>CM040191.1:30987765-31595265 GCA_022606455.1 Callitettix versicolor
CTCTGAAATATGATCAACATTAGTCAAGATAAGATCGCCAAACTTTAACAAAACTTCTGCCATAACCTTACATTCTTCTTCGTGAGCTTCGGGCTATGGTACTCTTCACATTTATTGCAACACTTGTAATTTGTCTGTTATCTCGACTCTTCTCTTGTAGCGTTGAGTTAGAGGGGGGTCAGGGTATATGCCCCATGGAAAAGTTAAATAAAATTTTAAAAAATCAGTCAAAAATGTATTCAAACCGTATAAGTAGCTTTAATAGTATTTATGAAATTTTACTTTACTTTTTTATTGGCGAATGTCCATTGGGAAACTTTGAAATCGACCAACGAGATCCAGGGTCGTCGATTCCCACCTGTTCAAAGGATATGTTTGTAATTGATTTAAGCTTAGCACAAAGATTGAGATTTGTAATAGCTTAGAAAATCTGCTTACAACCCATTGTAATTAGGAATCAAATTTTATAAAAGGATAAATGCTTACTAATAACAAGTAAAATTTAGTCATGCGCTTCTATCACGTCAGCGAGACAGCTGCGTGCTGCGATTCCTAAAACCAACTTAGGATAGAACATAAGTGTTATTTAAATCAAATCTTATCGTATAGTTTGTACAAACATGCGATATTCATATTTGACAAAAAACTGTATTAACATCAAGTATCATCCACTACAAGTTTTAAAAAATTATTTTGAACTTAAGGGGATGAATAGTATTTTATTAACGATTGAAAAGTTGAACAAGATATATATATATATATATATATATATATATATATATATATATATATATATATATATATATATATATATATATATATATATAGGGAGAGTGTGAACTAATAATGGGAATTTAAAAATGAATTAGTACTCATAATTTTCAAAATCTATTGAAAATACGAAAATAAATATCATAAACCATTTATTGGAATCATTTTGGCGATTTTTTTACAAATTTACGTTAAATGTGTCCTAACGATTTTAATCAAATTTTACTCAATTCCGTAAGCATAAAAGACGAACAAAACGCAAAGAGCGATTTCTAATCCTTGCTTTTATAGATGTGAAATTGGTTTATATAGTTCTACCAAAAACTTTGGCCATATCTGAAGATTAATTACTCAACCGAGTCAGCAATTTTGAAAGAAAATATTATTCGAAGAAATCGGAGAATATAATCTATGAACGTTGATGTTTTAATGAGTAAAATTTTAGTAGTTTTTTGTCGATTTTTACCAAACTGGTACTTTCACTTAAATAATAGAAAGTGGTTAGATTTTTTAATATTTTAAATCATTTATTAATTTTTGAATGACGTACGTTTAAGCAGAGAAATAGAAACCATCTAAGATGATACTCTTGTAAATTATACTGCAAAAGATATCTAAAATTAAATTTTTCTTGGTCTATTGTTTACAATTAATTTAATTTTGTGTTTGGAGTCGAATCCCCCATATCAAAGTACCAACACAGTTCATGCCCTTGAAGTGAAAGCAACAGAGAGTAATACAAGTCGATTCATATCAACTTACAATTTCCTCTTTTCAAAATTCACAAAGTATTAATTTATCTCCGAAAACCCTGTAATTAGGCTATTGTGTTTTATTAGTATATTTGAAATTTTTATGCAGAAACACACACCTTCCGGTCGAAGCCTGTTATTAGCTGTTTGTTTAATTACTACCAGTTACTGTAAACTAAATGAAACAAATTGTTGGAAACCTTAGATTGGCGTACGCGACCGGTTCGCTATGCTATAAATAAACTGAGATACTCGTATCAGAGCGAAGAATCGGTTTGTACAGAAGTCTCCTAAAGTCTCGAGCGAATACTCCCCCCACAGATGAATGGGAAATGCAAATTGCACGTTGTTAGCTCAATTTTAAGAATCACACGCCTTTAAACGCCCACACAGAATTTATGGTTCGCTGACTCCCCGAACTGTCCGTTTTATAGAGTTTTCGATGAGAAACAGAAAATTAATCGCTTTTAAGATAGCTTAACGATCTAACACGGATGAGCTAACACAAGATTGGTTTTTTTTATTGAATATGAAAGAAATCCAGAAACGGTTGAGCCAGCTATATTTATACTTGTGAAACGACAAAAAGTCTACTTCGTATTATCATGTACCTATACAAAAAGTATAGGTATTATCATGTAAAAGGCATTTTACAAAATGGAGAATTTGTAGGACCACTCAATATTTATAAGATGTTAACCCTTATCTAGACTCATGTTAAAAAACTTGACAAATAAAGTCAAAATGGCGAAAACGAGAGTGTCTAGACGCTATTTAAAATTGCTTCTTGTTGAGAACAGAACAAATCTCTCTCTGTTTACATTTACCCGTTACAAAGAACACGGTAATAATTGTTCAGTATTTGGCAACCATGAAAAACGTCTTCCACATTAATATATATATATATATATATATATATATATATATATATATATATATGTGTGTGTGTGTGTGTGTGTGTGTGTGTGTGTGTGTTGTGATTTTAAGGCGAAAAGCACATTGAGGCTATTATCGCCTCCCTAAATGTAAGTGTGAGTGTAAAGTGCGAGGGACGTTTAAATCCTCTCAATAGGTGCAGTTAATCTGTACCCCTGCGGGGAATATATATATATATATAGTTTATGTTAACTTTCTAAAAACAATTTAACAAAAAAAAGGAAACAAAAGTTACTAGTAAGCTTATAAGTAGAGTCAATGTCAAAATACAGGTTAGGGTTGGTCGGAAGCAATAAAATCGTGTAGTAATTACAAAGAAATACTTTTTGTAATAATTGTAAATTGATGCTAATTAAATTTATAGTTCTTTCTGTACAATACAAAATTTTACAATGCAAAGATATATTTTTTTATGAAACTGGGGTTTGTAAGAGATATTTGTTATTCAGAGATATCAAGATTGTTTATTTTCGCTTCGTTACAATAGATTGACATGTATCAACAAGTCGGATCAACAAGAAAATTTAGAAGTAGAGAACCTTATCCCACAATGTAAAACGGATATGGTGTGAAGTGTTGCTTACGGTTCCCCATTAGCAAACAAAAATATCAATTTGTAGGTCACCTGATTAAATTTATTGTTTGTTTTTGTTTATTAACAACACATTAACATGTTTAAATATCCATAAAACAAAACAAAAATGACAACCTTACAATATTTCTAATCATTGTGTGTTATTGTAAGCGGATATGAGGTGCGTTTTCTTGTTATTCTGTCTTTTCGAAAAATCCTACAATATGTTTTTTCACACATATCATATTGTACTTAGGTTGTCATGACTAGTTTAACCTAACTAAACTAACATTTTATGTGTGGAAGTACACCAACATTTTAAACTTTCCTTGCTTTTAGACTTTAAAACATGCACATCTGCACTTAGGAAGCAAAATATTTCATTAGGCTTACGAAAAAGTTGCTTTCTATTGCTAAACAGTGAAAAATTATGAAACTTTCGTTTAATTAGATTAAAAAAGGATTTTTCAATTTTTCCTTCTCCTCGATAATTTGACTTGTAATTGTACAGCAAATATTAAATGAGCAGTTTGTGATTTGGCGCAAGTAAGAAGCATTTCCAATTGGCTGTTTATGCATTGGCATAAGTAAAATACAACCTCATAAGGTAGTTCAGAGCTTAAATGCAGAAAAAACAGCCTTAAAATTTAATTTTGGACTTTGCGAAAATAAGATGCACCCATTAGGGGCAGTTTTGAGTTTTGAGGGAAGAAAAAGTAGGGTCGAGGGGTTGTTTTGTGCTTTGGCACAGGTAAGGGCTAGTATTAAATGAGCACCTGAAGATCATTTTTTATATTTATTGCAATTTTGAAGCAGTGTCAAGAAGTAATGTTTGAGTTTGTACGCAAATAAAAGCAGCTTGTGGGTAGGCCTATGCATACCTAAAGGTCCAAGAGTGTTCGTTGCAAGGTATGTGTCATAACCGGTCAGAATTGATTAGCCTCTAGGGGTAGTTTTGAACTGTGACAATTCTTGAAGAGCAGTTTTGGGATTTTGTTCGTCAGATACAACCTCGTAATCAGTTCTGGTTTTCGGTGCAAGAAAACTGTTTATTTAATGTTTAGTACTGGCATATATATGTACTCGTATTTCTGATCAAAGTATTCTAAAAGGACTATTTTCACTTCGGAGATAGAAAGATTTTAATTTCCGCAATTTTAATATTTGGCCCAAGTAAGTTGCATTCTCGTGGCAATCTTGTATCCAGCAAGTCGATGTCCTACCCGAGTCAGGCAGCCTGATACCGGGGCCGTGGGACGAATCATGTCATCACACCGCCCATCTCGCATTACAATACGTCGCAGGAAAAACGTAAAACCACGGTACAAATCTAATGTATGGCGATATATTGGCGCCAATGATGCAGAAAACATCCGACCGCAGAGCCCAGGTTGTGGCTAGGAATTCTCAAGTTATTAGCGGTAACCTACTCTTATACTGCGCTATCTGATGTAACCTTACTTTGCATGCGGACTATACAGCAGCTGATGCACTGCAGCCAAATGTCAAGCTTCTATATTCATTGGGACTACACCTTACACTTTAAGGACTACTTAAGGACGCGGCCTTTGAGAGAGTCCGGAATTCAGGAAGTTAACGGTGTTTTTGGTAAAACCTTCCTGAGTTTATTACTTCGGGAAGTAGAAACGAATCTAATAAGTAATTAAATTAATTTTGATGAAAGGTAAAATTGATTTTGATGAATATTGATTTTAAAGGTGATTTGCAAGTCGTGCAAGCTAGTTAGTAAATTTATTTATTCGATAGCTTTTTTGCTGATCTGAACTTTTTGTTCAAAAATGAGAATCTTAATATCAACAACGATTCGTTTTTCTCTTCAATTTACTTTTTTCCCATTTGTTCAAGAACGGTAAATTTCTTTCGTTTCAAAATTTACCGCATTAAATTGAATCCGCATGACACAAATTTTAGCAAAAATTTGCTAAGTTTATTCTGAAAAATTGAGAACATTGCAACATTAAATATTGTTTTCATTTGGAAGTCTGCTCGTCATTATGTGTCTCTGCATGGATGTTAAACAGTTTCTCAGAGTTTAATGGAAATTAATAGGTAGGCATAGGCTAGTTTATATATTTTAAGAAAATTTACACAAAGATTGCTAAAAAACTTAAAAATTAACAAAACAATTGATTTACTCAAATGATGTTCTAGCTGTTGTGTGATCAAAATTTTCTAATTCGTCAAGTACCCAGAAAAAACATTTTGATTGCTACCTTCCTCAAAATTGCGAAGAGCTATTAGGTAAACTAAACAATAGTTTCATTTTTTTAATTCGATTCATCAGAGTTTGATTATAATCGGTGATTTAGAATTCAAAGTAGTACACACAGATTGAAGTAAAAATTGTTTTTGAAAAATTTATTTACCGGTCAATATAGTAATCCAGAGTGTTAAATATCTCAGAGGTAGTTTCGGAACTATTTTAAAAACGTAAAACTCGAAGAGTTGAATCAACGCACATTTTATGATTTTGGGTGGTAAACGATCACAATATCACCTGCGTCAACTAGGAACGAGTACACACTCACAAATTACACGAGAACAAATTGAAAACTTGCCTTTCTTATATCCAATTACAGCGACGCTATTCTAAATTCAGGAGAAATATCCTTTATTAAGGCTTTATAATGAAACATAATGCTTTCACGTCCCTTAGCCTGTTAGGGGTGGGTTTGGTATCCCTTAGGACTTCACCCTGTACCCTCTCTCGCTCTCACTACCTCCACCAAATCCAATTGACTAGGGTCTCCTTCTCAACAAAGATCGCTTTATAAGCTTAGCTACTTCATTGATTTAAGGGTTTCATTGTTTGTCCTATATGTACATTCTTACTGTACTCGTAAATGTGTTATAATTTTATAACAAACACAGAACTCAGTAGTTTTGCTGACTTGATTGAATTTTCAACAAGAATTATTTTGGGAAAATTTGAATTTTAAAATTAAATGAAAACTTAAAATACTACTTATGCAGATTATCACTGTGAAATATGATTAAAATAATAATAATAACTAAAACGGTATGATATTATAAAGGTTTGAAATGGATTTCCTTTTGAAACTGTTGGACTGATTTTGATGGAAAAAGTACTTGTCCAATCATAATACCAAAATCGTATTGCTTGCTCAGTTTAAATCAAAATGGACGAAAACTTTGAATACTATTATTGATGCTAACATTTACACGCACGCTGCCTTTAATTACGAATTTCCATCTAAAACAGAGCTTTTATAAAAACCTGCGCAAGAGGTGTTTTGAGGGTAAGATGAATCAACATTTGGAGCAATGTTATATTTTTTTGAGATTTACGAATTTACGAATATTTACTCTAATAATATTTTTGGTAAATTCTGTACATACTACTTCCTTCGATCATATTATAATTTTACTTTACTGATGGACGTTTTTCGAGGTATTCTTTTGGTACTTTTTGAACATTATTTTTTGTTTACATTTTCCAAATTAAACTTATTAAGAGCGAGCTGTGTAACAGTTATTTTACTAGGAAATTTCAATTAGAAAATAGCTTTTTGAAAAAAGTGCGTACGTGAGCGCTCTGTGTGTGTGTGTGTGTGTGTGTGTGTGTGTGTGTGTGTGTGTGTGTGTGTGTGTGTGTTTTATAGAACTTTCAAGCTAGCAATGTTTGTCCAATTCAATTAAAAATTGGCACAGAAATCGATTTTGAAAATCTAAAACAAGTTAGTTGCCCATCAAAATCCATCTCCAAATGGATTATGGCTGTAATTCCAAATCTTAAAGATATCAAAACTTTTGAATGATGATGATCGAAGGCTTTATACCATTTTTGAAAATTTGATTTCAGCATAAATTAACATTTAAAGCTTTAAAAATTCATCAAAAATACGAAAATCGACTATAATGTTTTCATGATTTTTTTCGTAATCTATTTTCAATGTTAGTGTTAGGGAAAAAGTTGATATTTTTTTGGGGTAATTTGCTTTCACACGTCAGTGAGACAGCTGCGTGCTGCAGTCCTATCAGAATGATATAGATTGGATGTAACGTGGATTTATTTGAACAAAGGTAGGAAATTAGAGAAAGGAAAGATGAGAGAGAAAGAGAGAGAGAGAGAGAGAGAGAGAGAGAGAGAGAGAGAGAGAGAGAGAGAGAGAGAAGGTCGTGTGGATGGTTAGCCCAACACCTGCATCAATTACTACTGCAGCGATAATATCGGCGGCAAGGTGTACTACTCCCACCTCTTTAACAAGTTGTTTGGCGTACACATATGCACCAGCGCACAAGTCTCCCATCTGCCCAGTATGCAATTACCGTTTGAAATGTATAGGCGAAACTTGGCCGACAATTAGGCCAAACACTCTGTAAAGACAGAAGCAGTACTTTTACTTCTGACCTGGACACGTTTAATTGAAATAATAAATTAGATCAGTCGTTGCTTTCAGTATAAATTCAATTTATCGCTGCGTATTGATGTACGCGTGAATACATTTTGGCGGGAATCATCTGCTCGGCACTCTTAATTGGTAATAATTTATTCAAAGCCGGAAGCCCGAACAAGACGACTTAATCAAAATATCAGATTGGGCGTTCGAAATGGATTTAGTTTGGAGTAAATTAGTGGCAACTTGTTTTTAATGAGCGGAGATAACGGAGACAAACAAAGCTGTCGTTAGTTTTGTGTCACTAATTTATAAAACGTTAGTTCGGGGAGTCTGTTGTTGCTTTATTACTTTCAAGTTAATTCAAATTAAAACATTTGGTTAATTATACACGGTTTTCCAATTATGAAACTAATTACAGACGGAACTGAAGGAAACAATATATTTGCTCTTGAACCGAATCTGCTGTAAAGTAAAACATATCTACTTTTAATTATTCTACTTTCATTAATCGCTAATTAATGGTGACAAATTATAGATAATTTGGATTAAAATCGTTTCTAATTTAAAAAAACGATGATTATTTTCTCATCAATTTAATGAAAAAAACGTTATTATTTTAGTAGAAATTAGTTAATAGAAAAAATAATTTAAAGTTTAGATCGCTAATTAATGGTGATTATAAAAGTAAAGTCAGATTTTCAAACGTAAGATAAAACAAAAGTAATATTGGAAATTCGCTTCCATCACGTCAGCTAAACAGCTGCATGCTGCTATCATTATTGTTTGTTATTGTTGTTTATATAACATTGTAACCATTCCTAACAATGACCCAAATCTATTTCATCAGTTATACAATGATTACTAATTTAGGAACAAAAAATATTAATTTTTAGGAAAAAAAACATTAAATATATTTACAAAAACACGAAAATGAGCAAAATTTCTGAAAAACTGTTCATTAAATTTTGTTGGTTTAAAAATTAATGATTCAATAAATTCGAAATAGAATAAAAGTAATTTATGGTTGGAGAGTAAATTGAAAAAATGAAAAAGTTCCCTGAACATTGTTAGATTTGTTCTGTTGAAAAATGTAACGGAAAACTAAAATAAACACTGCTTAGGTGTGTTTGTGTAAGTGTTCGTTACCCAATATTATTTCAGAACAGCATTATTTGATGTTTCCTTTTATAAAGCCAGTTTATATTTTGTGATTTGTATTAAATGTTTTATTTTAAATTTAAAACATAATTTTAGTGTTTAAAACTAAAGTTTTATAGTTAATTTTTAGTTAAGACCGGTGTGTTTTTTATTCAATAGTTCTTAATATTAAAAGCTATTTTTTATTTTAATTTTAGCTTTTTTTTTCATGAAAAGTACATTCCATGAAGTAGTTGTTATTTCATTATTAATCTAGTAGTTATATTTTGATTTAAAAATTTGTGGAATTTTTTTTTAAAAACATAGATATACGATTCAGTTGTTTCTTGATAGAATAGTTGTTTTTCGGTAACACGATTGAATATAAGAATATTTGTGTAACGTTTTGCTCCATTGATTTCTAGAATTAATAATAAACAGAACCATGCTTACAGGTCAACTACGATTAAAATTCAGTTTCTAAAGTGAGACAAATTTTTGCATTACCTTCTCCTGAAAATAAATAAATCAAAAACAAAGAGCTTGTAGTGATTTTCAAAGAAGCATAAATTATCAGAAATTTATAATTAATAGGATGTATAATGTAAAATATGTACTTAATTTTAAAGTAAATAACAAATGCTTACATGCAGAAAATCTAAACAATACCTGATTTTCAAAATCAAATAAAGGTTAAATCTGTTAAGTACGGACGATATAATTTCTTCTCTTTCTATTGGAAAATGGTCTATTCGTTTTAGTAAAAACTAGAATTAGGACCTTGAAATAAACTAAGAAGTTTTATTTATGAGTGTTTCGAGTTAATGTTCGTATTTTAAATGAAATTTTAATTCTTAAATCGCTAATTAATGGTAATTATAAAAGTAAAGTCAGATTTTCAAACGTAAGATAAAACAAAAGTAATATTAAAAATTCGCTTCCATCACGACAGCAAAACACCTACAGGCAGGAATTATTATTGCTTGTTATTGTTGTTTATATAACATCATAGCTATGCCTAACAATGACCCAAATCTATTTTGTCAGTTATAAAATGATTACTAATTTAGGAACGAATAAGCTGCAATGTGGAACACCCAAGCGTCCATCAGTCGACTCATTTGTAACTCTGCTTGATAACCATTGTATTCTGCCGCTTACAGCGATCCTGGCCGGCCTATCTCTACTTCTATGACGCCCCACGGTTTTCAATATTTTGACTTTGTATTGCGTTGCACAGCGTGAAATTAAATTCAGGAAAAAAAGGACTATGGATGCAAACATTTAATAGTACGGTCTGGGTATGTACTACTGTCGCCGCGCCACGAGATGCCCCTCGGTTTTACAGTAACCAAGCCAGTACTGCTGGCTGTATAACTTATTATTACAGGCACTTACAGTCTAACGGAAATCAGTGTACTATTTTCTCACTACACGAAGCATAAAGAAAATTTTAAGATCACGTTGCAACTTTACGTTGTGTCCGCTGAAAACAAAAAGCAAATTTTGAAGAGAAAACTTCCTAATACTTTTACAATTATTATTGTAAAAAAAAGCAGGCCGCCATGTAGACGTATACACGTTGTCAGTAACCTATACTTGAAATGATTTTAAGTCTACCAGTGAGCTGATTGTTTTTTGTGCATTCGTGGCTCTCCGCTACAATTTTTGTTTGTGAAACTAAAGGAGGAGGATTTAAAACCCATTGCTGGTGTTTAAGTTATTGTTATTATTTAACATTTATTTGTTTAAATTATAAATAAAGCCATTGTACTAGATACCAGACATATCTAGCAAAAATATTTAGAGCTTTTACAGTTAAATATATCTTGCACGTTATTTATTAATGAGTTCGATAAACATTTAAATTGTAATACTGTACACACACACACACACACACACACACATATATATATATATATATATATATATATATATATATATATAGTATAAATATTTAAATATTATAAATGCTGATTTTTGCAGATCTTTACGCTGATTAAGATCAGTAAATACAATTTTCAAAATACAGGCTATAACATAAGATTTTGATATTTTGCAGATTTGAAAAGTGTTGTCAGTTTGAAACGATTAAACGAATTTTGCTGGAAGACGACCTTGCTCAAGCGTCAAATCGATATAGTAAACTTCCATATTTCTGTTGATCTAAACTAAAACAAGGACATTTTGAATCAGCTGAAAGTTGTGAAGTTTGATCGGAATAATGTTTGTTATTTTGGCAACTGCTAATAATTCAGAAAGAAAAACAAAATTGCCATTGAACATAAAAATACATACATTTTTCCAAAAATTGTGTTTAAAGAAAATCGATTTCATATCTTGAAGTCTGTACAGGGTTGAAATTTTAAAGCACTGCTACTAATTTGTTTTAAATAAATATTTGTACAGTAAAATTATAAATAACAAAACAATAAACAAATTACTTAGGTTCGGTTATTTCTCTAACGAGTTCTGATTGACAGTTATCGACAAAATACAGAGAGTCTTTACGATTTTCTAAAAACCTTTAAAGACCTTCGAAGTATTATTAAAAAAAACATGTTAAAATGATATATCAAACATAACTTTATATTAATAGATAGCGAAGTAATCTGTAACGTTAATTAACAAATAAAGAATACATTCCAAATGGCCGATAGGTTTTATAAACTCTTACGTAACATTTATCGGACTCATGTGAACTCAAAATGGATATGCATCAAAATTATTAAATAACCCTAATTCAATTTGAATCGTGATGATTTAAAAATTGTTGTAAGCTATTAGAAATAGTTATTTCAGTTTTAGTGGACGATTCGACTCCACCTCTCCGGACGAAACCAACGCAATACCGACCTCATTTGTGTACGACTAATGTAATATTAAACATTACTGGCCTACATTTCTCAAGGAAATTACTTCTGGGAATTGAATGTATTAAAAATAAAATGGAAAATTTACTTCTGTGTTATAATCAAATTTGGTCCTTGGTGAATATAATACTGTAAGCCAAGAAACACTATGTCATAAGCTGTTGAAGCCCTTTCTTTTATGCATAAAATTTTTGTGAAAACAGAATTTATGTTAAAACCTAAGCGTTTTGTTCATATACCCAAAGAAAATATTAAATAGAATCTGCTTGTTGGTTTTTTAAGTTTATAATGATTTATATTAAAAAAAAATTAGCAGTCGGGAGACTGACTGAAGAAGTATTTATTTATTTAAACAAAACAGGATATTTGTAAACATATCTTCAATTTAATTATATATTCAGCAAATATATCGTTAACTAAAGCTTCGCTTCTGTCGGTAACTCGTCCGAGTTTCACGCGTGTATTTTGATCGAAAACATATATTTTGTTTGTTTTATTATGTTTTCCATTTTATGGTGAATGTGAATAATTGAATCATCAGTGTTTATTGATGGTGATATTACGATACTGATATTAAAGCTAAACTGAAATTATACACAACTGATATTATTTTTTTGGTTGTTATTTTAAGGCGAAAAGCTCATAGAGGCTATTATCACCTCCGTAAATGTAAGTGTGAGTATAAAGTGTTAAAGTCGTAAGTGTAGTGTTGTAAGTATAAGTGTGTGTTAGACTCGGGTACCGCGAGGGACGTATAAATCCTCTCAATAGGTGCTGCTAGTCTGCACCCCTGCGGGGCCAACTGATATTAAACAAAATTGATACTTAATTACATTATATTCAATTATAATTATATATTAATATTGTGGAATACATCCAACAGCTAATGCTCTACTAATTGTAATGACTGGAACGGTACAATGGCGTTCATTAATAATTTAAATATTTATTACTGACATTGTTTATTAGCGAATTTATAGTGGAAAAATTACCTGCTGGAGCCATCATGGTATGATCCAAACACGAGACTGAAAAATGAGCATTGATCCTGACCAGAGGGGTCGTTAAATACTTTATATATATATATATATATATATATATATATATATATATATATATATATATATATATATACAGAGTCTTTAAAAATCGCCAACCAAAATTCTGGATTTCATTACCAAAGTGCTTCATTTTCCGTCTGTTTGACTGTTTAAAAGTGTACTTTTTAAAAAAAAAACATTTATTACTCAATAACCGTTTTCACTATACAAATGAATTTCACATATTTGTTTACGTTTGTCATGAAATTATTAGGGAACAAACTTTGAAAAAAACATTTCATCTATTTTCAAAATGGCGGACCTATAAAAGTGTTTAAATTAAAATAACATAAAATTAAAGAGGTTTATAAAATATTTTGAAAAAACAACTTGTTAGTTTGCTTTTTCTTAACAAATCTAACAATGTTTGTTTCAAAGTATTAAGATGAAAAACCACGAACGTTGTTATCAAACATGATGAAATGTTTTATTGTAATACTGAAACATTAGTGCAGACTCAATATAAAGTGATATTTTGATATTTTTAAAAGAGCCGATTATGTGCCAAAATATCAACACCGTATGTTATATGATTTTTTTTTCTTTTAAGGTGGAAAGAAAATGGCTTACATTGAGGCTATTATCGCCTCCCTAAATGTAAGTGGGAGTGTTAAAGTTAAAGTCGTAAGTGTAGTGTTGTAACTGTAAGTGCGTGTTAGACTAGGGTACCGCGAGGGACGTCTAAATCCTCTCAATAGGTGCAGCTAGTCCGCACCCCCTGCGGATAATGTTATACGATAAGCAAAACATGTTATTCAGAGACTTAAAATATTTTATATGAATATTTAGATCTAAGTAATGACGACTTATTGATTTCACAAAGTGTCTTGAGCGTCAATAAACTGAAAAACAGTAGACTTCAGGGTAAAGTGGTCTGGGGGTGGGGTGGGGGGTTAATGAAGGAAATGGTTGAGCCGTCTCTTGAGAACGCCGCATGCATTCTTTATACCACAATAAGCTTGATCCAAGGAGCCACAATTATTGTGACAATCCTGCCTTGCTCGCACCCCTCATTCCCAAATGGCGTCTCATTTCAGCGTCTCGCTCTGCAATAACTTGAAACATATGCATCCAGGAAACTCTAGGTCTAACAGTAATTAGAGTCATCACAAAATAAACATTGAAAAAAATAATAATAGGAAATATACTGCAAAAAACAATAAATGTATCGCAAATACAAAAATTATGTGTGACATATATTAGTTTCACAATCTCTAACAACTTAATAATAAAAATTATTGCCTAAAACAAATGATTTTTAATAATAAAAATTTAAATATCTGATTTCTCAAATTCGGACTGAGGTATTGCGCTAACATTTCAATACCAAATCATTGAAAAATAATTAAATGTTAGAAAAATCTTAAAAACAAATTTTTAAATTTAAAACTTGATAAAATGTCCAGGAAAAACGTTTAAACATTGAGCACATCAAACACGTTAAAACTCTTTACAATGTGTTGACATTGTGTTGATTTTATTTCAAATTTTGTACAAAATAATTTTATGTTTGTTAAGAACTTCAAATTTTCATTTGTAAGTGAAAAGAGAAAACCTAATTACGTACTGAACCCAAATTTGAAAATTAACCTTGTCCAGTATGCGGATTTACGAACGTTATTGTAATTGTAATATTATCTCACACAGCTGTCTTGCGATGGGAGTGAATTTTCAAAAGTAATTTTTGAATATTACTACAAGTAATTTTTATTTATAAACTAATCTAATGACTAATCAAATCTATGTACATTTCAAGGTACTTGGTACTTGGTGGAACATCCGTACTAATTTTGGTACTCAGCTATATACACCCTCAGTGTTATACCCTCGTTCAGGTTCAAACCTTTCTAATCCAACGACAGGTATTCTTCGGATGTGTTGCCCTGTTCCATCATCTGTTCTCCTCTCACAGAGTGTCTGGGGATTCAAATCGTTTTTTGTGCAAAGCTGACAGTCAAAAATTATATGCTGAGCTATTTACTCAGCTGTACTGCATTTTCTACGTAAAGTATTTGCCATGTGAAAACCCACTTTGAATAGATGACTGCGGAATGTCCAATAACTCGTCAGAAATTCCGTTACTTTCAGCAGATCAGTCCTCTTCAGCATAAAGGCCATGCCTGTAAGGGATCTAGCTGGACGTTCAAGCATCCTCTTCAAACAGACCGTCCGTTTTCTCGAAAGACCTTTGATTTTCTTTGAAGCGCCCGCGCGCTAGGGTGTAAGATACTCCACGTACAGGTTCCACTCCTCTATGATAGGTAACACCGATTTACCTCATTATACCCTGATGTCCTAGCACCCACAACAACTGGACTTTTTTGATTTTCTCCAGGTTTTTAATGGCAGGATGACAGTCCCACACTATCTTCGTAAAGCTCTATTGTCAGAGTTTATATAGATAAATAACCTTGCATTCCCTATCTGTAATTCTTCTTGGGCACTCAGTAGGGCGAATGACTTCCTTTTGACGTATGGGTGTTACCGTATCTCCAATAGTTAATTTTCCGAAAGGAATTATTAGGTTTAATAACCGAATAAATAAATTAGTGCAAAATTATTTCATGCAACGAATTTTAAAAAACTAAAAACATTGAATTGTTTCGAAGTTCAATTCACATTCGAAGTTTCAATAAGCGAAATCAAAATTTATATTTTTTTTACTTCCTTAGGTGTTTCAAAATGGTGGTACTTCAAAAATCCTGTAGGAACATTAAAATATACATAAAAACGAAAATAAAACCTGTTACAATATAGATTTGTTAAACTAGTTATGGGTCATAGGACCTCATTACATTTTGTGGTTCCTGGTCCGCTTCAATGCCTCATTTTCCAATGAAATCTAATTATATAAGAAAGCCTAAATGAAATCTTCATGCAAAGCTGTCAGGCAAACGATGATGAAATGAGCATTTTGTTAAAGGGTATATGCATTTAAAAAGTGATGATTTTTTTTAGATATAAAATAGTCGTCATTTTGAAACTGTTACAGATTATGCTCTTCAGATCAGTCTATGTTATTGCAAAAATGGATTTTGTGCCAAGTTTCAATCAAATCGGGCAAAACAAAAAATAATTTCTTTAAAGTTTAAAATGAACCCTGACAACCATTAAATTTAATGCCTTAATTTCAATTGATTTTAAGAATTCAAATGATAAATTGTGAAGATTTTAAAGTTGATTAGGATTGTAAAATCAGATTAAAATTTGTTTTCTTCTTAACATCCATTCTTCATGACTGTTAGACTAACGACGAGGGATCAGCGTTAACGGTACGGGAAAAGCAGCGGTAGTAACTGCGGTTCGAACTAAGAATCTTTTAGGTTCGCAGTTCAGACACAACAGACTGACGACCTTAGGCACATCGACCACCGAGCCCAAAGGTTTTCAAAAAATATTTGAAATGTCTTCCATTATGAAATTATTGAACGGGTTTTCTGGGCAGCCAATTTACCCAAGCTATTACCAAAAGCGTTTCTTGTAATAAGTTTGAATAAAATTAACCAATACATGTGAGAATTATATACATATATATACACACACACACACACATATATATATATATATATATATATATTTATTTATGTTTGTGTGTGTGTGTGTGTGTGTGTGTGTGTGTGTGTGTGTGTGAGAGAGAGAGAGAGAGAGAGAGAGAGTGTGTGTTTTAGCATTCTCACGTTTTTTTGTTAAATTTCAATCCAACGTGTTACAAGAAAACGATTTTGGTTATATATATATATATATATATATATATATATATATATATATATATATATATATATAGATAGATAGATAGATATTTTAACGACCTCCCTTTAATGATCTAGATATAGGATCACCTTATTTCAAGACCTCTGATCTTTGTCTTACTATGATAGTCGCTGCAATATGTTTTTCTTTATCTTGAGCTAAAATAATTTGCTGTTTATTTACAGAACACTATGTATAGGCCTAAATCATGTTTTAAATATGATCTGATTATTTTCAGATATTTTCATTTCGTACTAAGTGGTAAACACACCGACCGCTAAACGTTATTCCAAAAACCACTTTACGAACTGAAGGAAGCAAAATGTGTTAATATCAATACTTTAAGAGCATCTGTATATCGACAGTTTCTCGACCTATGTTAATAAAACACCCACATTAGTTAACCAAATGAGCCCGAGATATCGGTAAAGTTTAGCTCGCAAGGTTGTACCTAGCTCTCTGCACGTACAGACTGCCGCCATCTTTTATAATTTGTTTGATCACCAAGTTGGGGGGGTCCCTCGGGAGCACCCCTCCCCCTAAAGCAATCTCGGCCGCTTCCTCCCAAAGCGCCAAGACTCAATTAAAGTTTAAGATGATATGCACGGCGCACGGAGCAGTATCTCTTGGGTAGAGTTGGAGTGGCCTGAGTAAGAAATTTGCATCTCTCTCTCTGTTACAATGTATATACAGTACACGCTAGGTCTACATAGTACACTGTGCATGCATATACCGTGTGGGATTACTCAAGTTCTTCCGTTAATAAAAACTGCGCAAACATTGTGCAAATATTCCTGGCAGAAAGCTGTCAGGTGTAAGGTGTCAATATTGGATTTTATCTTAGTTTATTTTCAAAGACTGGTGTAACGATTTCGGTGAAACTTTTCGTAGTGCTTAAAAAGCAAAACTGTGACTAATATCGTGAAACATTTTTAAATGGGAAAACTAACGGCACACCTTTTAAAAACACGCAGCTGTTTCGCCGACGTTTTTAAGCGATTTTATTTTACATGTTATTATTTATAACACGTAAATTATTTATTTACATGTTCTTTTTACAAATCTGATTTCATGAACATACCAACATTAAAATAACCTGCATATATTCATTTAAAAATATTTACAATCGATTTAAAATTTTAAATGTTAATTTTTGCAGTTTTTAACGCTGATTCGAAGGTCAAATTTGGATTTTTCAAACAACTAAGATAAAAAAAGTTATGAATTGAAAAATATTTGAAATAGTAATTTTAAAACTGTAGAATCTAATAGGTCATTTTCTAATGAAAATTCGCTACAGGAAAGTAAGTGTATGGGTCTTTAGTGTATACCAACAGCCCGTTACAGCCAGGTTGTCTAACAATCGTTATTAGATCTCACTCTAGCATAGCTGATCAGTGGACCGAATTACAAATCTGTGTTCCGGGATGGTGCACAGTGTCGTGGCGACAGGTGATGGATCTGTGACTTGGATCTGGGCAGGTGAATCTTCGCCCACACTCTGCTCACCTGCCTCGCACGCGACCTCAGTTCCGACATACTTGAGTGCATGAAACATGTGTAGCCGTTGCGATACGCAATGATCGCTACAGGTTGGGTCGGGCGCATCTGTCGGTTATTAAAACAAGTCTTGTTGCGGTACTTTCAATTAGACCCGAATGTTAGATCGATCTGATTGCCAATTGTTTTATCACGTACAGATGATGTCTCTTTATTGAGCGGTCACCATGGCCTGGGACTTAAGAATGAGCTCCGATCCTGATTCAGAGATAACTTTCTGAGTGTTTGTTAAAAAAAAAAAAATTATAAGCATACAGCTCACGTTCGAATTTTGTTCTGTTATGATTCAAAGCAGCTCAAACATCGATTTTGGTAATCGCTTGAATAAGTTCGTTTGCAAAATAGGTTCAACAGTTTCAAAATTTCTGCCATTTTAAACACTAAAAGAATAATTTTGTCTTAAAATTGTTTGAAAATCTTATTTCATCTTAATTGTCGTTAAAATTAGCATAATGGTACAATTTTGAATATTTAAATTCTATTGAAAATACGAAATTGACCGGACGGTGGCCAGGGTTTCTTGTTGTTTTTTCAATAACATTTGATTGTTTAAAATGTTAATTTATGCCGATTTGATTTAGTCTTGGAAAGGATGTGAAGACCATTAAAAATCCATTAAATGGTTTCTAAATAGCAGCTATTTTAAATTTAAAAAGTTCCAACTGTTTTATCTTACTGTTGCCGATTAAAAATGATTAAAAGTGTTATTAACATATGTTTAATGTTGATTACTGTTGTTAAATAAGATTTTCAGAAACGTATAAAATAAAAAAATATTATTACTTGAAATCCGCTTCCATTACGTCAGTGAGTGATTATATAAAAGTGCGATTATATAAAAGATTTATATAGAAATGTTTCTTTGTTATTTAATAATGCAACGTAATTTTTTTATAATTAAAATTCACTATACCTTTTCAGTAATAAATCTCCATATACGGTAAATTGTTTTTAGTAGATTTTTATGAACCATTTTGGAAAGTCAAGCCCAATTTTCTGATTTTTGTCAGTAGTATTTGAACTGAACGTTTATCAATAGAGCATTTAGTATTTCATTATTTATTCTAATATTGCATACATCTCCGTGGAACAAGTGTCTTTTCGGAAAACGAGTAATTTACTTGAGCAGCCGTTACGGTACCACTTTGAACCAAAAAATGTGCAACGATCCTTACATTATAACACGTTTAAGAAGTCTTTAAATTATTTATATTTGAATGAATATTTTTGTGATTATTACGTTTCATATTACTGGAGACTAAACGAACTAATTAATTCGGAGCAGACATTACCATAAAACCCAGACTTAAAATCATGAAATGTGCAACAGATTTAGAATACGGTAAATATTGATCGGTCTTCAAGATTTATTTTATATGAACGTAGGTGTTTGCATTAAATTTGAAATGGTGTGTAGTTTTTACATATTTTGTTTAATTTTTAATTCGGAATGATATTCAATGTTCAAGCTATTTTTTAATCAAATGTTTAAAAGTTAATAAAATTGGATCCTGCAGAATGGATTTTAACGATTGTAACCGAGGTTTATTCATATTATACAAACAATTATACAAACAACAATTATACCTAAATTATACAAACAAATTGATTTTTCTTATTCACCGAAAAATCTGGTTTGATATCTGTTGACAGAAAAATCGATAAATGAACCATATTTCTTGAAAATGGGCCGCGTTATATTCATAACTGACATTACTGAAGCAAATTTAAAATAAAAGACTTTAACGATTTGGTAATAAATAATATAGAAAACGAAAATAAATTATAACGGCTGCAAAGTTTTTAGCATGTAGGCCCGTAAAGGTTTAGGGCTGGCTGTGATGTTAGATTTTGAGCATCGCGTGATGCGAGGAACATGTATATTGATAAATATACTGTAGTATATTTTGCGCGACACAAGTCTCATATTAAATTAATTATAATTAAAAATATCCTGTGTTTCCACCTGGGATCGAATTGGGGGACCTTGAGCATGTGAGGCGTACGTCGTAACCACTACACCACGGAAACTACGAAGAGGTTTGACAGATTTAAATATATGAAATGAATCTTTAATTTAATTTTTTTAGTTATATTAAAAGTTCAGTTGTTTTATATTTATCCGTAACAATCATCTGATTTCATCTGATTTCATTGAACAGCTGACAAGCTACAATAAGTTATAGATTATGTTGTTAAAAACTAGCTATGTGTTTACGAACACATTAGCTATGTTAATTATTCGTGTTTTCGAACAAATTATCGTAAATAAAATAAAAAGGAAGTGAAAACATGATACATGATTTTTATTTTTGGTTCAATAATAGAAATGGTTTCTTTGTTATTTAATAATACAACGTAAATTTTTTTATAATTAAAACTCACTACTTTTTGAGTAATAAACGATAAATTGTTTTATTTTTATGAACCATTTTTGAAAGACGATCCAAATTTTCTAATTTTTGTCAGTAATATTTGATAGTAAATAGTAAATTTAGTATTTCATTATTTATTTCAATATTGCATGCATTTCCACGTAAATGCTTGTTTTACCCCAACTTATGATAACTTGAATTCCTTGCAAATCTCAGAACAAACCGTCCCTTTAAATAATTAAACGCATTTCATCCCTTCCCACCGAGACGAGACAGGATATAATCGTGCCGTTTGTCCGAAACGTCGGAACGGCAAAACCCGGGAATGTAGCCTATCAATTAAACACTTCCTTGAGAAGCAAAGACAAAGGCATAACACAAAGACATTTCCTCGAGTGTCCTGCGCTGGACATCTATTGTCGTCCTTAACGGGGTTAATTAAATAATTCAACGGCCAAGTCAGATAGGGGATGTCTTCTACCCTAAATTTAAGATAGTAATAACCTATTCAAGTTTACTTTACTCTTGGGACTAGGAAACATTAAGAATAATATACAGTCTGTGTTTTAGTGTAATTATTTTAAAAGTGACAGAAGTTTTAAACAAATTTATTTTTACTTGCTAAAAATTAAATAGGAATATTCGAAATTTTGCAAAAAAGGTCAATTTCATGAGAATGATTGCAAGACATAGAAAGGATGTTTGTTTACAAAACTATGTTCTTGTTGTAGCCTACTACTTGGTTCGACGTAAAAAAACTAATTGTATTCAGTATCTTCATCTTAGGTATTTCAAAATAAATAAGTAGACCCAAAGTAGATAAATTAAATTACGTTTTACGAAGTATGAACCAAAAGAAAAATGAACCCTCGATGACGTCAATGTAATTGGATTTTTATTGTTTATGTTAAGTTTAAAACACTGAATTTATGTAATGTTACAATGATTTTTGAGAAAAATATGTCACACCGGTTTTGAGAAATCATTTGTTTTATACTTTCACCATAAATATTTTTTTTTCTCTAGTCGATAACTTCCAAACGAGAATGATTTATTTAAATAAAATGTATTGCACAAGATTATCGAGGATTTTGCTCAGATTTACTACACCATTTTACATTTTCATTTTAGAAAAATATAAAACAGAATGTAAAGTGTAAGAAAAAAATAGCTTCTAAAATTAACAAAAACTTAGAAAGTAACGCATTCTTGTATCTAGTTATACAACCTTCAAACTCTTTAGATACTATGGCCGTTCTTGCACCACCATACGCAATTACAGACCCTTTATAATAGGCGTTTTAAAGAGTTACTATGAAGCGTTCATTCATAGGTAGCTACTAGTTATCAACATGGAAACCAAGACGGTTCGTAAACGGCAAACTAGTTACCAAATCATAAGATACTAAGGCCGTTCTTGCACCACCCTATGCAATTACAGACCCTTTATAATAGGCGTTTTAAAGAGTTACTATGAAGCGTTCATTCATAGGTAGCTACTAGTTATCAACACAGAAACCAAGACGGTTCGTAAACGGCAAACTAGTTACCAAATCATAAGATACTAAGGCCGTTCTTGCACCACCCTATGCAATTACAGACCCTTTATAATAGGCGTTTTAAAGAGTTACATGAAGCATTCATTCATAGGTAGCTACTAGTTATCAACATAGAAACCAAGACGGTTCGTAAACGGCAAACTAGTTACCAAATCATAAGATACTAAGGCCGTTCTTGCACCACCCTATGCAATTACAGACCCTTTATAATATGCGTTTTAAAGAGTTACATGAAGCATTCATTCATAGGTAGCTACTAGTTATCAACACAGAAACCAAGACGGTTCGTAAACGGCAAACTAGTTACGAAATCATTAGATACTAAGGCCGTTCTTGCACCACCCTATGAAATTACAGACCCTTTATAATAGGCGTTTTAAAGAGTTACTATGAAGCGTTCATTCATAGGTAGCTACTAGTTATCAACATAGAAACCAAGACGGTTCGTAAACGGCAAACTAGTTACGAAATCATTAGATACTAAGGCCGTTCTTGCACCACCCTATGCAATTACAGACCCTTTGTAATATGCGTTTTAAAGATTTACTATAAAGCTTTCATTCATATGAAGCTACTAGTTACCAAAATAGAAACTAAGCCGTTCCTAAACAGCAAACTAGTTACCAAGTCACTAGAAACTAAGGCCGTTCATGAACCATCCTACGCAATTAAAAACTCTTTAATATACGTTTTACTTTTTGAACAATTTGTAACTAGTAACGACACGTAAGAATTAATTTTTTTTTTGAGTGTATAACTATTATACGAATAAGACTAGTATACGATATAAGAAAATACCTCAGTTTCTAAAATGTTTGTAACTTATACTGCCGAGTGAGAACAATTTTATTTTCAAAAGAGTTGGTAACATATTTATTCATATAAAAGTGACATTAGTTTATAACTGGTATAGCCAAATGTGTGAACGGTTTAGTTTTAAATTGTTAAATAATTTTTAAGTATATTTAAAATACTAGAAGTTTTACTAATAAATGGTTTGGTTTTAAAAAGTTAGTAAAGTTATAGTAATTTCATGTGTAAATGTTCTTATTTTCTTAAGAGTTGGAAATTAGTAGTTATATGTATAAACAGCCATAGTTTCGTAAATGTTGGTAAATAGTAGTTTAATGTACAAGTGGTCTCAATATCTAACGAGTTGGTTACTAGAGGTTTAATGAATAAAAGGTCATAGTTTCTAAAACGTAGGTACCTAGTTGTCCCACATATAAAGTAATAATTTCAAAATGTTGGTAGCAGTTTCATGTATAAGAATTTTAGTTTCTAAGGAGTTTATAACTAGTAGTTTCATACGTAAATAACCTTAATTTCTAATGAGTTGGTAACTAGCAATCCCATGTATTCTTTGTACATGAAACGACAATAATTTATAAAATGTTGGCAGTTTCATGTATAAGCGGTTTAGTTTCTAAGGAGTTGATAACTATTAGTCTCATACATTAACGGCCTTAGTTTTTTAAGAGTTGGTAACTAGTGTCCCCATGTACAAACGACAATAATTTCTAAACTGCTGATTGCAGTGTCATGTATAAGCAGTTTAGTTTCTAAGGAGTTGATAACTATTAGTCTCATACATTAACGGCCTTAGTTTTATTAAAGTTGGTAACTAGTGTCCCCATGCACAATAATTTCTAAACTGCTGATTGCAGTTTCATGTATAAGCGGTTTAGTTTCTAAGGAGTTGATAACTATTAGTCTCATACATTAACGGCCTTAGTTTTTTAAGAGTTGGTAACTAGTATCCCCATGTACAAACGACAATAATTTCTAAACTGCTGATTGCAGTGTCATGTATAAGCAGTTTAGTTTCTAAGGAGTTGATAACTATTAGTCTCATACATTAACGGCCTTAGTTTTTTAAGAGTTGGTAACTAGTGTCCCCATGTACAAACGACAATAATTTCTAAACTGTTGATTGCAGTTTCATGTATAAGCAGTTTAGTTTCTAAGGAGTTGATGACTATTAGTTTCATACAATAAAGGTCTTAGTTTTTTAAGAGTTGGTAACTAGTGTCCCCATGTACAAACGACAATAATTTCTAAACTGCTGATTGCAGTTTCATGTATAAGCAGTTTAGTTTCTAAGGAGTTGATGACTATTAGTCTCATACATTAACGGCCTTAGTTTTTTAAGAGTTGGTAACTAGTGTCCCCATGTACAAACGACAATAATTTCTAAACTGCTGATTGCAGTGTCATGTATAAGCAGTTTAGTTTCTAAGGAGTTGATGACTATTAGTTTCATACAATAAAGGTCTTAGTTTTTTAAGAGTTGGTAACTAGTGTCCCCATGTACAAACGACAATAATTTCTAAACTGCTGATTGCAGTGTCATGTATAAGCAGTTTAGTTTCTAAGGAGTTGATAACTATTAGTCTCATACATTAACGGCCTTAGTTTTTTAAGAGTTGGTAACTAGTGTCCCCATGTACAAACGACAATAATTTCTAAACTGTTGATTGCAGTTTCATGTATAAGCAGTTTAGTTTCTAAGGAGTTGATGACTATTAGTTTCATACAATAAAGGTCTTAGTTTTTTAAGAGTTGGTAACTAGTGTCCCCATGTACAAACGACAATAATTTCTAAACTGTTGATTGCAGTTTCATGTATAAGCGGTTTAGTTTCTAAGGAGTTGATGACTATTAGTTTCATACATTAACGGCCTTTGTTTTTTAAGAGTTGGTAACTAGTGTCCCCATGTACAAACGACAATAATTTCTAAACTGTTGATTGCAGTTTCATGTATAAGCGGTTTAGTTTCTAAGGAGTTGATGACTATTAGTTTCATACATTAACGGCATTAGTTTTTTAAGAGTTGGTAACTAGTGTCCCCATGTACAAATGATAATAATTTCTAAACTGCTGATTGCAGTTTCATGTATAAGCAGTTTAGTTTCTAAGGAGTTGATGACTATTAGTTTCATACAATAAAGGTCTTAGTTTTTTAAGAGTTGGTAACTAGTGTCCCCATGTACAAACGACAATAATTGCTAAACTGCTGATTGCAGTTTCATGTATAAGCAGTTTAGTTTCTAAGGAGTTGATGACTATTAGTTTCATACAATAAAGGTCTTAGTTTTTTAAGAGTTGGTAACTAGTGTCCCCATGTACAAACGACAATAATTTCTAAACTGCTGATTGCAGTTTCATGTATAAGCAGTTTAGTTTCTAAGGAGTTGATGACTATTAGTCTCATACATTAACGGCCTTAGTTTTTTAAGAGTTGGTAACTAGTGTCCCCATGTACAAACGACAATAATTTCTAAACTGTTGATTGCAGTTTCATGTATAAGCAGTTTAGTTTCTAAGGAGTTGATGACTATTAGTTTCATACAATAAAGGTCTTAGTTTTTTAAGAGTTGGTAACTAGTGTCCCCATGTACAAACGACAATAATTTCTAAACTGCTGATTGCAGTTTCATGTATAAGCAGTTTAGTTTCTAAGGAGTTGATGACTATTAGTCTCATACATTAACGGCCTTAGTTTTTTAAGAGTTGGTAACTAGTGTCCCCATGTACAAACGACAATAATTTCTAAACTGCTGATTGCAGTGTCATGTATAAGCAGTTTAGTTTCTAAGGAGTTGATGACTATTAGTTTCATACAATAAAGGTCTTAGTTTTTTAAGAGTTGGTAACTAGTGTCCCCATGTACAAACGACAATAATTTCTAAACTGCTGATTGCAGTGTCATGTATAAGCAGTTTAGTTTCTAAGGAGTTGATAACTATTAGTCTCATACATTAACGGCCTTAGTTTTTTAAGAGTTGGTAACTAGTGTCCCCATGTACAAACGACAATAATTTCTAAACTGTTGATTGCAGTTTCATGTATAAGCGGTTTAGTTTCTAAGGAGTTGATGACTATTAGTTTCATACATTAACGGCCTTAGTTTTTTAAGAGTTGGTAACTAGTGTCCCCATGTACAAATGATAATAATTTCTAAACTGCTGATTGCAGTGTCATGTATAAGCAGTTTAGTTTCTAAGGAGTTGATAACTATTAGTCTCATACATTAACGGCCTTAGTTTTTTAAGAGTTGGTAACTAGTGTCCCCATGTACAAACGACAATAATTTATAAAATGTTGGCAGTTTCATGTATAAGCAGTTTAGTTTCTAAGGAGTTGATAACTATTAGTCTCATACATTAACGGCCTTAGTTTTTTAAGAGTTGGTAACTAGTATCCCCATGTACAAACGACAATAATTTCTAAACTGCTGATTGAAGTGTCATGTATAAGCAGTTTAGTTTCTAAGGAGTTGATAACTATTAGTCTCATACATTAACGGCCTTAGTTTTTTAAGAGTTGGTAACTAGTGTCCCCATGTACAAACGACAATAATTTCTAAACTGCTGATTGCAGTTTCATGTATAAGCAGTTTAGCTTCTAAGGAGTTGATGACTATTAGTTTCATACAATAAAGGTCTTAGTTTTTTAAGAGTTGGTAACTAGTGTCCCCATGTACAAACGACAATAATTTCTAAACTGCTGATTGCAGTGTCATGTATAAGCAGTTTAGTTTCTAAGGAGTTGATAACTATTAGTCTCATACATTAACGGCCTTAGTTTTTTAAGAGTTGGTAACTAGTGTCCCCATGTACAAACGACAATAATTTCTAAATTGTTGATTGCAGTTTCATGTATAAGCAGTTTAGTTTCTAAGGAGTTGATGACTATTAGTTTCATACAATAAAGGTCTTAGTTTTTTAAGAGTTGGTAACTAGTGTCCCCATGTACAAACGACAATAATTTCTAAACTGCTGATTGCAGTTTCATGTATAAGCGGTTTAGTTTCTAAGGAGTTGATGACTATTAGTCTCATACATTAACGGCCTTAGTTTTTTAAGAGTTGGTAACTAGTGTCCCCATGTACAAACGACAATAATTTCTAAACTGCTGATTGCAGTTTCATGTATAAGCAGTTTAGTTTCTTAGGAGTTGATGACTATTAGTCTTATACATTAACGGCCTTGGTTTTTTAAGAGTTGGTAACTAGTGTCCCCATGTACAAACGACAATAATTTCTAAACTGTTGATTGCAGTTTCATGTATAAGCGGTTTAGTTTCTAAGGAGTTGATGACTATTAGTTTCATACATTAACGGCCTTTGTTTTTTAAGAGTTGGTAACTAGTGTCCCCATGTACAAACGACAATAATTTCTAAACTGTTGATTGCAGTTTCATGTATAAGCGGTTTAGTTTCTAAGGAGTTGATGACTATTAGTTTCATACATTAACGGCCTTAGTTTTTTAAGAGTTGGTAACTAGTGTCCCCATGTACAAATGATAATAATTTCTAAAATGTTGGTAGCAGTTTCATGTATAACCTGTTTAGTTTCTAGGGAGCTGATGACTAGTAGTTTCATACATAAACGACACTAGTTTCTAAGGAGTTTGTTACTGCTATATTAGTATGAGAATAAACCTTTGAGATCATTTTCAGATCTCACTAACCCAACGCACCTTTGCGTCTCCCGATACTTTTCTCCAGCTGTGTCGGATATATAAATTATAATTATTCTCGCCGGTTCACGTGTGAACGCATTACGTGCGCCTAATTGCAGCGTTGTGAACAGGTGTCGGCTTCCGAAGATTGCCGGTTCCATGTCCTTGAATTAAAAGATACGATAGCAAATTGGCGACTTAACGCCGAACATGATAGGGCTTGCATTACGCCCGGCGTTTGTTGTTTATTCAAACATCTGATAACAGAAGCGTTATTTTCTTTTGCCTTGAGTCATAACTTAGTAAATGGTTTTAAGAAATTGCAAAACTTTGACACATTCAATTTATTCTTTTAAACAGGCCTGTGGAACTTTCAATAATTCCTTAGTAACGCTTTAGGCCTACTTCTAAGAATCACCTAGACAGATTTCGGCTAGAATAAACTAAAGTGAGTGCATCACGTTAAAAAAAAATATATTTACTGTTTGAGAATTAATGTCGAACAAAACTTTGTTCCTTATACGATTGACTGATGGAAATCGTTAGAACTGATTTACAACAAAACCATTTTTTGTAATTTAAGATACATTCAAAGCTGTATTTATAACAACCTTAAAGGTCGAATAGCGGGAAAAACTTGTAATTGCAAGCAGCCAGGTAATCAGTGAGTCTGGTTTGCCCTTAGTTTTATTTTCAGTCTGTAAGTAGTATGTTTATTTTTAATAACAATGGATGCGACAACAATACAGTTATGGTGTTACTGGCTACATAGCATGTTTTGTCTGCGAAAAGATTCTACGAACAACTTGCACGAGTCTTAATGTTTGCTTGCCTCATGCACTAATGGGATGCTGGACATCCTTCCAATATGGCAGGTAAATAATCTATGCTTTTTCAAAAATCAATGTTACATACACACAATACAATATTCTACAATTCTTGAATGGGTATTTTTCCAAAATGCAACAATATTGTGTCCGATAGAGAATCATTGATCCCAAAACATTTTGAAGACTCTCCAGGCAAGAGTTTTGATGTATTAGCAGATAGAAGGTGCATACGTTCCAACAGCGGGTGTTGGACAATTGCTTGTAGCTGCTTTCAAGGTTATACCTGTTCAGGCCGAATATACATACAAGTGATTATTGTACCTATTATTATTGTGTTATTGTGATTATTGTAAATAATAGCGAAGGCGGAAGTTTTAGTTTTGTTTAGCATCGCAGATCTATACATTTGATACGTTATAAGTAGTAGGTAGCAAGTATAGTTATCCTACAATATATTTATTGAACCTGTTTGTTTTCAGATTGCTTTAATGCAAAAAAATGTTTTCTTAGCCATTTCTAATTTTTTTTACAAAAGTTTCTTTTTCAAATATTCACTTAAATAGGTCATATAACCTGTTATTATATAGCAGCGGACTTCATTCTATATACAGAGGTAACCGTTAGGCAATCACCTATCAAGAGTGAACAGTGCAAGTGAAGTTGCTAAACGAGCTAAACTCAGTTGTAACAACTGTAAAAATAATAATTTTGTTTACGTTAAGAAAATGCATTCAGTTTAATTACAGAAAAAACAGGTTTATACATTCGGTTCATAAAATATGTATGAAACCTGAGAATCATTCGTAAAACATTTCAATGATACGCTCGTAGAGACAACAATGCGACCGGGTTCCGCAGCGTCAAGGGAAAAATTAACAATACCCCGCGGAGACCGATATTTTCATTTTAATTTTTATTCACCTTTACCGGGTGCGTATATAGATCTTCGAAAGTAAAACAACAAAAGAACTGTTCCGAAATAACACGTTAAAGAGAACATTTTCTGATTTCCTGAGTAAAACGTCCAAAACAATGTTGCCACTTAACTATTTGTATAGCTTTGAGATTTAACTCGTATTTGGTGATGTGAGCTTTAGTTTTTTTTGTAATTAAGAATGTAAATGTTTTTCATAATAAATAATATAAAAACATTTCACATGCCATTAGTTTCACAAAAATATGTTCGAGAGCAGTAAAAAAACTTCAGTATATCAGATCGAAAATGTTTTGTTCTGTTCTGATTTATTCATAAATTTAAAGTTTTTGTACTCGATGTGACTTTCGTTATGAATTTTCGTGAGTGAAATTTGATTATACCGATTTTAAACATTCTTATTTGGTTTTTTGAGTAAACGAAATTTTAGAAAAACCGAATGAAAACCGTTAGATCCAACTTTTGCAAAAATCCAAGTTCAAAAAAGTGCCTTTTTTGAGCCGAAAATATTATATTCCTAAATTATACTCAATCATTCATTATTCCTATTTTATTAAATAAACAAATAAAACTCCTTCAATAATAAAACGTTAGTTTTGAGAATGTTAATTATTATTTAGGATTATTTTAACAGCTGATTAAACACAAACAAATAGTTAAGCATCAGCTGCTTCAACATTATTCAGTCTCTTTGGTTTCATAATTATCATTAGTACAATCTTCTTTACGTAGATACACCCATTGTTAAATCCTTTTTTTCTAATCAAAGCGTACTTTTCCAGAAATAAGATCAATTGTTTGAAATCGAAAATGGTACGCGTATATTCCAACATTATGTCAAAATCGTTATAACCGTTTGCGAGAAAGTATGACATACATAGTTTGATAGTTTAATTTTATTAAAAGTACGTAATTACACAAAATGAATTTCGCTAGAACAATATTAGACAAAAGAAAGGCAGTAATAAGTTCCTCGGAGAAGTTAACTCACGAGAAGAACGAAGTTTATTACAAGCCGCTCCCAGAACTGATAATTTTATGATGAAAAACTACACGTTAGGGCCGCGAGAGTTTGTTGATTGCCTACGAAAAATGAAAACAATTCCCAAGACTTATTTGTGTGCGAGGATAGGAGGAAAAGGACGGGAGATGGGGGAATAAACCCTGTGGGATTTTGCCTTCTACCGGAAATGCCAGCGTGTTTTCAGTACTTTGCTGTTCTTGGTTATTACGTTTAAAACAAATTATTAAGTTCTATAACACTTATTTCGTCTTTTCAACGCAAGTGTTTAAACGGAAAAATAAAGTAACAGCAATAGAAAACTTAACGGGTGGTTCTTGCATTTGTACAGTGTTAAAGTGGAAGAATAAAGGCAGGAAAAATTTTAAAGTAACGTAATTATTTCATGTCTAGTAAAAGGAAATGGTACATACTCGAATAAATTAATGGTGCGAAAATATTGAATACATTTCTCATCAGATACATAAAACTATTTAAATAGTTCAAGTAAAGCATAAAAAGGAAATGCATGTTTAGCAACTTCCTTAAACCCGGACCGCTCTAATTTCATAATGTGTTAACAAAATTTTGCAATTACATGTAGATTCATTATTCAAGTAAGGGTAGGATGTTTTAAATAATAAATATCTTTGGTTTTAGAGTAAATTTATTTTATTTTAAAATTTATACAAAGCCATGAGTGTTAATCTTTATCTTAGGTAAGAATGTGGACACGTCTAATCGATTTTGCAAAATCAGGACAAATGTTTATCGCTAGTTTTGTATTTTTCGTGAATATCGGTTTACCAATATATTTAGTTTGGGTACATTAATATACAATTACGAGATGTTTTCTTCTACATGTATCATGTATGATTCATGTTCATGTACACGTTATATGGTTGTAACATTGTAACATGTATCATGATTTAGGGCTGGTTGTAATGTTAAATTTTACGCGTCGCGTGATGGAAGTGCACAAATTTATATTAATAAATATGTACTAGTAAAAGATCAGTTGTTTTATATTAATTTTTTGTTCAATAACATAATTTGTTTCTTCTTTTTCTTCTTCGTCAATAAAATCTAAATTGAAAAGTTCTGTTAATTGCAAAGACTATATTGTTTGGTCGACTCTCCTGTGAGGTTAGTTCCAACTGTCTTTTAAGTGGTCTTGCCTGCTGGTTTTCCCTCCTTACCGATTTGTGCCAGTCTGTTTTGGTTAATTCTAACTACGGGATCACCCAAACTAACTATATCTTCCACCAAGTTGGTACCCTAACGGTTTTCTGTTACTATAACTAGATACGTCTTAAAGCTTTTATAAGTCATGCCGATGTCTATCAAAGTGCCTAAATAAGTTTCATCAAACAATGACTTCTTTTAATCTCCAGCCAAACCCAAAAGCATATCTCGTCCAATCACACAAATATACAAACTTCAGGTTCTAACAGAACCAAATTTGTTTAAACAAAATATAAATCCACACTATTACGACCTTCTTCGTATAGCCTACCTCGCATGGAGGAGGAAGTAAAATATACTGCAAAAATATATTTGTAAATTGAATTTGAATTTTAAATTGGAAAAACAGTTTTTAAATGCTTTAAAAGTACTATCGCTTAAATGCTTACTTAATCCAATAGTTCGTCCCGTTTGTAATTGGTTGGTTTATTAATGCTTCATTATTCTGAGACAATGACGTGTCAGCGCAAGAGGAAGCGACATGTCAATTAGGCGCGTCACGGGGAAGTCAGGGTAACACGGCGTTGAAGGTGGTAATTTTTTATTCAGCTTCTTTGCATAAATTCACAGACGTCTGTCACTCAATCACTAGGCTATTTGGGTGTTGACGGAATTTAGAGAAAATCATATTTATAAAAAAAAAAAATCACTCTGAAAAAGTTTTAGTAGGATCTAGATATAGGAGGAACCTTCAAATGAGCATTTCAAGTATACATGTAACTTTTTAAGGCATACAAAATTATATAAATACATATACACCCACCCACATATCGTAACACTAATACAGAAAAATCTCATATCAATAGATTGTATATCTATAGAAATGCAAACAATGTTTAGAAGCATGCAAAAGGAAAAACTTTACCGAAACGATTATCGAGATTTTAGTACACGAGTATTTAATCTAAAATAACTGATTTAATAACAAAAATAACATCTGTTTAACGTGCAGCAAGGACTTACGAAGTACGTTCGGTCCACCTGTTTGGTACACTTGTGCCAAGAAATACATCTGTAATACCTGTAAACAAAAAAAAAAACATTATTTTTGCGAATTTCTATTGGAAAATGATTAATTAACATAACCCACAGTGAATTGTCTTTTTGTACCTATACTTCTTGTTATCTTTAAAAATTTGAGTATCTATATAATTTGGGCAGTATTTTTCAAATCACGAAAGTTCTTTTTGCACGTTCGCAACACAATATAAGTTTACAGTCTGTCACAACTTGCAATCCATTTTACTGTTCAACAGAATTGTTTAAGCCATTATAAACATTTAATTTTTGTGACGTCAGATATGTTCGTTTGTATGATTTTAGTAAACTAGTGGGCCTGTGTGATCTTTAGCGGTTAATGGAGAAAAGTAACAAATAGGCTAATATACAGCAATGTAAGAAGCTGAATAGTGTTATAGCACCTCTAATAAAGCAATGTTCAAATTGATATTAGAATCATAAATCAATCTTTGTTCTGGAGACAGGTTTGAGGAAGGTAAATACCTGCTTTATCGATAGTCAGCCTTTGCGTTTCGTAATAATAAATGCAAAGGCAGTCCTTAGAGGGAATTGTTTCCTATTTAATAAAATAGGCCTTACTTTATTCTACTTTCATATTTAGAATTATAACCTATAAATTTGATTACTGAATTCTTATATTATACTTTACTGAAATATTTACAAATAAAACCTACTGCAACCGTATTTTATATTACGTACCTAAATTAGGCTACAGCATTTACTGTTCTAAAAACAGGGTTTTTTATTCATTAACATTTACAAGTTAGAACAGGCCTATATTGTCTTATACATATTACTTTTAGAACTGGTTTAGTTAATAATTATTTAAGTTTTGTATAAAATAATAATTTAAATATTAATTTCAACAATGTTTTTTTTTAGCAATCAGCTGTTTTGGTTTATACACAATTACTTTTCACAATTGCATTGTGCTGTACTCTCACGGGGACAGTTAAAATACTCCTGGATTATATTTTATCAGCTTTAAGTCGTTATTTTTAAAGCCTTAAAATAGAAACGTATGAGGCGTGAGAGTTCCCTGTTGTTCTGACGAACCTGTAGGTACCCCATATACGACAATGTTTTTTAGCAGTTTTGGTACCCACACTATTATTTCTTTCACCTATACCTACATAGTGCTGCACTCTCAACAAGACACTTTATACTGCTCCTGGAATTTTGTTTACAGGTCTTTTACTTTTGATCCTTATGTTTGGTATAAAGTGACCGGAATGCTTAACGTAATAAAATATGTAAGATGTTACTTTTTTGGAAATTAGTTTTCATTGCATCTGTGATCTTGCTGAAATATTTGTTTTGTTAACTGTTATTATGTTATAATAGTTAACAAAACATGTTAACTGTGACTGATTTTATTGTAGTGTACAATAAAACATGTAGTTGTTATAGTAGCGTAAGTTTAGTTCTGATATTGATAATATTATGTTGCATTTAAAAAGTTTTAATACTAAAATGAAAGTATACTACTACATTTCTATATACAAACATTATTCAAGTTAATTGAATGAGACAGAATCTAGACAACACAAATCTAAGTAGCTTAACCACGCAAAGGGGTGTAGAGGCAGGGGGTGCAAACTGCATCCACCGAGTGCGAACTGGGAGAAATTTCATCGCGGCTAGATGTTATGAGATGAGAAGAGCCCCAGTGGGACACCCCTACGCTAGCTCTATTGTTCTTACGTACCTCCGCACACAAAATAAGACTTGGGAATTGTTTCATTTTTCCTCTGCAATCAACATTTTTTCCTGCCGTCGCCCTCAGGTGCACTTCGGAGTTGTTGGATTAAAACTAACCCTTTTTCATAATGTTATTTACATCGGCAGTTATGTGTCGACGTGGTTCGCATACGTACAAAGTAAATGGCGGCGGAAAAAACATTGAGCAAACTTTTACACTATAAAACGTTCGATTTCGCTTGATATCTGACATATTAGCATACATTCTCTCTCTCTCTCTCTCACACACACACACACACACACACACACACACACACACACACACACACACACACACACACACACACACACACACACACACACACACACACACACACACATACTCACACACCCTTCACTGATGAAGCGGTCATTATCTACCTGCTTTTATAAAATATATTTTTAAGTGATAAACCTATCAATAAATTTGTAATCTCCATAATATCTTAACAGAACCGACACGACGTCATGACATACGACGCAACGATGATAGATTCAAAACGTCTAATTGAGTATTCATTTTGGGTTTCACCATTATTAAGACATCCTAAATTTTTTCTTGCGAGCTTACAACAATTAGTTTAAATTTGATTATTAGTACATTTAAACATTTTTCTCATTGGACCCTGTATTTTTATAACTGAGCTGCTATGGTCTTGTCTGCTCGGTTGTGTGTGTTCACTCCTAGATTCCGTGCGAATTCGAACACACTAAACAAATACGTACAAATATGATAACAATTATCTTTCCTAATAATGTAACAAGATTCGAGGAGAGTTATGGGACTTTTTATTATTATCATGAAAATCGCAAAGTTTGCAAGAAGCGCCAGAGTTTGAAATAGTGACTTTGTTTCAATAACCGCAAGCATTTCTCCGACATGTCCGAGTGAAGGTAATTTTTAGTCACTGAATTTAGTTTTAATTTCCTCTATACTTGTTCAATTTTTGACAAGTTTCCGATACTGTTTTGGAAGGTTTCTTTCACACGATGTTCAACTCCTACAAGAACATTTGCAAAAACGTGCTTCAAAATGTCAGCATCACCAGTAACCTCTTGAATAGTTATCCCCAAACTGAGGTCAATAATTAATTTGCTTCTTTCAAGCAGTATTTATTTTTCGAAATTCCATAAGTTAATAATTTTCTCGTCATTCTGAAGATTTTGGTTATACAATTAAGTACAGATCCAACGTATTCAAAGAAAGCAGGTTGTTACAAAGGCATATAATGTGTTTCCACATTTCTCTACGTTTGTATTTTAATTGCATAGTTTATGTTTTAAATTAAGCACTTCAGAACGACATAAACCACTGCTCTTGAAACTTCGAATATTATTTCTACAAACATAAATATTCAAATTTCTGAATAAACTATAATAATAACATTAATATTCCATCAATAGGTAAAAAAAAAAAAAAAAACAATTACTTAACGGTATCACGTGGCACCATGTAGCGCTTGAAATTAATTTACGCCAAAGTAAATATTCTAACTTATATTAACATTAATCGTCGATTTAAGTGATGCCTAATTATTTCCGTTTCAAATTTCTGTACAATATTTATACAGTCCGAATTTACTTCCGTCTGTCTAATAAGCCAATAAGTGTAATTGCTTGCACTGAGAGAGAGAGAGAGAGAGAGAGAGAGAGAGAGAGAGAGAGAGAGAGAGAGAGAGAGAGAGAGAGAGAGAGAGAGAGAGAGAGAGAGAGAGAGAAACTGGGGTGGAAGCAGGAAATGCAAGCAAATGTATAAAAGACCGTAAGCGCCAGCTGATAATATTCGTTACACCTGTGGGTCAGCTTACACCTTGTACTTAGCTTACACCCATGAAACATACACTCCATACAAGGATGTTATACTTATGTGTGTGTGTGTGTGTTTGCGTGCGCGCGCGTGTGTGTGTGCGCGCGCGTGCGTGCATGTGTCCAACTTTTAACTTGGTACAAAAATCGATTTTAGTAATTCAAGGATTGGTTTTGTAACAGTTTCACAATGGTGGCCATTTCAGATCTTAAAATCCATAACTTTTTTATTTTTCACTTTTTTAACATATAATTTTATCACCATATGCTGCGTTAACACGTGTGTACATTAGAATTTTAGTTTTCTAAAATTCCATTTCAAAACCCTTTCGGTCGTTTGGTAAGTTTTCATATTTTCAATGTTATTTTTGTAAGTTATAATGCTAACATATGCAGATTTTCATGTTCATTATGAGGCTAGAATCAGATTTTCAAGGTTTTGGGTTAGAATCTTACTAAAACGGCCTCCGCAACAGTTCATTTTCTAGTAGAAAATCTCTAAGAAATTCATTTGATTATAAGATTTCTGTATCAATAGGTATGATAATAACTCTTGCATACTATAGTGAAGAAATCAATCGGAACTAGAAATTTTTCAAAAACTTCATTGTTCGGCAAACATTAGAGGCGTACGGGGGATACAGCTTTCTAACCCGGCTCAACCCTCTCCGCACCACCCTGCATATATACACTCACGCAATTATGTACCTCTTCTCCCTCGAGTGCAAAGCATAGCCTACCTACATGCAATACAATATCTTTCCTGTATTTGCATACTGTATCTGGAGTGCATGCAGTCTTGATCCGGGAAAATTATATGAATTGCGCACTGCGTTTGTTCCGAATAAACTGCAATAAATATGCAACAGGATTGCACAGCAGTTCTCGCGACTTGAAATATTTAACTGGCTGGGTGACAAGACAGTGTCCCGCGCAAAAAGTATTCAAAAAGAAAAGGTTTTAAAATATTACGAAAATTCGCTCAAATTTAAATATTTCCTTAAAGAATTCGGCACGAATAAAATTGGAAAATTGGATTTTCTGTATGCAAAGGTTAAAGGGTAAGTAACTCAAGTCAGGGTTTAAAACAACAAATTTAAGATATTTAATGATAATAAAAAGAAAAAAAACAGATGGCGAAGAGGGTTAATTTTTTCCCCGATTTTCTCAGAACTGCAAACATTGTCTATGTTAGTTAAAATTATGGGCCGCCTCGGTGGATGGCGTACTAAGCTTTCACCCCGAGGACTCGGGTTCGATTCCCGGCAAGGGCTTGGCATTTTCATACGCTATAAATCATCCCATCGTCTGCATTAGCCCAAGTGTGCACAATAGTTGGACGTTAAATACCAAAAAAAAAGTTACAATTATGTATCTTCATATAACACAACATCTGATGAGGTATCCAGTTTTGATTCAATAGCTCGTGAATTGTTATTTAAAAATCTTTGAGAGATTTTTGAGATTTTGAGAAAATCCGATTTAAAAAATTGTTAGCCCAACAAAAAAATTTTGTTGGTCAACAAAAAAAGTGTTTTTTAAAATAAATTTGAATGTTGATTCAGGTATATTATGGCTGTAAAATTTACTGTTCATAATTTAAAAAAATAACTTTTTTTCTAAAGTTTCCTGTAACCCAAATACAGTTGGAATAGAGAGAGGGAGAAAAATTATAGTGGGGAGAGGGAGAGAGAGAAATGAGAGGAGAGATGGAGAGAAAAAGACAGAGAGATATAGGGAGTCTCAACGGGTTTATTTTAATCTCATAACATCTACCGCAATGAAATTTCATCCAGTTTGTTGTCTAAGGTAACCTTTTGACTTCCTGGAAAACTACCTACTGTATTTAGATTTAATTTTATTTAGGCATGAATTTATTTATAGTGTTGCTGTGAATATAATTAATGTAAATTTGCTACATATTATGTATAAAAGTGCTACATATTATATATATTACAATTTTATTAGTTTTTTTCTCTGAAAGTTGAACATTGTTCTTAACAAGTTAGAGTATTTGTTTGGTAAAAAAATAATTATAATACACAGCTGCCTTGCTATAACCAAAATAAATTTGTGTGGAAAGTTTGAATAAAATCGGTTTAAAATTGCAAATGATAAATTTGCCAAAACACACACACAAACAAACACAAATTTTACGTTTTAATAGTGACGATCGGAGTTAATTTCATAGTCTCAGGTCTGGGTCTTATACGATGATCGAATTCATTTTCAAATTAGAATTCACTAATTAATTTGAAGACACATTTTCATTATTACTTTTGAGCCCGTACGAACTTTAACGAGAAAAATAAGCTAATAATATACAACAAAGTACAGCAAGAAGTTGAAGAGTGTTATAAGCACCTCTTTATAAACCATGTTCGAAATGACCTGTGAAATACTTTGTAAACAAGTGACAACTCTCCTTGTTGGTACACGAACGAAAAGAAAACGAGGTTAAGGAAATGAAATCGCTATCCCTAATTAAAAGTAAAAAAACATGAATTCTTTAAATAAAATAATTGAAATAATACCATTAGTTGGTATGTAATTACTATAATACATTATTATTTAATTCAATCTTTGTATTTTACATATCTTACTAAGTAAAATCGATGCAAAAAAAATGTGAGCCTATTTCTAATCAATATGAACTTCTGTTAAAATAGACGTAATTATAGTTAATACGTATATGAGATATTAATAGAGCAGTGTCATTCATCGTATTTGGGTTATTTAGTACAATATGCCTTGTTTTGTTCTACTTTCGTATTTAAAACTATCTTATCTAATTCATATTATATTTCTGAAAGTTTGTGTGTTTGTTTGTTTGTTTGTTATTCAATCACGCTTTAACCACTGGACCAATTGAGATGAAATTTGGTACTAATATGGTTCAAGTATGTGAGATACACATAGGCCTATTTCCATTTTACAAAATGTCATTATACTACTTACCAAGCCCAAAATAATTATTAGTTTTTAGTTTTGTGGCATGTGTTAACTGTAGTTATTTACTGGACTTGAGATTTAGGTACCTGAGATGAACATAGATTCAATCCTATTTTAAGAATCTTAATCTGTGTTTTATTTATTGCAAAATTATTGCTTTTAATGTAACATTTTCAATATTTTAGTTGACATTTTTTTTCCAAACTGACTTTAATTTTTTACTATGTGTTGAATTTTCAATATTAAATGTAAAAAAATCCCTACGCAGAGTGCCAATTGTAAGGTAGTATATATATTTGTGTAATTACATTATATGAAAAAATGGTAAATATGCAGTGTAACATATCCTGGATTTTTCGATATTTTTCTTACTAAAATGCTTTATTATGTGCTCAAAAGCAAGAATCCAAAATATAAAAGCACGACAAGTACGATAAAAATCGAAAATAAAAGTAACCAACATAACCTCAAAATTGCTACCCGATGAAAATCAGTAACATATAGTAAATCGGTAAAACAATAAAAATACGTCTAACACGGGTTTTGGGTGATAAGAAACCCATTTTTTAAAAGAATACTGCATAACCAAACTGACACGGTTGTTAGGCCTAACATGGTGATGCGTGAAAAAACTTTTATATTTTTTTAAAAATTAGCCTACTATATATCCAGACACGGTTGTTGGGCCTATCACGGTGATACGTAAAAAAACCTTTATATTTTTTTAAAGAATACTACATATCCTAACTGACATGGTTGTTAGGCCTAACACGGTGATGCGTGAAAAAACATTTATATTTTTTTAAAGACTACTACATATCCCAATTGACACGGTTGTTGGGTTTATCACGGTGATGTGTGAAAAAAACCTGTATTTTCTTTTTAGAATACTACATAACCTAATTGACACGGTTGTTAGACCTAACACGGTGATGCGTGAAAAACCTTTAAATTTTTTTAAAGAATACTACATATCTAACTGACATAGTTGTTGGGCCTAACACGGTGATGCGTCAAAAAAACTGTATATTGTTTTAAAGAATACTACATAACATAACTGACACGGATGTTGGGCCTATCATGGTGATGTGTGAAAAAAACCTTTATTTTTTTAAAGAATACTTCGTAACCTAATTGACACGGTTGTTAGGCCTAACACGGTGATGCGTGAAAAATCTTAATATTTTTTTAAAGAATACTACATATCCTAACTGACACGGTTGTTGGGCCTATCACGATAATGTGTGGAAAAACTTTATTTTTTTAAAGAGTACTGAAACCTTAACTAACACGGTTGCTAAGTCTAACATGGTGATGCGTGAAAAATACTTTAGGCCTATATTTTTTTTAAAGAATATTCCATAAGCTAACTAACATGGTTGTTAGTTTAACACGGTGATCCATTAAAAAAACCTTTATTAAATTTTTTTAAAGAGTACTTATAACCTAACTGACACGGTTGTTGGGCCTAATACGGTGATGCATGAAAAAAACTTTTATATTTTTTTTAAATAGTACACCATAACTTAACACGGTTGTTGGGCCTATCACGATGATGCGTGAAAAAACCTTTATATTTTTTTAAAGAATACTAGGCTACATATCCTAACCGACACGGTGGTTAGTAAAACAACCTTTGTATTTTTTTAAAGAATACCACATATCCTAATTGACATGGTTGTTGGGCCTATCATGGCGATGTGTGAAGAAAACCGTTTTTTTTTTTAAAGAGTACTCCAAACCTTAACTGACACGGTTGTTAGGCCTAACATGGTGATGCGTGAAAAATCTTTATGTTTTTTTTAAAGAATACTCCATAAGTTAACTGACACGGTTGTTGGTCCTAACACGGTGATGCGTGATCTTTAATGTATATTACGATTGTGGGCAAAGCCGTGACGGGTAACAGATAATCATATTATATTTCTGAAAATTTTTGGTTTTTGTTTATTTGTTAGTTATTCAATCACACTTTAACTACTGGACCAATTGAGATTAAATTTGGCATGAACACGGTTTAAGTACCTGAGATAAACACAATACTATTCCAGTTTAATTGTATAATAGTGACTTTTTAATAATACTGTATTTTATGAAAATATGACAGGACCCTGTTTTAGAGTATCGAGTAGCAAAAATGTATATTTCTTGGCCGAAAACCATAAATCGTATAATATTGTAAATAGAAATATATTAAAATGAAATGACCTATTCTGATTTTGAAAATTGACTATAAATTTTATTGCCTACATTATAATTACAGGCAAAGCCGCAACGGGTTCATATTATATTTCAGAAAGTTTGTGTGTTTGTTTATTTGTTTGTTTGTTATTCAATCACGCTTTAACCACTGGTCCGATTGAGATGAAATTTGGTACGAATATGGTTTAAGTATCTGAGATAAACATAGGCCTATTCCCGTTTTAAAAAACGTGATTATACTACTTACCCAGCCCAAAATATTTATTAGTATTTAGTTTTTTGACATGTGTTAACTGTAGTTAGGTTTAATTACTGTTTACTGGACATGATATTTAGGCACCAGAGATGGACATAGATCTGATCCCATTTTACAAATCTTAATCCATGTTTTATTTATTGCAAAATTATTGCTTTTAATGTAAAATTTTCAATTATTTTAGTTGAAATTTTTTCAAAACTTACTAATTTGTTACTTTGTGTTGAATTTTCAATACTAAATGTAAAAAATCCCTACGCAGAGTGCCAATTGTAAAATTACAAATATTACTGTGCCAATATTTGTGTAATTACATTATATGAAAAAAATGGTAAATATGCAGTGTAGCATATCCTGGATTTTTCGATATTTTTGTTACGAAAATAAAATGCTTTATTATGTGCCCAAAAGCATGAATCCAAAATATAAAAGCACGAGAAGTACGATAAAAATTAAAAATAAAAGTGAAAAACATAACCTCAAATTTGCTACCGGCGAAAATAAGTAACGTGTTGCAGATCGGTAAAACAATAAAAATACGTCTAACATTTTACCGTGTTTTGGGTGATAAGAAACCCATTTTTTAAAGGAATTAGTATTCCTTTAAAAAATGGGTTTCTTACCTAACTGACACGGTTGTTTGGCCTAACACGGTGATGCGTGAAAAAACCTGTATAATTTTTTAGAGAATACTATATAACCTAACTGACACGGATGTTGGGCCTATAACAGTGATGTGTGTAAAAAAACCTTAATTTTTTTTAGGAATACTACATAACCTAATTGACACGGTTGTTAGGCCTAACACGGTGATGCGTGAAAAATCTTTATATATTTTTAAAGAATACTACATATCCTAACTGACACGGTTGTTCGGCCTATCACGGTGATGTGTGAAAAAAAACTTTATTTTTTTTAAAGAGTACTCAAAACTTGACTGAAACGGCTGTTAGGTCTAACATGGTGATTTGTGAAAAAAACTTTATATTTTTTAAAAACAAATACTCCATAAGCTAACTAACATGGTTGTTAGGCCTAACACAGTGATCCATTAAAAAACCTTTATTATTTTTTTAAAAGAGTACTCATAATAAAGAGTACTCATAAAAGAGTACTGACACGGTTGTTGGGCCTCATACAGTGATGCATTAAAAAACCTTTATATTTTTTAAAGAGTACTCCATAACTTAACTAACACGGTTGTTAGGTCTAACACGGTAATGCCTGAAAAAACCTTTATATTTTTTTAAAGAATAAGCTACTACATATCCTGACACGGTTGTTGGGCCTATCACGGTGATGCGTGAAAAAACCTTTATATTTGTTTAAAGAATACTAGGCTACATATCCTAACTGACACGGTTGTTAGGCCTGACACAGTAATACGTAAAAAAAACTTTATATTTTTTTAAAGAATATCACATAAACTAACAGACACGGTTGTTAGGCCTAACACAGTGATGTGTGAAAAAACCTTTATATTTTTTTAAAGAATACTACATATCCTAACTGACACGGTTTTTGGGCCTATCACGGTGATTTGTGAAAAAAACTTTATTTTTTTTAAATAGTATTCAGACCTTAACTGACACGGTTGTTAGGCCTAACATGGTCATGTGTGAAAAAAACTTTATATTTTTTTTAAAGAATATTCCATAAGCTAACTAACATGGTTGTTAGGCCTAACACAGTGATCCATTAAAAAAACCTTTACTTATTTTTTTAAAAGAGTACTCATAACCTAACTGACACGGTTGTTGGGCCTAATACGGTGATACAGGAAAAAAAACTTTAATTTTTTTTTAAGAGTACTCCATAACTTTACTAACACGGTGATGCATTAAAAAAACTTTTATTTATTTTTTTAAAAAGAGTAGGGCCTACTCATAAACCTAACTGACACGGTTGTTGGGCCTAATACGGTGATTCAAGAAAAAAACCTTTTTTTAAAAAAAAAGTACTCCAAACTTAACTAACACGGTTGTTAGGCTTAACAACACGGTGATGCGTTAAAAAAACCTTTATTAAAAAAAAAAAAAAAAAAAAAAAAAACCTAACCTAACTGACATAGTTGTTGGTCCTAACACGGTGATGCGTGATCTTTAATGTATATTATGATTGCGGGCAAAGCCGTGACGGGTAACAGCTAATCATATTATATTTCTGAAAGTTTGTTTTTGTTTATTTATTTGTTATTCAATCACACACTGGACCAAATGAGATTAAATTTGGTGTGAACACGCTTTAGGTATCTGAGATAAACACAATACTATTCCAGTTTAATTGTATAATAGTGACTTTTTAATAATACTGTATTTTATTAAAGTATGACAGGACCCTTTTTTAGAGTATCGAGTAGCAAAAATTTATATGTCTTGGCCGAAAACCATAAATCGTATAATATTGTATATAGAAATATATTAAAATGAAATGACCTATTCTGATTTTGAAATTCGACTATAAATTTAATTGCCTACATTATAATTGCAGGCAAAGCCGCAACGGGTAACAGCTAGTTTATTAATAAATTTAGAAATACAATTTTTATTGTTAATATTCTTTAACGATTTATTTAGCATTTTTACCCTTAATCTTACTGAACGTAGCCTACACATGCTTCACGTGCTAACTGCAATAACGTCTGTAATCTCCTGTACAAAGGACATGAGATACATGGACCACGTCTCAGTTCGCATAGTAAAGTCCACCGGGTTTAGACCCAAAACAACCTTTATGTTGTAGGACTTGCATACGTAATGGCGTCTAAACTTGTGGATTAGTGCGGCACTGGCTCATATACATAAATCTAATTAAAATGTTAAACTGGGCAAAAACCTTGTTTAGAATGAGGCATACTGGACAGGTTTGGCACAGATCTGTTGCGTTATTGGGTTTTGTTTAGTGAAGATAAAATTCCAGTAAATAATGTTTTTTTTTGTTCCCTAATGTAAATACTTTATGCTAATTAAATTATTGAGAACGGGGTATGGACGTTAAGAGCAAGAGAGATGCTTACGACAGTAATTGGAGGTTAGAATCTACGACCTTGAGGCGTACTAGTCCGTTGACAGCAGACTGAACGGTGCTTGAAACATCTAGAACTGTCGGCATATATATGTAACTAATGAGTTCATTCTTCCCACTGTACCTGAAGAAACCTAAATTCTCAATAAGGTTAATTCCTTACTTTATTTCCGTTGAGAAGCAACCCTCCCTTATTGGATTTTGTTCAACACAGTGCTTCAATATCTCTGGTTCCTGTAAAGAAGCAACCGTTGTTAAATCTTTTTCAGCACAGTGCTTCAATATCTCTGTTTCATATTGAGAAACAACCCTTGCTGCATCTTTTTCAACAAAGTGTTACAATATCTCTTGGTTCCTATTGAGAAGCAAGGCTTGTTGGATCTTTTTCAGCACAGTGCTTCAATATCTCTGATTCCTGCGGAGCAGCTACCCTTCTTGGATTTTTTCAAAAAAGTGTTTCAATATCTCTGGTTTCTGTTGAGAAACAACCCTTGCTGGATCTTTTTCAACAAAGTGTTTCAATATCTCTGGTTCCTGTTGAGAAACAACCCTTGCTGGATATTTTTCAGCACAGTGCTTAAATATTTCCGGTTCCTGTTGAGCAGCAACCCTTGCTGGATATTTTTCAGCACAGTGTTCCAATATCTCCTGTTCCTGTTGAGCAGCAACCCTTGCTGGATCTTTTTCATCACAGTGCTTCAATATCTCTGGTTCCTGTTGAGAAACAACCCTTGTTGGATCTGTTTCAGCACAGTGTTTCAATATTTCCGGTTCCTGTTGAGCAGCAACTCTTGTTGGATCTTTTTCAACAAAGTTCTTCAATATCTCTGGTTCCTATTGAGAAGCAACGCTTGTTGGGTCAACAAAGTGCTTCAATATCTTCGGTTCCTGTTGAGCAGCAACCCTTGTTGGATCTTTTTCAACAAAGTGCTTCAATACCTGGTTCCTGTTGAGAAGCAACGCTTGTTGGATCTTTTCCAACACAGCGCTTCAATATCTTCGGTTCCTGTTGAGCAGCAACCCTTGTTGGATCTTTTTCAACAAAGTGCTTCAATACCTCTGGTTCCTGTTGAGAAGCAACGCTTGTTGGATCTTTTCCAACACAGCGCTTCAATATCTTCGGTTCCTGTTGAGCAGCAACCCTTGTTGGATCTTTTTCAACAAAGTGCTTCAATACCTGGTTCCTGTTGAGAAGCAACGCTTGTTGGATCTTTTCCAACACAGCGCTTCAATATCTCTGGTTCCTGTTGAGCAGCAACCCTTGTTGGATCTTTTTCAACAAAGTGCTTCAATACCTCTGGTTCCTGTTGAGAAGCAACGCTTGTTGGATCTTTTCCAACACAGCGCTTCAATATCTTCGGTTCCTGTTGAGCAGCAACCCTTGTTAGATCTTTTTCAACAAAGTGCTTCAATACCTCTGGTTCCTGTTGAGAAGCAACGCTTGTTGGATCTTTTCCAACACAGCGCTTCAATATCTCTGGTTCCTGATCAGTCTTATCGAACTTTGCTCACCCACCCACCCGAACTTTACTTCAAGTACTCAATATCCAGCCTTCATATTAATCTTTTGCTTTCTTTTGTCCTATATCTGTTACCGTTCGCTAAACGTTGCCGCCTTATTTCAATCCTTCTATTTTTATTATTGAAGTCCACTTCTACAACAGCGTCACATTATGATCACGTGTCCTCTGCTTCCACTCCTTTCCTCCTTCACCGGTTCATATAGTTTTTCTCTGGTAAAGTTTCAATTAGGTTAATGCTTCTTTAGTATTTTCCGTTGGGAAACAACCCTTGTTTCCCTTCTGAACACAATGTTACAATATCTCTGGTTTCTGATGATTCTTCTCAAACTTTGCTTGCCTAGCCAGCAGAATTTAGCTTCAGGTTCTCAATATCAGCTTTCATTTTAATCATTTCTCTCCTTTGTCCTATATCTTCTACCTTTTGCCAAACGTTGCCGACTCATTTCAATCTTTCTATTTTTATTCTTCAAGTCTGCTTCTACAACAGCGTCATCTTCTGCTTCCATTTATTTCCTCTTCATCGGTCCATACAGTCTTTCTCTGCTAAATTCTCAAATTTTTCTTCTTTAAGTACTTTATGAATAACATAGAGTACATTGTAGTTTATTGAAACTAATCTAGGTTATTTTTATATTTGATTTATAACTGCAAGTTCCAAATATTATTTTCACTCTACTCTGTAAAGAAGTATTGTTGTTGTCATAAAAATTCAATATTTCTATTTTTACAGACCTTCTCGTTTTATTACTTACTCGATGCCAAACAATAGGTTTTGATTGGCCCCTATTTGTCTTTCTGTGTTAATCGTTTTAGAGTAAAAACTACCATTTCAATTTCGTTTAAATTTAAAAACGAAATTGTTTCTGAACATTACGGTTAGATGTAACTGAAATGAGATTCATAGCATTAAAACTAAAGCTAATTGTAATTAAGAAATAAGTACTATACGTTCTATCAAAGAAAGTCTAAAGATTATGGTCGAAATTTGCTAAAATATTTCTGTTAAAATTCTTAAAAAATCAGGTTCGGAAACTAAGGTTTAAAAAAATTGATAATATTTTAAACAAATGCGTGAAACCATGAGTCAAATTGGTTTATAAAGTTTGCATTAACTCATAAATTACAATTTACAAAAAATAGATGGAAAATAATTTTAAGGAGATCAGAATTAATTTCGTTCTTAATCATATACTCGTATTTTTTAATTATAGACTTCCTACTCGGCAATTAAACAATACAGAAACATTTTCCGAATTGGTATTGAGTTGTGTTAAAATGGTTTTTTTAAAACAATCACCGGACGCAGCGTCACAATACTTTGCTGATGTGATGAAATCGAATTTCTAAAAGTAATTTTGTTTATCTTTCTCTTTTTATGAAATTTTCATTCCACTACTACAATTAGAAATGAAATCCGCATAAAAAAGTACTTTAAACTTTCTAATTGCATTGTAAATACGAACATAAACTCTGGGGGGAGTCAAATGCAATTTCTTAATTTTTTTGAAATTTGAAAATGCAGAATTGTGCACTTTTTAAAGTTGAAGTCGACGGTGAAATATGACTTAAAAAAACGTTAATAATTTTATACCCACCAATTTGAAAATGTTGAACGACCTTTACTGGGTAACAAATTTGTCCACATTATTACAAAATCGATTATTTTGCTACCTTTGAACTGAATAAATAAAATTGCGAATGTGAGTTGAAACCCACTGAAATTCCAACATACTTTCTCCGTATGACGGGAAAGTAATGTAAAATTGCCTTGTTCATTAAACACCACATTACGTGTCCAATTATAAAGTAGCCTAACATCCACCACATGCTTATTTTAATATTTAATTCTTCAATTGCATAACACCGCCCGGTGGGTCGGGCTCCTGATTGCATGTGCATGTGGGTCATACCGCAGCTGAAGCACACCGGACCTGTATTCAACTTCTGCATCTGCACCCACATACTTTGCGGTCAACTCAGTAATTTACGGACCCTAAGACAAAAATACTTAACTTCATGCATGGCTTGTTACTTATAATTTTACACCCGGTGTAAAAGCAACCTTCTGTTTAAGTACGTCGAGCGCCGTGTCGTTGCGGCATTTTACATCATATGATTTAAAAAAGTTTATTGAATTGGTGATATTTTAGAAGTTACTTTTTTGTTCCTGTTATTACATGAAGTATATAGGTGATTTGGTTTCTATAATGTTGACATTTACAATGGGGCACTGATCCTGACTACTAGAAAATTATTTAATGAGACTCGATGACCGATATGGCAAAAATACTGGTCAATTTACTGCGTCTCTGAACTGCGCAAATCATTTTCGTAGTTTCGAGACGCAGTTACTGCCATTAGCTTTATTTAGTTAACGTCGATCCTTTGTTCTTATTATTATAGTTTTAACATTATATTATAATCGTCCAGTTGTAATAATACAATAATAAATAAATAAGTAAACACACACACACACACACACACACACACACACACACACATATATATATATATATATATATATATATATATATATATATAAATTTATCTATTATTTTGTTATTAGAGTTTTTCCGAGGACGAACCATTTATCCGGTGGTCAAAATGACTAAGGCCAGTCTGCTGTGTGTGTGTGTGTGTGTGTGTGTGTGTGTGTGTGTGTGTGTGTGTGTTTTGTTTGTTAGCTCATTCTCATTCACAATAATGGTCGATTTACCTAACAGCCTGGAGACGTTCGCTGCCCAGCAAAATCCGTTCACCAGTTTCAAAATCGAGGCCATTTCAAATCTAAAAAAAATATTAATAAATGCCTTTTCTATTTTGTAATTTTTTTTGATAATATAATTTCGTCATCGTAATCACTATTGAAATCTGCATAAATTAGCATTTCAAATGTTTCAAATTCTATTTAATCGTGATCGATTATTTTTGACTTTGCACAAAAATCACTTTCGGTAATAGCTCGAACACATTCGTTACCCGGAAAAGTCCGTTCTAACTTGTTTGCTTACACTTCCTTCAAAATCTGTTCCTACCATCATAATAAGTTTTAAATCATCAGAGAAATTCTAATTTTTTAGTTTAAGAGTGGGTAAATAAATCTGAAAATAATCTCTGACCTCTAACAGGGTTCTTTTTGGTTTTGTTTTTTCTTCATAGGTTCGGACCAATGCTAAGAAGCGAAATCACTTTAATATCTTTTATTAGATTTAAGTGAATTTAAAAGAAGTATAGGCCTATGCATTGCAACTGTGCGTTTAAACGGAAGTTTCTAACGCATATTGTTCATTCTAAAACTGTTAATAAGTTTGAAGTGACTTTTCCATCATCCTGTTTGTTTATTCCATAAAATGGTTCTTGCAAGGAAAAACAAGAGTTCAACTGTATAAAACATGCCTACTGGCGTACAGTTCAGTGACAGACTGCCAGTATAGCTGCACCTACCTATAAAACTAACCACAGACTATTAAATGTTCTACCGACCGCTTTCCACCTTGCATTGAGTTATTGTGCCACTCCCATTAACCAGTGTCTTCAGTGTCTTCGGTAGCCAGCCTTGCTGTTATACTCCATTGTCTTACGGAAACATATATTCTTAAACGTCATCCTTGACTGTTAAGAGGAGAGACAAAACTATTTGTTCAGTTATATGTTTTAAGAGGACAATGTTTTATAATTTGGTCCAAGCGTGGAAGTACATGTTGCGACACAAAATTGAAATTGAATTGTATAGTTATCAATTTCTTACAAACTACTTTCTTATTGTTAATGTTGTAAACATTTAATAAGCCAATTAAATGGTATACGAAATTTCTCACGTAGTTTATCCAAAAACCAAAAAAAAAACATTATTTCTTAAACTTACGTAGGATTTTGTCCAAAAATTTGTCATACACGAAGCGTTACAAATTAAACCAGTGAAACATTTTAAAAAAATACAAATTTTACGGTTCGATAGTACTGTAATTCGAAAAAAACGAAACCAGCTGACGGTGGTCAGGTTATTGGTTCTTTTTGTTCTATTCCTGAACTGTATTTTTTCAAATTTGCTCCAAAGACTTGAGTTACGAAGCTTTTATAATGTAGCATTTATTTATGAAAAGTAGACTTCTCAGGTTTTCATAAGTTCCCGAACCAAATATTTGAGGTGTATCGTCACATATATTTTGTTTAGACACTCGTGAACTGTATTTTAGCAAAATTTGTTCAAAATTGTTAGATCCAATATTCACAAAATTTATCCGCATAACTCGTCAATAAAAAAAGTAACAACAATAAAAAGAATTCACGGTTCGGAAGTAAATAAAAAACAAATAAATTCTGATAATTGTCCCTTTTTTCCGATTCCTAGCAATAATTACTAGCAGGGAATTTCTAACGTAGTATACTGTATTTCATATATGAAAATGAAAGAAATAAGTGAATATCACAAATGATTTCGAGAAATTGTGAATGATGTTTTTGTACCATTTATACACCTTAATCTAGAGAATTTTCAAAGCGGATGTAACTTAAATAAATATTTACAATCACTGAACCAAAAATTGTGGATCAAGAAGTATGATAGTGGTTGAGAAGGTGATGAATTTACAAAATTTGAATTAAAAATTATATAAAACGTTGGGAAATTACAATAGCCTATCTAGGCCTATAATAAGAAAATGCACTTTTATATTGAACAAGTATAAGAGAAACAGCCGAAAGAACCTTAACGCAACTGAACACAGAGTAAAGAATCGATTGACAGTACATTTGTGTAGGAAGCGAAAGACAACCGACCACAGTGAAAAAAAGAAAAAGTAAGTAGCAAAACTAACCCAGTGCATAGCAAAAGTGAGGATTGTTCTTTTGACACGGGCTTCCCCAGGTCAACGCAGGTAGTCTTGCTTTCAGGATCGAATATCTCACCTCGGCAAGCCGTTTTGGAAAATACTTGACGCAGATTGAGTGTATTATCTGAAGTTTTAGTGTATTGAAGCAGATTGAGTGTATTATCTGCAAGATCCATTTGAGAGTATTGAAGCAGATCGAGTGTATTATCTGCAAGATCCATTTGAGAGTATTGAAGCAGATCGAGTGTATTATCTGCAAGATCCATTTGAGTGTGTTGAAGCAGATTGAGTGTATTATTTGTAAGATTAATTTGAGTGTATTGAAGCAGATCGAGTGTATTATCTGCAAAATCCATTTGAGAGTATTGAAGCAGATCGAGTGTATTATCTGCAAGATCCATTTGAGTGTGTTGAAGCAGATTGAGTGTATTATTTGTAAGATTAATTTGAGTGTATTGAAGCAGATCGAGTGTATTATCTGCAAGATTAATTTGATTGTATTGAAGCAGATTGAGTGTATTATCTGCAAGATCCATTTGAGTGTGTTGAAGCAGATTGAGTGTATTATTTGTAAGATTAATTTGAGTGTATTGAAGCAGACTGAGAGTATTATCTGCAAGATTAATTTGATTGTATTGAAGCAGATTGAGTGTATTATATGCAAGATCTATTTGAGTGTACTGAAGCAAATTGAGTGTATTATTTGCAAGATTAACTTGAGTGTATTGAAACAGATTGAGAGTATTATCCCATCCACTGAGTGCAAGATCTACATGAGTGTATTAAAGCAGATTAGTACATTTGTATAAGCAAAATATATACGAATTAAATGACATTTTTAACATTGATTTAATAACAATTTCATTAAACCGAATTAAAAATCGAATTATCCAAAATTTCGATTTAAATACGACAGAATTTAAGTCCACTATAGTAAGAGTTGCTTTAAAAAATATATTTTTTCAACTGACATTAAATTTTAAGAGGTCTGTAGTTTTCTTACAGAATTTTTTACAAAAACATTATTTTTATATTTAAAATTTTTATACGATATCAGAACAGACATTTAATCATGCAAAAACATGACTTCTGCCGATCAATAATGAAACAATTCCACCAATAACCGCTTAGCTCGATCCAACCTAAACGGAATTCTCCTAATGCATATTCAAATAAGATAAGAAAACCGCTTCTCTTGGTGAATATAGTTATAAGGGCCGGAGATAATCGCGCGGCTTCTTGTCCGCAGGCTTGCCAACTACAGTGTTTATTTAGAACAACGAGGATGTAAGGTCACACCTTGCTCGCTACGCTCAGACAAGTACTACTTAGGCCAGTTAAATAATATGTACCGTAGCTTTTGTTTTGGTGCAGGCGTTAAGTGTTTAACAATACAGATTAAGTGGAAAGTTCTTTAGAGACGCCCATGTAGTACAGTCATATGGAAAAATAAATTCGAGTTTGTAAAATTTACCTCTAGATCATTTTTTCGGTTGAGTTAAAGTAATGTGTTTTTTTTTCTGCGAAATACCATTAAGGTTATCATCGCATGAGTGATATATAAGTTACGTGTTTATATTAAGAAGTCAAGATAGGCCCTAAGCCTGATTTTACTACAATGGCGGTTCCAATAGCTAAATATTTGAATATTCAAGGACAGTTTGTTTATAACCGGAAAATGTACGCAGAAAGAATTATTTCGAAAAGAGATAATTGATTTTAGAGATTTTTAATACAATACATTTGTTACATAGGTATATTTATTTCAATACGAAATAATCGCGGCACGAAGCTGTCTCGCTGACTTGATAGAAGCGAATTTTAAAAGAATTTTTTTTCTTTTCTAAAATACTGATTTCATCATAATAATCAGCATTTCAATATGCATATATGAGCATTTTAGACTTTCAAATTACATTGATTATATGGAAACTAACCCTGTCTGTTGTCAAAGAATTTCTAATTTCAACCGATTTTAAAAAATCGAAATACAATCGATGCAATTTTCAACGCTGATTACGACAGTAAAATTTGATTTTCAAAAAAAGTTAGAGTATTTAATTATTTGAAGTCATCATTACTTGTAAACTATTGAACGAATTTTATTTGTTAACGAACGTATCGAAGCAATTATTAATATTGATTTTAGTGCAAAATGTTTAATGAAATTGGACTGAAATTTCGAACGTAAGCTTTCCCCCCCCACACAAACACTGTATATACATTATACACATGTAAACTTTAACGACCCCTCAAGTCCTGGGTCTGGGACTTACCAGTAACTCATTTTTCCAATGGAAATTTGCTAAAAACTTACTTGTGTTTTCCAAATAGTGAACAATTACAAAATGTTTGGAAAAAATGTTAAATATTAACAGAAGTTGTAACATTATCAATAGCTCAATTTTTGTTTGTTTTTGAATGTGCAGTTTATTTTGTTACTTGAAGGCTACAAATGGGTAAAGATTGATCACTTTTATATTTCCTTAGCTTATCTTTTAGGCGCTCCTTGAAAACGTTACAGACCTACTTAGAAAAATATTGGTTCAATTTGATCGTTACGAATTTGGGAAACAGAATATAAACTAATCATTGATAATTAACCTTAACGAGTAAAGTTAGCACACCTAAGGTCCAAGTAACTTTCGAGTAAATGACAGTCATCTGTTGTCAGCAAGTTTAAACAAGTGCTAACTCCTTGACCCACACGCGTCTCCGTGATCGTTCATAAATAAATTGGCGACACCGTCTTCTGCTTCCACTCAGGCCCGTTTCACCCAAATCTTCTGACAACTTTCTTCTCTAAAAAAATATTTCAAGACAGCTGGGCGTCAAGTATTCCGAAGGTATTATAATTAATTGTTGTTTCCGGGAAGTCTAGTAGCAGGTTTACATTTCAAAATGGCAACGAAAATAAGGCGATTTGGAAAGTAATTTTCTGCTTCATTAATAATACATAGACTTTATGCGATACTTCGATGAAACAACGAGGTGTGAATACGATCAGAGTAAAATTTATTAACATAATTAGGCCTACACTTCTAAGGTAAACATTACTATAAATAACTAGATTAATACATTTTTCACTCTAAGGTATTTTAATACATATAGTTAATTTCAATAAAGAAAGGTTTTGATAAATCAGACAAATGCTACGTAATCGAATGATCTATAAATGCCATAGATAGATCGACAACAAAGTAATTCATGCAGATCATTGAGCTTACCGGACTGCCTGCAATGTAATAATTATTACATCCAGAAGCAATTATTACCATTTAACGACTGAAATTACACAGTGTCTAATGTACGCAAAATTTCATGAGAATCCACGCAGTATATTTTTATTAGAAGAAACATTTGATTTTATAATTATAGATTTTAATATTAGACTACACAAGGGTCGATATTACAACTAACCTATATATAACAGACGAAATACGAAGAAAATAAACAATACAAAATTATTTATCGTTTGAAAGTAATTTTTAAAAAAACGTTCATGGAGAATGCTAATTTGTTTTATACCGATTTACTCAGCAAAATATTTATTTCAAATTTGGCGCATTGCAAAACGTTTTGAAAATAATAATTATTTATTTGCTCTATGATTATTTATTTGCGCAAATTCCTACTATTTATCAACAAATGTTCATGACTCATTAAAGCTGTCATCATAATAAGACCTGGCTACATACCTGTGCCTTTCCTACCTTCAAACACTTTATGTATATTGCCGTGTTTCGGAATACTTCCATTTTCAAAATTTTTTACTGTACTCTCTTCACTTATTTATTTTTCTCGCTAGTAATATTGTAATTTTGTTGAGTACACATTTCTGCCTTTCCAAGCTTCAAACACTTTATATTTGTTGACGCGTTTCGGAGTACTTCCATTTTCAAAATTGGAGTACATGAAAAAGTCTTGAAAATGAAGTATTCCAAAAAACGTCAACAAATATAATATGTTTGAAGCTAGAAAAGACAGATATATTCCACAAAATTACATCATTCTCAGCGGAAAAATGATGATTACCTTCAGAATTTCAAAAGACCTGGGCGTTGACAGTTCTAATCAACATACCCAAGACTTTGAAATAAGCAGCCTTGCGCAGACCTATAGAACAACCCACTCTTTGAGGGGTTGTTAAATACACACACACACACACACACACACACACACACACACACACACACACACACACACACACACACACACACACACATATATATATATATACAGACATACATACACACACACACACAAAACAATATATATATATATATATATATATATATATATATATATATATATATATATATATACATACATATATATATATATATATACATACATATATATACATATATATATATATATATATATATACATGGGCGTGTGTGTGTGTGTGTGTGTGTGTGCAAAATTTGTTTTTTCACATTAAAATCATAACCTTTTTATGCTACGAGTATATAATTTTTTGAAAATATCAATCTACCATCGTAACTCGTTAAAGTCTGCAAAAATTAGAACTTTCTATTTTCAATGATTCATTGATAAGAGTTTATTTTAATATCTTCAAAGTAGTGTGAACGTTTGCAAGCCAATTATTACTGATTTGATTAAAGTTGTCATGAAAATAATTGAAGGCTAGTAGTAGCTTGGTCATGTTTTTTCCCAGAAATTTCACATAACAGTTTCAAAATGGATATTTCAAATCTCTTTAAAATTATACATTCATACATTTTAAAAATTTTGTCACTATTGACGTTAGAATCTCCACAACCAAAAACTTTACTTTTTCAAATTAAATTGAAAATTTTTTATATTCGCAGATTACGACGGTAAAATCAGATTTCCAAAATGTGTAAGATTAAAAAAAATATTGATGAATATTTGTTTCTACAACATCAGCGAGACAGCTGCGTGCCGTAATTATTTAATAGTTTTACGGAACGAAATATATAATCAGTAGTGTTTTGCAAATAGAAAAAACCATACATTTTTTAAAAAAGCTTCATAAATTTATTGGACCTATCTAAATATTCGAATATGAACTATTAAAGAGTATTAAATTTAAAAACTCTAACAAAACAAACAAGCGTCGTTTCCAAGCGAATAAAAACTTTACTTTTAATTCACGTATTTTTATGTAACACAGTAAAAGTTTGAAAGTAGCCGACAGTCGTATACAAGCAGCCCATTCGAAGTGTAACTTTTAATTCGGTTTATCTGCAGCGCACGATTGGAACGGTCCCTAGGGACAATAAAAACAGCGGCAAATGGGCCTCCAAACACCCATAACCCCGAGAAATTAACCGGGGAGCACCTTGCGCTGTAATTATGGCATTGTTTTTAGCCGCTGTACAAATCAGGAGGGCGGGTGTCCCCGGGGAGCAGTGAAGTGCCCCTCCATTCCTCCGCGGTCATCCTCTGAGTGAAACCAGATTACCTGATTCCTTCCGTTTCCGCCTGTTTGTTTTACTTACTTTCGTAATAATTTACCTAATGTTAAATGTAAGCTGCAGATTTATGCAAGAAAGAATTTTGTAAATTTCTCTCTTCCACACACGCGTCTATGTACACAGTGGCAAACAAAGCTTAGTCTATCTTACAACCATATGTTAGAAAATAAAAAAAACACATTGCACAGATTTCCTCGAATTCAGTCAATTTAAAGCCCTTACATAGCCAAACAAGAAATATGAATCGATATCTCCTAAATTTAGTGACCTATCAATAAGAAAAAAAAACAAATCACAAAGCAAGTCGAAGTATTTTCGTTATATATTTTTAAATCCAGCCTCGCAGGGCTGCAGACTAGCTGCACCTATTGAGAGGATGTAGACGTCCCTCGCGGTACCCGAGTCTAACACACACTTACACTTACAACACTACATTTACGACTTTAACACTTTACACTCATACTTACATTTAGGGAGGTGATAATAGCCTCAATGTATTATTCGCCTTAAAATAAAAAAAAAACTTTTAAGTACTTCTCTTTCTTTTAAATTTACAAAAACTTGATTTTATACAATACAATTGTGATCAACATTCAAGAAAAATATTTTTTTACGTTTTTTAAAATTTACGAACTGGGCTTTATTAGAAATAAAACGACCGGTAAATCATTAATTTTCAAGATGGCAAGTAAAGAAAATACTGCTTTATCTTTGACCAAAATTAAAGGGCGAATTGAAGAATATTTTAAAAATAAAATTTATTAGACTGTAAGAAAAATATTAAAAAGCCAAATTCAAAAATTTTATTTCAGTAAAGATCACTTGATAAGGCAATTTTTTAAAAAAAATGTGTAATTGAGTTTAATGTTGTAACGTATGTTTTCAGTGTTTTGTTAACTTTGTGTCGACCTCGACAGAGGGATTTGACCGTTTGTACTACGGCCTGAAGATGAAACTGTAAAGTTTCGAAACCGCTGTAGTACGAGGTGAGTTAAAGACTATTAGACGGAAGAAAATAGGACATAATCCTAATTATGAGAACATGTGGTCCAGTGGCTGTGTCACAATAATAATATCGATTATTAAATTCCTTAATGAAGTAGGAAGTACTCACATTATGACACTAATCTACAATTTATTTCATATAATTTGTAAGTGAACGTATACACATGTACGGGGCGAGTGGCTGGCATGTTTTGGCCTAGTCTACCTAGATAACACTATTCTAGCCTATCTACTAAGCTTATGAAGGTACTGAGTTATTCATAGTTATTATTTTTTTTTGTAAAATAAAATACTTATTTATATATTTATTTTTTATTTTTAGTCCTACGTAACTATAAAATATAATTTAAAACGTACAATATTAGATTGTAGTGTTTTATTTTTGAATCTAGAATACAGGTTAAAAGAATATTGGGCATGGTTTACAGTAAAATTAAATGGCTATAGGTGTCGATTTGTGTTTAGGCACTACTAGCTATTACGAGCTGAATTATACCTTCACAAATGACATTTATAATTCAATAACCGGAAGTAATATTTATGATACGAACGACCTTGAGCTCGGCATTGTTTTCCTGTCGTACCAGACCAGTCTATCCGAGACCAGATGCAGCGGTTTGACGGAGGTCCTCCCCAGGATCAGGATTTCCTTGACAGGACAAGAGCAAGACGTGTAAGGCGATAGCTTGTACTGTACAGTAAATAAACCTCCCCTCGAGATAATGAAGGGTTCCTCGACACAAACACAACACCCACCGACCTGAGTCATTGTTTTACTTCGTCTCTTCTAATTTTCTTCCCACGCCGGCGTGCACCTGTACCAGCGATCACTGAGCCGCATTCAACGGACCGCTTTGAAAGACTCCATTCATGACCTAGTTAACGTATCGGGTTATCTAGATTTGTAAATGGGTCTACATAAACGAGAAAATTAGTGTTTTCGCGCTAATGTCTGCAAGTCTTAAAAGTAAATCGAATGATATCGACACTGGTAGCAAAAATATGTTATTTGCTACATAAAAGCAGCAAAACTAAGGCCCTGTATCATGAATACCGGATTTTGGAGCACTTTTTAAGCCAGTTCTTAATGTGTGTTTGTGTGTGTGTGTGTGTGTGTGAGAGAGAGAGAGAGAGAGAGAGAGAGAGAGAGAGAGAGAGAGAGAGAGAGAGAGAGAGAGAGAGAGAGAGAGAGAGAGAGAGAGAGAGAGAGAGAGAGAGAGAGAGAGAGAGAGAGAGAGAGAGAGAGAGAGAGAGAGAGAGAGAGAGAGAGAGAGAGAGAGAGAGAGAGAGAGAGAGAGAGAGAGAGAGAGAGAGAGAGAGAGAGAGAGAGAGAGAGAGAGAGAGAGAGAGAGAGAGGAGAGAGAGAGAGAGAGAGAGAGAGAGAGAGAGAGAGAGAGAGAGAGAGAGAGAGAGAGAGAGAGAGAGAGAGAGAGAGAGAGAGAGAGAGAGAGAGAGAGAGAGAGAGAGAGAGAGAGAGAGAGAGAGAGAGAGAGAGAGAGAGAGAGAGAGAGAGAGAGAGAGAGAGAGAGAGAGAGAGAGAGAGAGAGAGAGAGAGAGAGAGAGAGAGAGAGAGAGAGAGAGAGAGAGAGAGAGAGAGAGAGAGAGAGAGAGAGAGAGAGAGAGAGAGAGAGAGAGAGAGAGGCAAACAGAAAATCTTAGCACTCCTACTACGCAATTTTGGTCTGATTTGATTCAAACTTGACACAAAAAATTATTTTAGTATTATCGTAGGTAAGTTCTTACCCAGCAAAATATCTAAAATGGCGATAATTCCAAATTAAAAAAATACTTTTTATGTTAATTTTTTTTGAAAATCTGATTTTACAGCGTTAATCTAATAAATTCAGTTTTTATATAGATTATTATTATAAAATTAGAATTTTTAAAGTGAAACATAAAAAAATGTTTAAATTAATTGACATCACGACGACAGCGGGGACGTTGCTTGCGGATACCTTGCCTCTACTGGATTTTTAATTAGTTACTAGCGGATTTTCACTTACAAATGAGCTATTAGAACAGTCAGTGTCATAAGACAGCTGCTCCGGAACTGGAATTATATTGATTATTTTTCACGTATAAAAACACTCAATACTTTGTATGAATAAACAATACAGCAAACCTCACTGACGTTCTCACAAATACTTAATCAGTGCCTAAAACACCAAAAGCGATCAGTGCGAAAATGCTTTAAAAATACAATGGTATAATTTAAGCAAAACGATATCTCAAAGTCTGACAGATTTTGTAAGAAATCTGTGTACATAATTAGAAATAAGAAAAGAAAAAGAACCCTGTCAAAATATTTTTAAAATTTGCAACACTTTAAACAGGGATTGTTGCGAAACGGTTCTGTATCGGAATATAACTTGCTTATGCTGACTCCAACAGAACGGTTAACCCTTAGTCCCTTAGCCATTCAGTCACATAGTTATGTGAATGGAAAAAATCAAGCACATAGCTACTTTCCGGCAGTTAGACACGTTTGCAGCTAAGACTGTAGTTTTAGACCTGGACACTTAGCGATTTAGTCACGTTGCTATGTGGCTGAAGCAAATCAAGCACATAGCTACTTTCCGGCAGTTAGACACGTTTGCAGCTAAGACTGTAGTTTTAGACCTGGACACTTAGCGATTTAGTCACGTTGCTATGTGGCTGAAGCAAATAAACCACATAGCTATAGATCTAAATGAAGTCAGACGCTTAGCCCGGTGTGTAAGGGTTCAAGCTTGCAGCATTGAAAATGTAAAAAAAATATTCAATAGTATAACGTTTATTTATATAGTTTTTTGAGCTAGGCGTTATGTAGATAACTAATTATATTACATAAGGTTAACATAATTTGAATTAGAATATCATTTAAATATCTCTTAAATTAATTATGTATATTGATCCAAAAATAACTACACTGGTTCCAAAGTTTCTCACATGTTATCAGTAGGAAAATTTTATAAGCAAAATGTCACTTTTTAGCACGGAATTGTAGTTGAAAAATGCGGTTTTGCGTACTCGAGTGTTTTTTACTTCATACATCAAATAGTAATATGTTTTCATGATTTTTACTACAATATTACAAGAAAAACATACTGCCATTTACGATCATTACTTTTGCTGTTAAAGAGAAATCGAAAAATGTTTTCAGGACGTGTAGTTTAAATTTTTTTAATGATTTATTATGTAAAATTAAATATCGATTTTATAGTATTTGATCGGTAATAATAATATATCAATTGTTTAAAAATTTACCTAAATTACAAATCTGAATTAATAGTACAGATAAGCCGTAAGAGATTTCAGGTAATCTCTGTTATCTGAATTATATATTCCATAATTGAAAGTATGGAATATATAAAAATTGTCGTGCATAAAAAATGTAGTTAGTAAAATATTCTTGAACTTTTTTATTAGAAAACAATCTTTTCACATTCACTATTTACATACTTTGCAACGCTAAATGTTTCAAGTACTTATATAGCCTTGATTTTTTTGATTATTTGATTATGATTTTTGAGAACTTATAAAAATGGAATTTAAATGTGATAACAGTGTTAAAATTATACTTTTCAATGTATTTTTTTCCAAAAAATGCGATTTTATTTTCATTTTATGCACTCACTTTACTCGAACGAGAAACCATACGCGTTAAAAACTGCTTTTGACACTAATACTGTAAATAGTTATTTAAATAAATATAATAGTGAAACATTTTTGTTAGTGTGACATGGCTATAGCGCCCAAGCGAAGCGAAAGTGACAATCATAAGGTGTAAAAATAATACATACAAAGATAATTTTTATTATATGGTCCAAGAAAATATAATTCGCCTTAATTAATTATCTATAAAATGTTAAGCTCTAGGTTATAAAATATAAATCAAAGTTATATCATTGAATAATTTTGTTTATACATTTCAAATATGTGACAGGCACTGGAACCACACCCCGGGCTAAGCGTCGGACTTACTTTCGACTCGTAGCTAAGTGACCGAATGACCAAGTGTCTATGTCTAAAACTCCGGTCACATAGACATTTGAGGGTCCTCGACTTCGCGCTGCCGGTCTAACGGCAAGCACAGCAAAATAACTGAAATGGCTAACTGACTGCAACATATAGGTACTGTTCCCACAGTCTATGTTTGTGACCTTGGACAGCTGGACTAGGCCAGGAGAGGGAAGGAGGGTGTTCGACGCAGTTTGTTGCGACCTACCAAATACTATTTGGTAGACAAGAAAAATTTGATAAGAATGTATATTTCAATTTTAACAAATTGTGAATTGAACATTATTTAGAATCCCTTACGATCTCTATAAACTTTCCTTCAGCCATAATTCAAACAAACAAACAATTATAGATTGAATCTAGTTAAAAGACCTGAGTACGCCTCAATTTTGTATTTTTTTATTTTATTTTAAGGCGAAAAGCACATTGAGGCTATTATCACCTCCCTAAATGTATGTGTGTTAAAGTCGTAAGTATAGTGTTGTAAGTGTAAGTGTGTGTGTTAGACTCGGGTACCGCGAGGGACGTCTAAATCCTCTCAATAGGTGCAGCTAATCTGCACCCACCCCTACGGGGCTCAATTTTATAGCTGGAGGTAGGTAGGGACGAAATATCAAAAGAAAGTATCGATACTTTTAGTAGGTATTGGTACTGGAACAAAATATCGATACGGCAGGAAAATCGAACAATTTTACAACAACTTACTGATAGTAAGTAATGGATAGAAATTTTAAAAGAAATAGGAAGCAAACATCAAAGAAATTCATAATAAATAGTTTACAATACGTAGTACTGTGTCTGTTTACTTCATACTAAAAACCGTATATAATATTACTATACACTGAAAAAAATAAAATGAAAATACGTATTTTTCTTGTACAAAAAAGTAATATGTAGACCTGTGTACCAAAAAACAGTAAATGAAAATACATATAAATAATATTGTAAATATATGAACATAAAAAATAATAACTGCAAAAATACTTAATTTGTAATAAATTCAAGTAATTATAATGTGAACATTTGTTACCCATAATGCTTTGTGATATATAAATAGATTCCGTAGAATGACTGGATGTATTTACAGCTCTTCTACTGGTACCGGCGTATCGTTTTCGTCCCTAGCGCAGTGTAATGTCCCGTTGCACACGCTATACGCGTCTCAATTAGCGCTATAGAACGGCTTATAGTAATGGAGCCATATTAATTGCGGCAACACTGCTATACTTGTAGCAACTAAGGAGAGCGGCTGGCGCTCGGGACTCGACGTGCCTTTTAGCCGCACTCCTTAGTTGCTACAAGGTAAATACAAACAATAAACTAACAACATGGTACGGAGTCATAATTCAACCCCTTCATTACATCGTAGGCCCTACTGTGTTTACTTCAGTAGGTCTGCACAGGAACACTTTAGTGTATCGATTCGGTTCTTGGGGCACATTAAAATCCCACCGCTAGATTGATCGCATCGTTGCTTTCCCACCAGCAATATACACTTGCAGTAAATAAAACAAACTGCCGGAAATCGGAAGGAATCAGGTAATCTGGTTTCACTCAGAGGATGACCGTGGAGGAATGGAGGGGCACTTCACTGCTCCCCGGGGACACCCGCCCTCCTGATTTGTACAGCGGCTAAAAACAATGCCATAATTACAGCGCAAGGTGCTCCTCGGTTAATTTCTCAGGGTTATGGGTGTTTTGAGGCCCATTTGCCGCTGTTTTTATTGTCCCTAGGGACCGTTCCAATCGTGTGCTGCAGATAAACCGAATTAAAAGTTACACTTCGATTGGGCCGCTGTTATACAACTGTCGGCTACTTTTTAAACTTTTACTTTTATAATTGAACGATGTAATTTTATAGTTAAAATGTTGCGTTAAAATGTTATAAAATAATTATAATCGCTGTTTGTATTTGTCTAGCTAGATCAGAGAAGCTAATTTACAAAAATAAATTCTTAATCTTACAGTTTTTGAAAATCGACTAATATAGTCATAATCATTAACAGAATTTGCATATACTACAATTTCAAACATTAAAATTACCGGTACAAAGAAAATATAAAATGAGCACAGACAGTCGTCAAAATAAATTTCTTAATTTCAATGAATTTAAAAAAATTAAAATGTTTACTTATGGCATAGTGGTAGCCAGCTACATTACCCCAGCTCAAAAGCTCAAAAGAATAAAGTATAGTTATATCATAGCAATATATATATATATATATATATATGTATGTGTGTGTGTGTGTGTGTGTGTGTGTGTGTGTGTGTGTGTGTGTGTGTGTGTGTGTGTGTATGTGTGTGTGTGTGTGTGTGTGTGTGTGTGTGTGTGTGTGTGCGTGTGTGTGTGTGTGTGTGTGCGCGCGCGCGCGTGTGTGTATGTCTAAGCATAGAACAACATTATAGGGTTAATAATGGTAATTATTCAATATAAGTAATCGCCTCAAGCCGTTGTCTCGCTGCCGTAATGGAAGCGAACTTCCAAAATTACTTTTTTATGTTAACCTTATTGAAATTGTTATTTCATCATTACAATCAGCACTAAAATCTACATTCACCAGCATTTTAAACTTTAATACTAGACTGAAAATAAGGAAATTAACCCTGAACGCCGTCAAATTAAATTTCAACGGGTTTTGAGAAGTCAAAATTCTAATTTATGCAGTTTTTAACATTGATTACAATGTTTGAATACGATTTTCAAGAACCTTTATGACAAATAAAGTAAGAAATTTTTAAAGATTTGAAATGACTGCATTTTGAAATTGCTTGACGTACTTTTTGTGTTTTATGTACTTATCTTAAGCTATTATCAAAATCTAATTTTAGGCCTTTTAAATAAAATCAGACCAAAATTGCGAACATGAGTATTCTATGAGTGTATATATATATATATATATATATATATATATATATATATATATATAAACTTTGATGGGTTTTACTATGATGGCTGATCCAACAACTCTATGGAAATCCGCTAATAAGCTATTCAGTAAATAATGTTCGCAATGTAGTCTGGTATTGAGATGCCTAATTTTCTTGAAACGTGGTTTCAGCATTTGATTTGCCGAATAATAATGACCTTTTTTCATTTTTCTTTGACTTATCATAAAGTCATGAAAATAAATTCTAGTAAACACTAATTTTCTCTGCCCTTAGACGCTTAGCGGTCTCTCAATTACCGATTTTGATCTGAAATTATTTCAAAGTGTTTAGTAGTAAATTATGCTAATTTCCACAGATGTTGTTAATTAAAATAAAATTATTTACAATATTAACTTTATTTGTTTACTTCTTCGTTGCTAAATTTGTAACTATGTCAACATTTCCAAATAAAATACCACATATAATGATTTTTGTGATATTGCATTAAAATGTTCATTGTGAATAATTGAAATAAACATGACCTCACTTAAAAAGTAGGCTATAATTGAAGAGTAAATTGTTGAATTGTAAAATCAGCTGCTTAGGTGAATATTGCGTTTGTTTCAGCTGTTTGTAAATACAGTAGACTATATGACTTCCGAAAAATGCTGAACATTTTGTAATATGTTTTGGAGACTCGAAACAAATAAATGTCCCAATGTAAATCAATGAAAAAAGTCTTTCATAATTTTTGTTATACAATTTATTTTGTTATAATTATTGTTTTAATTTTATTGTTTTGTTATTTTATAATTTTGTTGAAAATTATTTTTCTCTTATGCAAACATTTTTACCTCTTTTAACATTTGTATTGTTTTAGGGGATGCATTTGGAAAAAATAAAAACACGTTTTTCATTATTTGTGTTAAAGAGTATGTATCTAGAGTGTATGTTAAAGAAAATATTGTTTCCAGTGTAAAATTTTCTATCCCCTTTTAATCTATTTACGGAATGAATTTTAGAAAATGGTAGAAAATGTGTTTCCTCACTTGTGCTTTAAAATAATTACGTTAAGTTTTGAGAAGACATGACCAAACCATATTTTTTCAATAAGGACTGTTTTACCCCTTTTTTACCATTATGGGGGTTGAATTTTGGAAAATAGTTTATTTGTGTACCATTACATATTGGTACTAAGGTATCCTGAAATGTTTCTAGTTGTTATAGTTTCGGCAGTTTGTTGATCAGTCAGTCAGGACATTGATATATGTTCTAACTTTACACTGAACATTCTAAATAACTCGTGTGTACTGACACTATATTTTGTGTTGAGTTACACATATGCACTTCCATCTTACTTATTGTAATAATGCTTTAGTTAAAACGTTTCGATAATCAAACGTTCAGAATTTCGTCTTACTTCAATGTTCATCTACTTCGCCCATTATGTAAATTCTAAGCAAAAGGGACGCTAATAACAAAATGAACATTAGTGCCAACCGTAAGGTGACATCAGAAAGCATAATCTCGGCGATCTGTATTTAATTGTCGAGGTTGTGGCTACACTGTTAATGACACCACCAGGACCCATCCAAGATGGCGGGGCGGTAAGTTATAGAAGCTGAATAATAAGAGTCGCCGTGGAGTCTCCCGGACCCCGGTACGAGCGCCCTGGGAACAGTTAGTGTTGTGTAATACCATTGAATTAGAAGGTTAATACAACGACTCCGCGGTCACTGGAAGAGTTACTCAGTTACTCCCAACGACTCCCAGCTCGCCACTAACCTCAGATATTGCACGACCGAGTCGCCCTTAACACACACTTTGCATCTTTTTTTCACTTCCATCTTTTATGGCTCTAGCTTTTTTTAGATTATTTAAGCAACGTGTGACAACACGGGGCGAGCACCGAGTTCAAACGAAAAGCAGCGAATGTATAATGAGTTTGAAATTTAAATGCCAAGGGATCAGAAAAACGAAGCATATTTATAAGGACTACACGTGGGCTTGTTTAATTTAGAACGTTCCTTACAAAATTAACTTTTAATAAACGGTTTAAAATAAATGATGCACAAACACATTTACACTCAATTAAATTTATATTAAATCAGCTCAAATGTAGTCCAAATAAAACAAATCCCTCCGAAACTTCCAGATCAACAACAATTTTAAACAAACCCTGAAGGCAGTCAAGGTTTTTGGTTTTTGTTTCAAATTGCACTAACAATTTTTTTGTTACGAATCCTTAAATATTGTGTATTACTTATTGTGTATTTAATATTGTGTGATTCTGGTTCTACGTGCAGTCACTCTATCACTGTACAGACAACCAAAACTTTCTCGAGTATAAAATTTGATATACATGTCAACCTGATAATGGAAGTCAATAAAAAATCCTCATTTTCAACTATTAAATAAAAAATTTCGAAGAATGATAAAATGTCAAAATTAAAAACAAAATTTAACATAATAGTTTCTTTATAGTTTTGTTCATAATGACGACAAAAAGATTCTTAAAATTTTATATTTTAAAGGCTGCAATTTTTTAATCAATCCAAACTTCTAACATACATTTTGTACCTACGTTCAGAGTATTTCCAAATTGATTTCTCCAGTTTAACTTAACCTTATTAAAGCAAAGATAAATAAAATTTGTACAACTACCCCTAATTAATTAAAATGAAGTAATATGCGTAATGTTTAATTAAAATAAAGTAGATTAAATAATATTAAATATTTGTTTATGCAATTTGAAAAGATTCTAAAGGATGTTTTTCATTTACTACCCATAAAAATACATATGTTTAGGGAAATATTAAAAAAAAACAATTTTCATGAAAAATATATCAATAAATAATTCCAATAGTAAGTAATGAAAGTTAAGTACGGAGACAGCCACATAGTCTATATATACGACCCATATTTGAATAAAATAGTATCTGATTAAATCAAAGAAAATGTTTTTGGTTGTCTACGATAGCTTTAAAATTCTATGTGGTTTTTAAGTGAAAATAACGACTAGTAGGTGTTGTTTGTTTAGTCAGTAAGCCTATATTTAACCTAATTTGATACAATTAATTATTAGAGCTGAACAAAATGGATTTCTGTTAATTATTATAGTTATTTTATTAGCAAAGAAAGGGCTAAAAAAGTACACCTACATCTCAAATTTCCAAACAAAGCTTTTAATATTAGCTTTGGCTAGAGGAGTGAATAGAAAAAAAATCTGCAGAACGGAAAAATGTAACGGAAATATGAAATGAAAATGAACAAGCAAATTTTGTTTTTCTATTTCTGTGTCTTTCTTTTTCTTCATCCTTTACGATGACAGTACACGCGTATCCTAAAAAACGTGTTGCTTTACTTATGGTATTTTTTCTTAATTGAAGAACAAGTATACGTTGTAACAGTGTATATTAAAAAAAATAATATAAACGTTTACAAAAATTGTTGTTAACATTTCTAGTTTTTAACAACATAACCTGAAACTTATTATAGCCTATCAGCTGTTGAATGAAATCAGCTGACCGTTACGAATTAATATAAAACAACTAATAAATACAGTAAATAATATCTAAGTTAAGTTTCACGTATTTATTTTTTCAGATAAAATAAGATATTTTTAGAAATATCTTCAAACCAATTAAATATTCAGCAAAAGTATCATTAAGAAAATCTTCGCTTTTGTCGGTAACTTTCCGAGTTTCACACGTATACTATTTAGAATTAAGAAAGCGAACAACAAATATAGCAAATTACACCTTGCATTAAAATATCAAATAATTTGTTGCACTATTACCATACTGTAAGCTATGTACTCTAAGGTTATTTCGTAAGTTGGAAAGGGGCCAACGTGTCTGAGGTGATAAAGGAGCGGTCAGTCTGTTGCGTTTCCGAACTTGGGCACATCATTCAAGTTCGTAAATTCGAGAGTTGAGTTACTGCAGTAAGCTTTTCCCTTGCAATGCCAATAACACCGATTGGCATAAATTATAGACACTAAGAAAAAATAAAATAAAATATAATCTAATGTTGAATATGTCTACAGTAGTTTGTTACTATATGTTTTTCTATTTTTGCACAGATTTATTGTTTATTATTTTTGCACTGTGTTACAAAAAGACTGTAAAGTTCATCTGCCTTTCCCCATAACTTATTATTTCAAATTGTTTACACTGACGACTAATTATTCTAAATACAGTATATGTTAGAAATAAGTATATATGTCGAGTCAATATTGCGGAAAATGTAGTTTCAATCATCATTGTTGATTTTTTTAGTTGTTTGCCGATAAAACCAGTATCGAAATTTTAATAACTTAACAACTACAGGAAACTGTAACGTAAACAATATCGAATTTACCAAAAGTTTTGTATAGTATTGGCGTAATATTTATGAATATGTTACCATGGCAACCAAAACATAGCAATTATATAACAGTTGATTAATTACACTTGACGAAATATTTAATATTTATTATTTTGTAAGCAATTAATATCAACTGAACGGTATCGAGATTATTGTAAATTTCTGAACTTTTTTGTCATTTGATAAAAAAAAAAATGTATGTAAAAAATCTAATTGTATTAACATTAGAAGATATGACCAAACCATATTTTTTTCAATAAGGACTGTTTTACCCCTTTTTTACCATTATGGAGGTTGAATTTTGGAACATAGTTCATTTGTGTACCATTACATGTTGGTACTAAGGTATCCTGAAATGTTTCTAGTTGTTATAGTTTCGGCAGTTTGTTGATCAGTCAGTCAGGACATTAGTAATATGGGAGCTAAATAAAAAGTATTGTTTTACCATTTGTTAAACAGCTGATTTATTTAAGTAATAAAATTGTCAATCACGTACTAAGAGTTCAAATAAATATAGACCCTGTTTTAAATATAGAATAATATACAGTATACAGTATTTACAAGAGTGGATCAGCAAATTGTACCGCATATAAAGTTTGCAAGTGGCTTAATGTTTACAAGTGTGTTGTTGTAAACGTATGTAAGACTTTACAGTCGTATTTTACTTCCTTTTAACGGATGCGAAAAGTCAAACGGCGTAACCTTCGAAGTTAGTAAATTTTTCAAAAGATGCTTCTTTTTGACGTCTATAAATAATACAAAAATTCGTAAAATATCACAAAATCCTGAAAAACATTTTTGGCTTTGATGCAAACTAGATTGGTAATTTATTTCGTGATTTTTCTTACCTAACCTGTTGAAATTAGAAGGATTGGAATGAACACATACTATTTAATATATCTGGCGTATAAATAGGCAAAAACTGCATTTAAAGTTGTGCAAAAACTGTATTAATAACAAAACTAAATATTCAAAATATACCCCCACACTAGATTAAAAAAAAATATTTGAACTAACTTTAACATTGTTTGTAGTCAACCCCTATATTTTCCCTGGATTCGGGCCTGTATAGAGACCATTTTCGCTAAAATTTAAAGTGGTCTTCTAGTTTACGAGTAAGACAAGCATTAACGACAGTCGGACATGCGCGCCTATCTTGGGAGTGTCCTTGGTATAGTCTACGAACCCTAAAACGTAACGTTGACACCTCTACTGACTGCAAGCATGCATTGAATAATTGTATCGGGTATTGTTTACAAGCACTGTATTATAACACGCTTTTATTTAACTTAACTTTGTGCGTTGTACGTCTTGATCAAATCTTGTAATTAATTTTTTGACCACTTCCTCTGTTCAAATTTAATACTTTGCATAAATATTACAATGCAATTTGTTGTCAAATAAATTATACGTTCTACACTATTTACAATAAAAACATTATGAAATACGATTCGAACCTGCGCGGTAAAACTCAACCCTTATTCACATTGTAGTCATGCTAAATTATCGATATAAAGTTATCAGTATAACATCAACAAACTCGAAACAATTTTGTGGCAAGCCTAATAAAATTTTTGAAGGATTCAAAAATATATTGATTTTTTTAAACAATCTTTTATTTAATGAATTAAAAAGTAACATTTATATATATTTTTTTAAACACGCTTTTAATTAAGTTGACTGATAAGTATAAAATAAACTGATACTTTAATATCTACTTAAAAAGAGAAATTACTTTTTTCTATCGGGATGTACATATTTGTGAGTAATATAAAATTATTAAGATTAATAATAAAAGAATGACCTGTTCACCATAATTCCTCCTCTATCTAACTACACTCATATCTAAGAAATTAATTATAGTGAGCGTCTCATACTTTAAAGCCACGATTTTTCAACAATGTTGACGTTATATTTAACCTTTTTTTAGAATGGTATAGCGATAGAAGGCTATAGCTTACGTAGGATTCAGCCAGAGAAGTTCTAGCTCCAGATCCAGTGTTGGCCTGATACGTATATGATCACTGTATAACAGGGAAACACTACCTGATACATCTCACCTTCCCTTAAAAACTTATGGTTGTATTGGAAAGGTTGATTCTAATGTGGTTTTCTTTTATTTCAATAAGGTTATCATGCCGTCACTCGAAATGGAAATGGAAAAAAAAACTGAAAAAAAATTAGTTTAATCAAAAAAACAAAAAACAGTAATAGTATTTTTTGGTGTTGTTATTTTAAGGCGAAAAACATATTGAGGCTATTATCGCCACTCTAAATTTAAGTGTGAGAGTAAAGTGTTAAAGTAGTAAGTGTAGTGTGTGTTAGACTCGGGTACCGCGAGGGACGTCTAAATCCTCTCAATAGGTGCAGCTAATCTGCACCCCCTGTGGGGCAATAATAGTAAAATTAAATAAAACAAAATATAACAACGTTGAATCTGTGAAAGAGGGTGCACAACAATCTATACTAGTGGGCCGTGCAACCTTTCGTAGAGAAACGAATAATACACAACAAAGTACATCGAGAAGTTGAACGGTGTTACAGCACTATGAAGTATGTTGCAATCTTAACTTTCCTTGTTGGTAGGCTACATGAACGAAACGGAGAAGAAGTTAGGATGTTTTTTTATGTCTTCACTACCCGACATTGAACTAAAAAAGCATGAGTACTTTAAATACAATAAATCGAATTATACCATTGGCTGGTATTTAATTACTACAATACAATAATCTTTAATTCATCACTTGTATTTTAAGATTACTGTGCATATCTTCCTAAGTAAAGTCATTACAAAACCACGCCTACTGTTGCTTGTCAGTACGAAATTTTGTTAAAATATGCGTTATAGAATATTACTAACGTTATAGAATATGACTAAAATTTGTATGCAAAATTGTAATATAGCAGTGTTATTCATTATATTTAGAATATTTAATGCAATAGGCCTTACTTTCTTCTACTTTTGTATTTAAAACTATAACTTACAAAATTAATGACTGAATTCTAACATTAATAAAAAATGCCGGATTTTGTTTCATACCTAAATTAGGATACAGTATTTACCATTTACTAAAAGCAGAGTCTTTTATTTATCAGAATTTGCCTAGATTGTCTTACCAATTCTACTTTCAAAACTGATTCGGTCAGTAATTATTTAAGTCTAGGATACAGTAATAATTAAAATATTACTTTCAACAATGACTTTTTTAACAATCACCTGCTTTAGTATACACACAATTATTTGTCACTTGTGCCTCTGCATTGTGCTACACACTTTATACTCCTCCTGGAATTTTGTTTAAAAACCTTTTATCGGTTTTAAGTCGGTTTTATTTTATTATAAAGCATTAAAAATGGGAAAGGACGAGGCAGAACTCTGGTGTTCTGACAAATCAATAGGTACCCCATATATGTAGTATCAATAATGCAGGTCATTATTTCTGGCATAAAACCGATAGTAATGTCCTATGTAGTGTTATGTGAACCAGCTGAGTTGTAAAATCAGGATTATGGAAGTCCGGTATTTTAAAAAAAAATCAACAATTAGTCACTATACACATGTCTGTGTTTCGTACTACGTGGTTTATTTAAACGCTAGCATTTGTTTACACTTAGACGTAAGGCGTACTGGATCGAATAACGCCCACCGCAAAGATGACGGCCCAGACACCCGACTACCACTCGTTACCAACACATTCCACTGCAGGAGACTCACGATGTGACGAACCCATAAATATCTTGACACTTATAAAAACGCAATGAACGCGCCGCGCTCTTTTACAGTCGCCCAAGGTGCACCATGCTGTCTGGTGGGGAAGGGGCAGGGGAATAACAGATGTCATTGCGTGGGTCCTTCGCACGTGGCGGAGTTTTGTTCCCGATATAAACATTACTACCGCGGCTACTATGGGGGTAAAATATGGTGAAACATGAAAAAAGTAATAAAGTACAGAGTTATTAGTAATTTAGTTGACAGTGCATTGTAAAACAGTACAAGATATTACTGTATTGCCACACAAAACCAATAACACCAGAAAATTATTGTGATCGTGAATATATATATACTCTGATAAATTTAAAACGTAGGCCTGTATATATATATATATATATATATATATATATATATATATATATATACTTTCGGACATATACAGGCCTACGTTTTAAATTTATCAGAGTCTAGTAAGTAGCATTTACTTTTGGACGTATGTTTTTTGCTTTGGTTTTGTGCACAGAGCTAGAGATTAAACAAACCGTCCGATTTCGATTAAATTTAGTAGACCTATATATTAGAACTCAAGATATATATTTTAAGCTTTTATGACAAAAAAATTGTGTTCGATCGATATACTAGTATAACAAAAATTTAGTTCAAAAAAGTTATAATACAAAATGTATTACTTTTGGAGCTCAAAATACCTGATTAGGAAGTGCTGGTAACTAAAAAAACAGGAAATTAGGTTTTGTGTTTAATTTTAATGGTTAATATGTTGATTCACACACTCATTATTGTGAAATGAGCAAAACACACTCTATTTAAAATGAACTGAAGTTAAACGTCACGACATCATAAACATTATCAAGGAAACTGCTATAATATCACCCGCCGCAGCGCCAAAGCGTGGCAAAAAACCTGGCACATTTGAAGTTATGAGTTATCTTATGTAGTAGATTCTTCATCGAATCGAAACAGATATAAAGTGCACAGACTCCACGCCCAAGGTTGCAGCTGACCCGAGATCCCAGTCAGGGCGACGACGGAATGCTCTGTGGGTGCCGATAATTGTGGCGCGACCCCCTGCAGCCCCAAGCTCAAATTTATGAGATCATGTTTATTAATCCCGTGTTTGGTTTAGATTTGTTATTTAAAAAAAGATAATTTCAGTTTGCAAGACCGGGCAGAGCTATTTATTACAAACCCACGGTGCAAGATAGACTGGCTAAGTGTATCTTGTTATGTTAGGACGGAAAAAATATATGAATTATTGGAATGTTGGAGATGAAAGACTCATAGCAAGTCACGTGACTTATGCATCTCGTATAATTTATTCCTGTTTGGTTAAGCAGACGTGTTAGTTTAGAGTTTATTGAGTTTATGGTTTTGAATTCAGTATTTTTAGCGTATAATTTAAAGGTATAAACGGAAGCTGCTACACATTTAGACACTAAACGTTAGGACGAAAAGTTATGAAAAATCACAGGCTTGTTCAGGAAAATAAATACCATTAAAATATGAAATATTCAGAGAAAACTTAATAGAAATCAGCGTAAGCATTTTCAAATTTTAAATTTCATTTATAAAACAAAAATTGAACTCTAAACAGACAGTTAAACTCTTATATTTACAATGTAATTTGAAAATTTAAAACGATATTTATGAAAATTTTAACACTGATAATGACTTTGAAAACAGATTGTCAAAATAGTGTAAACTGATTGAATTTTACGACCTCAAAATTTCTTTTCAATTTTCATTGTAAATTATAAAAAATATATACATTTTTAAATGTACTGTAAAGTGAAGTTATTAAATTATATCACTTTAGAAATTCGCTTCCCTCACGCCAGCTGTGTTCTGCAATAATTTTATATATATATATATATATATATATATATATATATATATATATTGGTATACCTACAGTCGCGAATTGCAAAGTCTTTAACCAGCCGATATTCCAGCTTTTTGTAGATAGTTTCCAAACCCGAGTATTTCGGAAAAATTGTTATGTATATCCATACATTTTTATTCATGGATGCTTTATAGATACCGCCGGGAAGTTTGTACAAAATTTTCTAAAATTCGTTTGAACGGATTGTGTGAAAATATAGTAGTTCATTAGTTTTCAGGAGAGTTTTTTTTCCAAAAGTGAAAGTAAAGACCGAAATTTACGAAAAAGTTTGTCAAATATGTTAAATTGTTGAAGTCGTCAGTAGCCTATTCACAAAATTGTAGAACTTTCATTTAATATCTTCTTTTTTTTTGCTCAGGAACAAAATAAAAAAAAAAATGAAATATTCATAAAAATTTATTCTTTCCGCGGTCACAGTACACTTACACTACTTTCTTAATATTTCGTAAGAAAGTAATACTTACTTAAAAAAAGTGTCAATCGGAAGATTAGACAACAGAAGTCAAAATGTAAATTATGAATTACTGATTTTATTGCTAAACTTAAATTTAACACAACTGATATTACAGAAAATAAGCACTTGTCTACGTCATACACAGATATAAAATATCAATCTTGTACAATGCTATAATACAGTTGTTCAAAACCATCTGTTAATGCTATAATAATTGAAACGGCTTGGCTGGGAAAGTAGCATAACGAGTTCGTTAATAATTTTAATATTTATTAATGAGCTTATGCAACAGATATTTAATATACAATTTGCAAGATATATTTAACAGAGGCTTGGTGGTCAATGTGGCTAAAGCACCGGTCAGTCTGCTGCGTCTCTGAATTGCACACCTAAAAGTCCTTAGTTCGAGCCGCAAGCACTTCCGTAGATTCCCTTACCGTTATCGCTGATCACTCGTCCTCATTAGTCCAACTGGAATAAAGTATGAGCGTTATAACACGTAATTTAAAATCAAATAAATAATAAGTTTAAAAAATGTGAAGGTCAGTACCGGGATTTGAACTCACGTCTTTTAGTTTCATAAATAGAAATCATTGCACTGAGTCACGAATGTATTAAGAAGAAATAACTCACTTACTAAACTAATTTCATGTACTTCCTAACAGGTATGTATTAAGGAGTAAACAGAGGTCGGATGTCATACCCAAAAAAATAATGCAGAACAGCGTACTCACACGGGTAAAATATAGTTTGCAAAGCAAATTTTCGGTAGTAATTTTCCGCTATATTAAATTTTAGCTTGAACATGTCTTGTACGCAAGTGAAATGCTTGCATGATTTGCAGATTTCTGTAAGACCAATAACGGTGCGCATGCTCCGATGCTCGCGCACTGGTGTGGTTAGTTCTGGCAGTCAAGTGTTTTGATTGACTCTAACTACACTCCAGTATCCGTGACGTATGTTCCCCATTAGCCACGCTATAGCATTGTGTACCCTACACGACACAGCCACGTCGTCCAGAGTCCACGTGTAGAGAGCATTACGATTTGTATAATGCTACAATTAACAATCGATTTATACAATTATTCAAGCGGATTCGATCTCTCTGAGGGCGGATGATAACTGCATTTGTGTCAGATGAGGACAGTTACTAATCTATGTTACGTAATATATTAAAGGGGTCTCTACATTTTGTACATAAATTATTTATAACCTAACAAATATCACTTTATCAGAATTAAAATTTTTTTTAATGTTATACGACACGAAGTAATTCTTAATTTTTTCCCGAAATTATTAGTAAGAATATCCATAGGTAAGTTATACAGGTTAAAGGTTGCACAATACCACGACGAAAGAGGTTTCGTGCAATTCTCTGGCATCTTACAATATTTTCAGTGAATTTTGAAAACTAACAGTTGCAATGTGTTCATTAACGTTCCGTTTACAGTTGGTAGGTCTTAATAATTAAACAAAATATTTATATTAAATAAGGATATCTGAACGCAAAAAGTACGGAATCGTTAATTTTTGTTGTATCATTTGAAGGCAAGAAATTATCGTATCAAATTTTGCTCGCTCACAATCTAAACCATTTATGTTTTCTGAGAAATAAACTTTTTTAGAATAAAATAAAGCCTAGAAAGAAGGCCGGGGTTACAAGAAATATTTTCGTGTTGTAAAACGTGTCGCACTCGGTCGCCGTCAAAACTTAACTGTTCATCGCCTAGCCTCCTCAAGAAAAAAATTATATGAATCGAATTAGTGTGTTTTCAAAATATAACAGAACGTTTGCAATCTGGCGCAATCTCTTGGGTAAAAATAAAGGAATTATTAAAACTTCGTTGTTTTTACTTAACTTCCAAACATGTAACGCCATTTAATTGTTTAAAAAGTACTTTCGTATAATATGTGAAAATATTACTTTTTTTCGTATACATATATATTTCGTATACATATATACGAAATATGTACTTTCGTATAATTATGACTAGACGTTGATGTATCACAAATAAAATTAAGACCAGCTTCTAACATCAGTTTCTAAAATAGGTTTAATAGAATGACTGTTTTCTCAGACCATGCAGTCGATAGCATATGTTTTCTTATTCTTTTTGTAAAGGCTATAATGCATGTCCGTTAGACTAACTAGGGCTGGAGATCGGCGTTAACGGCAAAGGAAGATTACAGCAGTACCTCCAAAATGGAACTTACGACGTTGAGCTGCACACGTTCTGACATACTTTCATAGAATAAATACTTTTTAATACGTGGCACAGGTATAATGTTACATTAGACCTATTTCGTAATCACATGTTAAAATGTTTTAATTTGTACCAATTAATTAATATCACAATTATCAGAGCATATATTTGTAAACAATTAGTAAGTAACATAAACAAATGTATAAACAATTTGATTAATTTCGTCTGGGGGGGGGACTCTTAGGTATATAACCCAACGGATTTTATAGCTCAGTATCCGTCTGAATTCAGGTGACTGCCTAGGTAAGTAACTAATTGTTACTGATCCAATTTTCAAAATTAAAAATAAAATCTAAAATATTTTCTAACTTAACGAAATTATATTGAATGTACATAGATAGTGTAAACATAATTAATAATAGATCGAATAATAATAGAACATGGATCGAATAAACATAATTAATGTTTATTGATTAATAAATTGTATCATGATCTCCCAGGAAAAAATTGTTTCTACGTTTTGGCATTTCTGTCCCTGCACACCGCTAAATACTGTGTTCTTTCCCAAAATAAGTATCAGATAACAGAATTTACCAAAGCAAGTAGTTATCACTTACTGGCGGGAAATAAAACAGATTTTATTAAAAAATAGAAGTAAAATGTATAGAATTGTGCACGGCGATAATGGCAATGTCCAAATGAAATACTCGTTTCTGAATAGTTCGGAATAAAGTAGTTGACAGTAACAAAAAATTGTAAAATAGTTGCTATTTTGTAGCTTTGAATAAAAAACCTGATAATTAAGAGTAACTTAGTAAAACAGTTGTACTAACAGTTCATTAGTGCGAATGTAGTTGCTGATAATAAAAATATCTACGTAATGAAAATAACAATTGTTATATTTATAACAGTTGTTACTGTAAAGTAACTGAAATTAATGAATAAAAACTAATTTTTGGTTAATAATTTATTACATTTAGAATTGTAATAATACATTTACACAATATAATTATTATTTCGTGTTCTAAAGCAACGTATTTTTTTTATTCGGCTGCTGGTCTGAAGTAATAAAATCTGTAGTAAATAATATAATATAATATAATATAATATAATATAATATAATATAATATAATATAATATAATATAATATAATATAATATAATATAATATAATATAATATAATATAATATAATATAATATAACATAATATAATATAATATAATATAATATAATATAATATAATATATATAATATACTATTGTTTGTTTTATAAAAAAGTAGAAACAAAGTTTCAAAAAATCAGATCAATAATAAAATAATTTTCGAGAATATTATAAAAGAATAAGATTTCTAGTACAAACAATTTTATCCTCTTTTTGTCCTTCAGAAATTGCATTTTCTCTCTAAGCCTGATCTTAGAGAAGCACTACAATACTAAAGCTAAAATTTTATTTATTGCTTAAACGGTTTAGGTTCAGCAATGCACAGTGAGTCAAGTCTTATTTTGTATAGGCTATATGTGTATAGTTCTTTGAATGGTTTCGAAAAATTTGATCTTCAACGATTCGACATAAAGTTTAGTAAACTAGTTTTTATTGTCTTAAGAAAATAATAGGTTTTTAAATACGATATAGTAGTAAATTACTGAGAAGTTGTATATATTTTAAATGATAGTAACGAAAACTGAGAAATTAAACTAATTACTGAATAGCAGTTAGTTGATAACTGTGTAATTTTTTTGATAACACATCCCACTGTCACCAGAGACTTTGATCACGTGGATTTCGTGATTTTAAAAAATAATCGCTAGTCGATAATCCACTAAGGCGAACAGAGGAGTAATTAAACATCTGAAAATTCGTTAAATATAACAACTAACACAAAACTACACTTAACATATTATTGTTAAATACATATGTATTTACAGTAAGAGGATAAGCTTATGTCCTCTTACTCAATACTATTTTGTAAGCCAAAGTTCTTGTAAAACCAGGCTACAAAGACAGTTTTATAGATATTATGATGAAGACTTGTGACTTTTTGAGCAATTCGTTGAAGTTATTATACGATATAAGGTGTTCAATATTTTTTCCGTTTATTAACCAGTGGTTAATATCAAACAGATTATTGAAGCAATAGGTGCACTTTTATAATAATGCCGTAAATTTTCGTTGTTTAGGAAAACAACGATCCCTTAAGATTTGACTTTTGGAAAGACCGAAATACGAATTGCCTTACTTGTTTTCTAATATACTCGTACAAACTGACAAGAAAATGACACAAACAAATGATGATCTCCAATAAAAACATTTAAACTTCCGTTTTACCTTTATAATGATTTAATTTTGGTAAGTTTATTCTTTTTGATACTATGCTTTACAAAGGAACCTACTGATTTAGTATTTTATTTGTAGCTCAAGCGGTTTTTGCTCAGAAATGAATAATCAGTGAGAACTCATTTTTTATGTATACGAGGTGTGTTCAGAAAGTAACGAGAATTTTAGTTTTTTGAACAAAATATTTATTTATTCTTCTACACTGATGTCTCCTTCAAAATAGTCCCCATTGGAGATTATGCACTTGTGCCAGAGCTTCTTCCAATCCTCGAAACACTTCTCAAACTTGATCTTTGAAATAACCTTTAGTTCTTTCAGCGATGTGCTTTTAATGTCATCTACGGCTGTAAAACGACAGCCCTTTAAGGTTCTCTTTTTTTTGAAATAGAAAAAAGTCACACGGAGCCAAGTCTGGCGAATATGGAGGCTGGGGCATCGTTACAGTACTGTTTTGGCCAAAAATTCACGAACAAGCAATGAAGTGTGAGCTGGTGCATTATCTAGATGCAAAAGCCATGAATTGTTTTTTCACAGATCCGGGCGTTTTTTTCGAATTGCTTCACGCAAACGGCGTTAAAATTGTAGGTTGTAGTACTCCTTATTGACAGTTTCACCTGACAGCACTCCGTTTCACCTGGTGACAGGAATTCATAATGTACTATGATATTAATATCGAAGAACATAGTGAGCATACCCTTAACGTTCGACCACACTTGTCGAATCTTTTTCGGTCTTGGCGAGCCATAATGCCTCCACTGGGATGATTGAGCCTTAGTTTCGACGTCATATCCGTAAACGCATGTTTCGTTACCTGTTATAATACGTTTTAGTAATTCTGCTTTGTCGTTGACTTCATTTAGTGACTCCTGAGCAACTTCCATTCGCCGCTGTTTTTGTTCAAAATTCAACAATTTTGGAACGAATTTTACTGCCACGAATTTCATACACAAAACACTGGAAACAATGTCATGACATGATCTAATCGATATGCCAACATCATTAGCGACCTCTCTAATTGTGATCAGGTGATTGTTCATAACCATTTCGTTCATTTTTTTCACGTTTTTATCGGTTGTTGATGAGCTGTTGCGTCCACGGCGTTCGTCATCTTCAACGTCTTTACAGCCTTCTTAGAAACGTTTATACCACTCGTAAACTCTTGCTTTACTCATAGCAGACTCACCATAGGCCTTTGTTAACATTTCACACACTTTATTCCATTTTTTACGCAAAATGTGATACACATTTTTTGATCTATTTCTTTTAACAAACGAAAATCGCTGAGCTCATAAAAACATGTCTAACCTTAGTGACTGTCACAGACAAAGTCAACAATGAAAACAGCTGAAAGTTTTATCATACTTCAAGGGCATATATACCAACATAATAAAAAAAATGTTTGACAATCGGACTCTCCAAGCCCGCGAAATTTAAGAATTCTCGTTACTTTCTGAACACCCCTGGTTAATACCAGATTTATGTTAAACGTTACTTACATTTGTCGTCTCTTCTCTCACAAAATTCTACTTTTTTCGCGCTCACCAAAACAGTTCTTATATAACAGCATTTTTTTACTCACTACTGTTAAATAAGTTAATACAAAAGTAATTTATACAGATTGCATTTGTTATAGATTCAAATCATGTACAAGTATATTGCCGTCTTGTTGGCGCTGGTCGTTGTGTGTTGCGTAGCAGAGCCTTTACACAAATTTGGTGGAAAAAAAGGAATATGGCATAAGAGACCAGTGCGCAGCGCCGAGCCTGAACCAAAGTTCCTTCTTGGTGGAAAAAAAGGAATATGGCATAAGAGACCAGTGCGCAGCGCCGAGCCTGAACCAAAGTTCCTTCTTGGTGGGAAAAAAGGAATATGGTCACCTCTGTTACACCGTCATGAGGTGACAGACAGAATAACGCGCAGTGCCGAGCCTGAACCAAAGTTCATGCTTCCAACACATAGCAATAATGCTGGACATTTCTTACCCCGAATTGCAGTACATCCTAAACCTGATCAATTCAGAATATTGCGAAGCGCCGAGCCTGAACCAAAGTTCCTTCTTGGTGGGAAAAAAGGAACATGGTACATGAAACCTCTGTTACAGCGTCATGAGGTGACAGACAGAATAACGCGCAGTGCCGAGCCTGAACCAAAGTTCTTGCTTTCAACACTTAGAAATAATGCTGGACATTTCTTACCCCGAATTGCAGTACTTCCTAAACCTGATCAATTCAGAATATCGCGAAGCGCCGAGCCTGAACCACGCCTTTACGTTGATATGAGTAAGCGAATTAAGGAGTTTTTGAACGCTAGACATCTCGATGGAAAAGTTGTATGAGTAGTTTTGACGTATCACAAATAAAGTTAAGATGATACTTTGAGAGTCATTGTTCTACTTTAATGCCACATTCTCCTTTTCCTGTCACTAACATAGGTTTTTATATTGTGTTTTAAAGAATAACGTTCTCTGATATAATTGAAGCAATAATTTATGCTTTTGTTTTATTGTATGTCCACTCTTTTTAAATGTCCAACAATTATAAAAGTTTGACTAATGCGAAGTGGTGTGAACTGGGGGCAAAGGAAAAAGTTACGCATTAAAGTCAGACTGGAACTTATTACCATGATATGCGCAAGTTCGGAGGTACTATTATACAGTGAAAACTTGTAGACATATGGCACAGTTGGTAAGATTTCATTGAACAGTACAAATTAATGTTAATTAATTAATTAATTAATTAATGCACAGAAATTGTCATAGTATGTACAATTTGTTTGTTTTGTTTTGTTTGTTTAGTACAAATATTCATAAATGCTCAATCCTTCATCATCAGCGGAACCCACCCGGTAAACACAAGAAAAGTTTTTTATACAAAATAAAAAATAAATTGTGATATAAGATTAAATCATAAACGTAAATGATTCAAAAACATTGCACAAACATTCTCAAGTTTGATTAAATTACAGGAAAAATGGTGTTTAAAAAACCTTATTTTGTAGAAATAAACGTAGCTTTATGTTTTCTATTTCGAAGAATTAATATTATCTAATTTCCAGAAAAAATCATTGTGGAAGAGGTTTGGAAACCTAGAAATTTTGACTAATTTTACCAATCGATTCCTTATATTTTGCTTGATTACGTTTTAGTCAATTGTAAAGATTCATGACTGAAATCAATGTAACAATACTCTTGTACTGACGATTTATTTAATTGTTGTGAACGAACTAAGCTTACTTCTCTTATCAATCATCGTAAATGACATAAATTAAACGAAATCCAAAGAACCGATTTTTAAAAATCAGACTAATTTTCCTATTTTCGTCGAAAGCTACTAAGCTCAGTGTTTTAGGGAATAGCGACCCATATTTTTCGGTATTTAATGATAAGGCTATACTTTAGGAAAACAATTAAATTTCCATAGACCTACTTTATAAAAACTTTATAACGGAGCTTTCAAATCACTCTTAGAGTAAATCGATTATATTTTTATACGAGTTAAGGCGTAAATTTTTCCTCTTTTTTATCCAGCGGTTGATATTAAAAAAGATTATTAAAACAGGTGCACTTACATAATATTGCTGTACATTTTCGTTGTTTAGACTCTTAAGGGTTGAATTTTAGAATGGCTGAAATACGAATTTCTTCACTTGTTTTGTAGTGTAATCATACAAATTTTCAGGAAAATCACTCAAAAATCAACGACTTCCAATACAAACACTTAAACTTTCTTTTTATCATTATAAGGATTGAATATAGGAAAGTTTATTTATTTATTTTGATTCTCTAATTACAAAAGAAACTACTGTGTCCATATTTTATTGCATCTCAAGCAGTGTTTGTCAGTGAGCACGTATTGTCTTACATATGTCTAAAGATTTTTGTTAAATGTTACTTTCATTCGTCGTTACTTCTACCGCGTAATTCTATTTTTTTACGAGACTCAAAATAACTAATATTATTAGTTATTTCCGGAAAAATTCTGTAGGAATATAGTAAAAAATTAAAGAAAGTGTGCCTAATTTTACACAATAATTCATGAAATTTTATACAGTCTTGGTCACCCTATTTATTCTTACCTGACATAAGTGTAACACTACTCTTGAAACGAAAATTTCCTCTATTATTTTTTATATGCTAAACAAACTTTACATATCAAACTTCTTAAATGACCAAAATTGAGTAAAATCCGATGAACGGATTTTGAGAAATCAGGCCAATTTTGCCGTTTTTTGTATATAGCTAATAAGCTATTTTATTGATTAGCGACACATCATTTTCGGTAATTAATAGTTATTAATTAATTACTATCTGTTAATTAATTAATTACAGTTGATATTAAATAAGATCTTTTAACAGCAGGCGCATTCACGTAATCACGTTCATAGATTTTTATCTCCTTAAGCGTTAATTTTTTAAAAAGCCTGAAAAACGAATTTTATTATTTGTTTTGTGTAGTACTTATATAGTGTTTCGAGAAAATCACACCGAAAAACTATGATTTACAATACAAACTTTTAAAATTGTTTACCTTTATATGCATTAAAAGCCTATTATTAGTGATTATTTTACTTAGTGATATACTTTACAAAATAAAACTACTGTCTAAATTCTGTATTTTCAGCATAGCAGTTTTGACAGAGCGATGAAAAGTCAGTTAGGACTAATTGTTTTGTATATGTGAGTAGATTTTTTTTGAATATTACTTTAATTCGTTGTTTCTTGTTGCAGGAACAACGAGTTCTTTTTAAGTATAATAGTTCTCTTTTCATACCATTTTTCCTCAGGTGATTTTTTTTAACTTTTTTATGAATTAACTTACACAGACTGAATTTGCTATAGATTTAAATGATGTATAAATATAATGCCGTTTTGTTGGGCCTGATCGTTGTGTCTTGCACATCGCAGTACTAAGATTTGTTGTCACACAGATTGTACAAATATGCTGTTGTCTTGTTGAGGCTTGGTGTTACGGCGTCCACAGCATTACTAAATACAGCATGTTCGTCGACTCTATGCGCTCCATGTTCTCAGACCAGAGCGCAGCGTCGAGAATGAACCAACCGAAAGACAAATTTCCAGTATTACTGTAACTGGAAATGCAGCGCGAATCCTGAACCAAAAAGCGATTTGAAATAATTAGTCCACTGAAAATATTTAGACCATATCGAACTTGTACCATGACTTGACAAATTAAAAAAAAAAAAAAAAAAAACTTAAGACTTTTGCTGGCCTTACACCCTTTAATAGATTAGGCTACATTAAATAAAGTATATGACTAGTGCTGATGTAGACTATCAAATAAAAATAAGTTGATACGTTGAGATTCCTTGTTCTACTTGATTATTATATTTAACCGTTTTATAGTCTCTATCATCGGTTTGTTAATTGTGTTTCAAAGAATAATTGATATCTGAATCCATGTAACAAATATTTTGTTTTGTTTTTTATCTTTTTTTAACGCCTAAAATGTATGTCAGCCTAAAATGTAAAACGAGGGCTAGAGTTAGGCGTTAACGGCAAAGGAAAAGGTTACGGCAGTGCCTCGAATGGAACTTACGACGATGAGGTGCGCACGTTCTGACATACGAGGGCACAGTTGGTAACGTTATATTCGGTCTATTACGTAATCGGGTAATAAATTTATTATCATCCGATTATCATTTATAATTTGTTATCATTAATATCACAATTATCAGAGCATATATTTGTAAACAATTAGTAAGTGACATAAACAGTTCTAGCTGCAATAATACATATCCACAATATAATTATCTCTACGTGTTCTAGTGCAAAAGACTTTCCCTTTTTTTATCCAGCGGATTAAATCTGTACAAAATTAATAATATAATATAACAGAATATCCTATAGTATAATTTTAATATAATGTAATATAATATACTTATCCCATTAGGCAAGATTATAATATTAGTCGGTGCGCTTACACAATTGTTTCATAGATTTTACTTTCGTTTATCCTGTTACGGGCCAAATTTTTGAAAAAAGCTGACATACGATTTTCATTATTTGGTTTGTTATGTACACACGCGAACTTTTAAAAAGCAGGCCATATAAATATCTATTTTTTTAAAGGCGAAAAGCACATTAAGGCTATTATCGCCTCCCTAAATGTAAATGTGAGTGTAAAGTGTTGAAGTCGTAAGTGTAGTGTTGTAAGTGTTAATGTGTGTTAGACTCGGGTACCGCGAGCGACGTCTAAATCCTCTCAATAGGTGCAGCTAGTCTGCATCCCCTGCGGGACAATAAATACCAATAGATATATTTATACCAATAAATATCGATATTAATACTGATATTTGGAAAGTCTGATCTTAGAGGATCACTACAATTCAAAACGAAAAAAATGACAGATTTTTTATTTATTGCGTGATTTTGGCTCTGCATTGAATAGTCAATCAGGTCATATTTTTTATATGTGTGTGTAAAGCTTTATAATACGTTGATTTCCTTGTTACAAAAAATCTATTTTTTAGCAATACGAAATAAATCTCAGTTAACAAGTTTTTATTGACCAATGACTTACGAATAATAGCATTTTTAAATACGATAGTTATTGCTGAGTAGTTGCATATAACGTAACTGATAGTAACGAACACTGAGAAATCAAATGAATTACTGAATAGCAGCTAATTGATATGTGTGTAATTTATCCAGTTTAGCTTCTAACTGTTACTAGCGGTTTTACTCGCGTGGTTTTCGCGATTTTTTAAAAAAATAATCATTTGTCGATGCTCCACTAAGACGAGCAGAAGTAATTTAATCATTATTACTATATCATTAATATCACAATAGGTTAATTGTGATAAATATATTGCTCCCCTATTGCTTCCCGCTAATTATCTGAATATTCGTAAAGTGTAACAACCACACAAAAATATAGTTTCATTTACTCAGTACCTCTTTGTAAAACATTTTTTTAAATTTCTTTTAAGGGCACATATGTCCAAACTACTGACACTCTCTTACAGATATTATGAAGGAAACCTTGTGAACACTCTATCATCAATTTATTTATATTATTACGATTTTGTATTACGATACAAAAAAATTTTATGCAGCAGTTAATATTAATCAAGATCATTATACCAAAGCAGATCATAACATTAGGCACACTCACACAATCTTCCGAAAAGTTTATGTTCGTTTATCTCCTTAAGGGTTGAATTTTTGAAACGGATGACATACGAATTTTTTTACTTGTTTTGTAGTGTATTCATTCAAAGTTTCAAGAAAATCACATCGAAAATTTTGATTTTCAATAGGCTACAGATACAACAACAATTTTTTTACTCCTATAAAAATTAAATTTTGGAAAATATATTTTTAGTCAATCTCTACGTAACAAAATAAAACTACTGGCTCAGATAAGAATAGCCGTCAGGACTTACTATATTGTATTGTTTGCGTAGATTTTTGTTAAATATTACTTTAATTCTTCGTTTACTGTCTTTAAAATCTCTTTTTAATGAAACAGAAAAACAATTATAATTTCAGATGATTTTTTCTACTTCTAAGTATGTTATTACTAATTTATATATATTGCACTTGTTACAGATTCAAATGATGTGCAGATTTATTGTTGTCTTTTTGGGACTAGCCGTTGTTGCGTTCGCATCACGGGTTCCTCAACACTACTTTCACGTACTGAGTCAACACCGGCTTCCAGCATTGAGTCAAATGTCACATTTCAGACTAGCGCGAGATGCCGACCCTGAACCAAAACTACTAAAGATACACCGACTTCCAATAGTGAGTAAATACACACTTCCAGCAGTGAGTCAAATGTCACATTTCAGACTAGCGCGAGATGCCGACCCTGAACCAAAACTACTAAAGATACACCGACTTCCAATAGTGAGTAAATACACACTTCCAGCAGTGAGTCAAATGTCACATTTCAGACTAGCGCGAGATGCCGACCCTGAACCAAAACTACTAAAGACACACCGACTTCCAATAGTGAGTAAATACACACTTCCAGCAGTGAGTCAAATGTCACATTTCAGACTAGCGCGAGATGCCGACCCTGAACCAAAACTACTACAAGATACACCGACAAATGTCACATTTCAGTAGTGAGTAAAACACTACTTCCAGCAGTGAGTCAAATGTCAAATGTCACATTTCAGACTAGCGCGAGATGCCGACCCTGAACCAAAACTACTAAAGATACACCGACTTCCAATAGTGAGTAAATACACACTTCCAGCAGTGAGTCAAATGTCACATTTCAGACTAGCGCGAGATGCCGACCCTGAACCAAAACTACTAAAGAACCAAAACTACTAAAGACACACCGACTTCCAATAGTGAGTAAATACACACTTCCTGCAGTGAGTCAAATGTCACATTTCAGACTAGCGCGAGATGCCGACCCTGAACCAAAACTACTAAAGACACACCGACTTCCAATAGTGAGTAAATACACACTTCCTGCAGTGAGTCAAATGTCACATTTCAGACTAGCGCGAGATGCCGACCCTGAACCAAAACTACTAAAGACACAAAGACGCACAGTGACAAATGACTTCAGAAGCGCGAGATGACCCTGAACCAAAACTACTAAAGACACACACCGACACTTCCTGCAGTGAGTCAAATGTACTTCCAAGTGAGTAAATACACACTTCCAGCAGTGAGTCAAATGTCACATTTCAGACTAGCGCGAGATGCCGACCCTGAACCAAAACTACTAAAGATACACCGACTTCCAATAGTGAGTAAATACACACTTCCAGCAGTGAGTCAAATGTCACATTTCAGACTAGCGCGAGATGCCGACCCTGAACCAAAACTACTAAAGATACACCGATTTCCAATAGTGAGTAAATACACACTTCCAGCAGTGAGTCAAATGTCACATTTCAGACTAGCGCGAGATGCCGACCCTGAACCAAAACTACTAAAGATACACCGACTTCCAATAGTGAGTAAATACACACTTCCAGCAGTGAGTCAAATGTCACATTTCAGACTAGCGCGAGATGCCGACCCTGAACCAAAACTACTAAAGATACACCGACTTCCAATAGTGAGTAAATACACACTTCCAGCAGTGAGTCAAATGTCACATTTCAGACTAGCGCGAGATGCCGACCCTGAACCAAAACTACTAAAGATACACCGACTTCCAATAGTGAGTAAATACACACTTCCAGCAGTGAGTCAAATGTCACATTTCAGACTAGCGCGAGATGCCGACCCTGAACCAAAACTACTAAAGATACACCGACTTCCAATAGTGAGTAAATACACACTTCCAGCAGTGAGTCAAATGTCACATTTCAGACTAGCGCGAGATGCCGACCCTGAACCAAAACTACTAAAGATACACCGACTTCCAATAGTGAGTAAATACACACTTCCAGCAGTGAGTCAAATGTCACATTTCAGACTAGCGCGAGATGCCGACCCTGAACCAAAACTACTAAAGATACACCGACTTCCAATAGTGAGTAAATACACACTTCCAGCAGTGAGTCAAATGTCACATTTCAGACTAGCGCGAGATGCCGACCCTGAACCAAAACTACTAAAGATACACCGATTTCCAATAGTGAGTAAATACACACTTCCAGCAGTGAGTCAAATGTCACATTTCAGACTAGCGCGAGATGCCGACCCTGAACCAAAACTACTAAAGATACACCGATTTCCAGTAGTGAGTCAACACTGACTTCCAGCATTGAGTCAAATGTTAAATTACAGACCAGGGCGTAGTGCCGAGCCTGAACCTAAACTTGATCCAGCTGTATGGAAGAAAGCATTAGATAAGTACTTGCACACTAAATATGCCAATTAAATAAAGTATATGACTAGTATTGTTGTATCACAAATAAAATTAAGTTGATACTTTCAGATTCCTTGTTCTCCTTTATTGTTCCATTTTCCGTTTTCTAAACTATAGCACCGGTTTGTTAATTGTGCTTCAAAAGACATCTTAACTAATCTCTGAGGTCATGAAACAAATATTTTTTTTGTACTTTTATAACGCCCGTGATATTTGATAGAGAGACTAACGAGGACTGAAATGTTTTGAAAGTAAATACAGATTGAAGACCTTGAAGTGCGCAACTTCGGAGTAATTTTATAGAAGCCACAATTGTAGTTATGAGACACAGTTAGTAAGGTTGCAGTCGGACTATTGCATGATCATATAGTAGAATATTTCGATATGTTCTAATTAATAATTTCACAAATATTAGAGTGTATATTTGCAAACGTTTAGTAAAATAAAAAATCAAATGCATATATATTTTTATTAATTTCTTTTAATAGAACGTCCGGGGACATGGACTATTACGTATATAGCCTAACGGATTCAATAGTTCAGTACTATTGAAACAAGTTGAATGTCCTTGTAATTAATTATTACCATCCCAATTTTCCAAAATTAAAAAAAAAATATTTCCTCACTAGGCGAATTCTACATAATGTATGTAAAATGTATGTCAGAGGGGGGGGACAAAGTTTCTTCCCTGACGAAGGAAGTTGTTTCTGTTTATTGGTACGTCTGTCTATCCCTAGACATCGCTGCAGATTATGTATTTTCTCAAAATTATGTAGCAGATATTAGGGATTATTAAACAAAGTACTTGTTACCAAGTTACGGTAAATAAAGAAGTTTATAGTAACAATTGCAAAGTAATAAACTTGTATATTTGTATTGTAATATGTGTAGTCGTGAATAAAATTGCTGATAATAACAAAAAACATAACAAATATTTTTTTATTGATAAACGATGAACTAAGTAGCTCAAAATAGCAAGAAATAAGTGAAATAATTGTTTCTGAATAGCTCCGAATACAGTATATAATAACAAGAACTTTTTTAAAAAGTTTTTATTTGAGCAGTCGTGAATACAGTAGCTGATAATAAAAATAACTACATAAAACAGTTTTTAATAATTATCAGCGATTAGAGTAGATGATATTAATGAATGAGTTAATTGCTTTTTATGAAATTTATTAACTTTCTAGCAGTAATAATACATTTCCTCAATGGGTGCAAAATATGTTTTTCTTTTTTTTTATCCAGCGGTTGGCTGGAATAATTAAATAAGCAATAGCCTAATAATAATACATAATATAATGCATTTATCCATATAATAACAAGCGCGTCATACAACCTTCCCATAGATTTTGCGTTCGTTTATCTTCTTACGGTCAGAATTTTTGAAAAGGCTGACATACGAGTTTCCTAATTTTGTTTGTATAGTAATAAACAAAGTTAAAAAAAACAAAATGTTTATTTATAATAAAACAATTGTCGACAATATCAGAAAAAAATTATTTTCAATAAAAACTTGTATATTCTTTTACCCTTTACGGATTTAGTTTTTGAAAGTCTGATTTTAGGATCTCTGCAGTATAATCTACATACTAAATTTATGATTTGTAATTAGAGAGGTTTTGCTTCAGCGATGAATAATCAGTCAGGATATCTAATATATAAAAATCAATGTTTCTTTATTCGTATTTTAACTGTATGCGTTGTCATACCGTTCATCCGTGTGGCTTTTTGATAAATGTTCAGGAGTTTCCCGAGAAGATTATAGGCTATAAGAGAGTTGTAATACTCAACCATTTTACCATTAAAAACCCTTTAGAGTGAAAAACGTGTTTTGGAAACCTTTGTCACACTGTTCATCCGATTGTGACGGGACGTTCTGCTAAATTTTCAGGAGTTACCCCCTTTAAACCTTAAAATCACCCTTTGAAAGGAAAAACGTTTTCGGAACGTTTGCCATACCGTTCATCTGATTTTGAATACAAAGTTTTCCAAAATCAGTACATGCCTACTTTCAAAATTCAAGGGCGAATATATCACCGTGTTGGTTCATTTCTACCAGTTCCGGAAGTTGAACATAAATTTCTACAAATCTACGTTAAGGATGACGATGACACACAACGTTGCGATGCATTTCCAAGCACCAAACGCCACATAATGTGCTATTTGCAAACATTTCCCCAACAACACAATGCATTGATAAGGTTATTCAAAACTTCAATTGACAACTTACCGGTGGATCGTTACGCAATTCTAATACGAGCCGACAAAACACCACTCGGACAGCATGAAGTTTGTGATTGTCATATTTGGCTAAGAACGTGATATGCGTGATATTATTCTTCAGCGACGAAATAAGCAATTCAACCTGTCGCTGAAACACATCTTTCATACGATGCGCTGTGAAATTCCATAATTTACTAGGAGGGGCAAGACGGATATCACTTCAATATTATGAAAACTAATTATCAACAAAAAAATAAAAACCATTATTTTGTTTTAATTCTATTCTTTTATCATTATTTCTTTATTTTTTTCTGCGGCAGCAACTAGTAATATTAGTCAATATTAATTCATTAGCAGGCGCGCTTTTACAAAAATCAGTAAGTTTAACTTTCGTTTATCCTCTTATTAGTTGAATTTTTGAAAATACGTGTTTCATTATTTGTTTTGTAGAGTACATGTACTAAGTTTTAAAAAAATCAGAAAAATAAATATTTATACTAAATTAATTTTCAAGAAAATTAGACGAGAAATTAAATTCGGTTTTATTGATTAAGATTAAAAATACTCATGGGCTCTCTGTACACTAAAATAATAGCTGACATTTTTTGTCCACAAAACTGCCGATAAAATTTGGCAAAACCAAATGTGAATATAGCCTATATGTGAATGTGATTACCTCCTACCCACCCACAGATGTGATCAGCTCCAAATAGCATGGGCTTGCTTGCATTTTACAAAAAAAAAAAAAACATATATTACAAAGATTAAATCTGGTAGATTAATTTTGGTAAATTAAAAGTGTAATATAATAAAACAGACTCAAACACTTAATACCACAGCGAAATCGATTTTTTTAAATGTAAAAATTACGAATTTGTTACCTTTGAAATTGCCTCCATTTTGAAACGGTTTTACGCAATTTGCTAGATTACGAAGTTATTGAGGCTATTAATAAAACCGGTTTCTGTGTCACGTTTGACTGAAGTAAATTCAAAATTGCTTAACGTCATTGTTAAAACACGTACACAACACACACACACACAAAATATATATAAAACTTTTTACTACTTCTCAAAAAATGATCTACTGGTTAGAATCGACGCTCATTTCGAGATTCCGGGTCTAGCTAGTGATAGCCTAGCCACTATAATAGCTCATTTTTCAATTAGCTAAAAGTTGCATTTACTTATACGCCTTTGTACATACTAAAGTGTCCTACATACTCATGTACGCCTTCATTTCAGAACTATGTTTGTGAAATATTATCGTTTCCAAACCAATTTTTGTTTTTTGAGTTCTTAAAATTTGCCAGATTCGACTCTAACATTTCCAATCAAATACTTAGAGAAAACGAGTTATTTAAAATATTTCTTTCGCTACACATCGATAAAACTAAGAAAAATTGGTCTAATTTCTTAAAGTAAAAAATGTCTGAGTTCTGGCGAGGTTAAACTCTTTTTTTGAAGCTTTTAATGTTAGCTTTAGCGAGAGGAGTGAATAAAAAAAAGTCTGCCGAACGAAAGAATGTAACAGAAATATGGAACTAACGAGCAAACGAATCTCTATGTCTTTTTCTTCCTCCTTTCCGATAACAGTACACTGGTATTGTATGAAAACGTTGTGTTGGTTTAGTTACGGTTTTTTTCATAGTTCAAGAACACGTGCTCGTTGTAATCATTTATAATACATTCGAAATTAATATAAACGTTTCTAATAATTGTTGTTAATGTTGATAGTTTTTAATAACATATCCTGAAACCTAATATAGCCTATCAGCTGTTCAATGAAATCAGCTGATCATAACGAATTAATACATTCGTCCGCCATTGAAACGGGATGATTGTAGGTGGCCTTGAGACAAAGTTGGCAGGTAGTGGGGGGTAGTTACTGGCGCTTCACCAACTGCACAATCTACCAGTTAGTTGCAATGGATCATTGGACGGGTGAACAATGCGGCTACGAGGTGAAAGTGCATTATCAAAATAGCGAAAGTTTTTTTGCAAACTCGACGTGCTTTCCGACGTGATTTTAACGTACCGCGTAACCAGCCTGTTCCGTCAGATAATGCAACTAGAACATGGATAAACAACCTCGAGAAAACTGGATTAACGTCTAAAAAAAGAGGCAGGAGTGTAAAAACTGTTTGAACACTTGAAAACTTCGCAGCTGTTCAACAGGGTATGGTTAGAAGTCCTCGCCGATCAGCCAAACAACATGCCCTTCGCACTGGAATAAGTGACACATCTGGGGGGATACCTGTTTTTGTTTTATGGTGATACCTAAAAACAAAAGTATTTTAAGCAGATCCATTCCCAACAACTCAAGCCCTCAAACAACTAATTGTAGACGAGATTGCGGCAATACCTGTCAACATGCTGCGAGATGTCATGCAAGAAGTCAGGCTCCAGGAATGCCTTAACTGCACTAGACGACATTTATTAGACGTAGTATTCAGAAAATAATGTTTTCGTATTGTACACACAATGGCTATTCTTGTACTTTCAATTATTTACTAAGAAAATATTAAACAAAGTTTTTTTTCAACAATCAATTACTTTATTTAATCATCCCGTTTCACAACTGATCTTTTACTATAACTACAGTACAGAGAATAATATTTAAGCTAGGTACACGTATTTATTTATTCAAACAAAACAAGATATTTGTAAACATATCTTCAAACTAACTATATATTCAGCAAATACAGCATTAATAAAAGCTTTCCGTCTGTAAAACCCCGAATTTCATACGTGTAATTTTTCATTTTGCACCTCATTCAAAAATTAATTTCATTCAAACTTGTAACACTGACGTGAATTATAATTACGCACGTAAAACTAAATCTGAACCATATATTCCATTTAAATACGTTTTTTATCAATACTTTGGAAATAGCAACAGATTTTGTTTAGACTTATTACAACTTATAAGCACCTTACACTCTCATATTGCACAGCTGTTCTGCACTGTAGCGTGAATTGTTATAAGCTCAGTTAATGACCACTAGTAATATTTTACATTGACGTTTTAAGGAAATCAAGTAGAAAGGTAGAATTACCAAAGCCACGCTGTTCCGCGATGTTCAGCCACTGTTAAGTACTCTATTAAAGTATCGTATTCAACAGATGGTGCAGAAAACAATTTAATAGCAGCTATAGTTCAGTGTATAGTAGACGGTTGTGGGAAAAGTACTTTCTTGTGACGCAATAACTCAAGTTTTTCAATGCTGGATATATTATGACCAGTGCTTCCCCTTTAATGTACTCTCTGTCCCCTTAAATGAACGCGCTAAATTAGATGTCTTTAAATTTTTTTCGTACCCTTGTAAATGCAAATTGATTTGATAACCAAACCTACAATTTACTTTCTAGAATATACTGCGTTTCCAAAACATTATTTTACCTGCCTTCCTTCCAGATTCACACCAGTTATATTCCCTGCATTTCTCAGTGTGGAAAACTAATTATACCGTCTATATGACCATTTTGAGAAAGCAAGGGACATTTAAAACTCACTTAGTGTAGGAAAGAAATTTTATGATCACAAGTAAATAAATAAAGTTTTGAGATTTCCACATAATTCGAGTTATTGAACGAATTACATAAATAAAACTTGAAGATGAATTTTAAACATCGACTATTTTTTGATGTGACATAAACACTTTTTGTTCCTTTATTCAAGGGCCGAAATCGAATGTGAAAAGGTCTTTCAATGTTCTAAGCACCATTTTATTAGGTTAGGTATCCCATATAACTAGTACACAACAGGTGGTTTCCGACACGCTCCACTTGGCCGCTTGTGACGTCATTGCACCTCGCTCCAGTAGATGTCCGCCAATATGACAGCTTATTGGAAGATTACTCTACTTTTCCACTCAGTGTAGTAAATAAGTTAATTAAAAGGCGTAAATTGACAGTTAAGAATTAAACCTATTTCTGTTTATGAAGTTTACTTTTGAACCTTGATTTAAAATTTCAATTTCCTTTTTATCAGGGCTTGCTTTACTACGAATTTATTCTTAAAGGGAAAACAATTACATTTTATATTTAACAAAATATAGTGCAAGGAGAACCTGACATTGCTACGAGATGCAGTTTGATGAAAACGACCTGAAAATGATCAGGGAATGATTGATTTTTGCTGCATGACAATGCTCCGTCACATCGATCGCTGATGTGAAACAAGACCTTGCCCAAGAACAATGTTACCACTTTAAAACGCCTTCCCTATTCTCCCGACCTTGAACCACCAAATTTTTACCTGTTTTCACGAATGAAAGTGACATTGAAGGGATATCGTTTTGTTGATCCGCAAGAGGTGATCGAAAATGTGACGAAGCAGTTAAACGAAATTTCCAAAAATTGAGTGTTTTCAACAACTGTATGAAAGGCAGAATTGTGTACAAGCAGGAGGAGAGTATCTTGAAGAAAAATAAGGTTAAAATATAATACGCATTTTCAATAAATTTTCATTGTCCAATTCCGGGAACATTTGACAACCAACCTTGTATTACTGACAATTGAGCGAAATTTAAAAAAAACCGATTGTGAATAATTAGGCATATTTTTTTAATTTTTACAATTAAACAATTTGGAGGTTTTGTTGCTTATTTAAGCGTTTTATTTCAAATATAATGTAGAAGCTAAATTTCAAAGGAATCGTTAGAACCATTTCTGAAAAAAACTTAACATTAAATATAAATATTTTTGAAAAGTCATAAGAAATTTTTTGCTTAACGTTCATACTTTGCGCCAGTTAGGCTAATGAGGGTGACGGATCATAGTTAACAGTAAGATAAATGGGATTAACTGCGGCTCGAACTAAGAAACTTAAGGTGTACAGTTCAGAGACGTAGCAAACTGACCGGTGCTTTTGCTATATCGACTGCGGCTATATGGATAATATGTGCTTCCTACACGTAGGTTACACAGCCTATGTGAAATGTCATCTAAATTGATCAATTATTTAATTCTCAGTTAATGTGATAGACAAACATATATCTATGTAAAACAACTTTGTGTTCATGAGACCCAAAAACGGATAATATATAGCCTGCCGGATATTTCGGGATGAGTGCTCTGGCGGTTACAACATGGAACGCACAATTATATCACAATATAATTAGTTAAAATACTGAAATAAAAGTAAAATTAACCATCACGATAAAATATATTTGTATTATATTGTGTAAAATTTGGAAAATAATATTAAACTTGTGTTTTAAACTCTAATTTCAAAAAACAAATTTAGAGCCTAAACATTTTGTTAAATTCTACAATTTCGTTTATCAGTGGATTACACCTAATCGTTTTGCTTAGTTCTGATGAACATTTTATCATTTTAAGATTTATTAACTAATTTTAAAATACCCATACATTTACCACATGTTATATCCACCAAAGCAGTGGTCACCTTGCTCGGAGCATCCGGTGAGTTAATGTCAAAATTGTTTGCAAGATCCAAACCCACTCACTACAACCTTTGCATACTGAAGAAATAAAAGTCCAAATAAACCATAAAACCAAAAAGATTACGAACGAACATCTGATGAAAGCACAATATGTCGCTCAATAATTCCAAAAATAAAACCCGAAGAGATCAACAAAAGTTTTGGAACTTTGCAGAAAACATAAATCTGTCCCCTTACACAACACCCTGCTACCCCTACACCCCCTCCCACTTCCCACGTGTTTTCAACGCAAAGAACAAAACTTTCTATGAATTATTTCTTCTTTACAAACTACAAAAGTCCCGCCCTTTTCTTTCGCCCTTACAAAAGCATCCCTAGAAACCCACAATCAAAAAACAAAAAAAAAAAAAAAAACCTAGGTTATTTGATATCTTGAAAAACGGAGGAAGTAAAATTTGGTCTGGATCCAACCCTAAAGATGTTTGGCTAGAAATAAAGGGGTTGCTTAAAGAGGAAGGGCATTTTTCAATAAACTTTAGTCATCAAAACATTGTTTTGAAAAGAAAATAGGCGTTCCATTAAGTTTTATACAATTCTTGATTCACTTCTTTTATAAACTAATATTTTGTTTACTTTCTCACTATCCGAAATGGTGATTTTAAAAAAAGTAGATTTTAATTGATATTCCAGTTTTTAGATCTCTTGTATAAAATAGGCCGGTACGGTGAATACGTTCCTCTATGGATTTTACTTTTTAGCCCTTTTATAGTAAAATATTCTTAAAAATTAACACAAAAAGGATTTTGTTTCATAATACGCTTTAGGAGTTTTATAAAATTTTGTTCTCTGTAGCCCCTAACTATTCAGTCCTAAAAAAATCCAGGTTTGTAGTTATTAACTTAATTCGGAAAATTACCTTGATTTTTGAAACTCTGTCTTCAACAATAGGGGGGGATGAATCGGAAGGAAGTGAATATTAACTCCTCCCTGGTCACAGTTGGAATTTAAACTCTGTTTTCTCTTTGTGTACAGTTCATTCAACTAAAAAATATAGCCTACCTTATATTTTTACTGACATGAGACTGTGAAACAATGAAAATATTTTTAAAATTTTTCATGGCTTATAGAAGCTTCTTACATATTTTAAAAGGAGATCTTGTTGTTTACAAGATCTTGTTGATTACGTAAAGATCTCGTTGTTTACAAGTCATCTTTCATAGATCAGCAGTTTAGTAAATTGACTAGGTAAGTAGTATAACGTTTTTTTTTTTAAAAACAGGAATAGGTCTGTGTTTATCTGAGGTACCTAATCAATGTTCATACCCAATTTCATCTCAATCGGTCCAGTATTTAAAACGTGATTATTAACGTGAATAACAAACACACAAACTTTCAGAATTATAATGTGATTAAGATTAAGACTAGCAGAACCCGTTATATATGGCCACAGATTTCAACACTACACAAAGAAGGATAAAATATTTGTGAGTGACCAGTTCCATTCATTAGCATCCACGTATTTACTAATGTTTTGTATTTTACTTTTGTACTGTAGGAGAAGTCGATTGAAGTAATATTAAATAACGTACTAGAGAAACTTAAAAATTCACAATAGTCGGACGTTAAAAAAAAAAAAAAAAAAAAAAAAGAAACTTAAAATTTTGAATCTGGAGTTTGGAGTTCTTTTGCAGCAACAAAAGATAAAAGCAACAAATAATCGGCGATTAAAATTTCTGTCAAGATTCGGATCAACGGAAAATCTTCTTCGTATTATATTTGTCTATAGTATTATAATAATACAGATTTATCAATGAAAACATATACATATTATCACGCAATGGTTGTTATTTTATGACACTTCTATTATTTGAAAGTTGACTGCGTGTGCAGAACTGCCTCTCAAATTTAACTAGAAATCGTCTGTAACTTCATTCACGAACCAATTCAGTTTCTGTTAAGCAGCTCCTTGAGCATACGGCCTTAATCGAGGGAAACAAATCGCCAACAAACAGGGATTGTGTGGAATACTTGAAGCTACAAGATAATGAATGGTTGTGAAGATGCCACCGCTGCACTGCTGTCTAAATAGTTGTACAACAGACAATAGAGCTGACGTCAAAGGCAGTGTCATGTCTATTTGTTTCCGGGGGAACCAAGTAAATCTTGTTGTAATTAAGTACTGTGTCCGAACTAAGAACGACTAAATCACTCAAACAGACTCCCGACTAATTAAGTTCAACAAATTGTCACCAGACAGCGCCTTAACATACAAAATAGATCTACTTCTGGTAATTATACAGAACAAAGGCCTACACGCTGCGATTTATATATCATTGTCTTGTTCGCCTTATTTGAGGCGTTGCCATTTGTGTAGCGCGGTACAGTGTTGCCGTTTTCGGAATAAACTATGTCGAAATTCTAGTTTTCGTTTTCGTCTATCGTTTCAAAGGAACTTGAATGCAAATAAGAATAAAGATTTGGTGAAGTTTGAAAAAATGATTAATCTGTAAAAAAAGATTAGCTAATTTTTTAAAAACGTTACTGAACAAAATGATCAAGCATATGGTTTTAAAGCTGTAGTGCCTCGACGCGGACTGTGCCGGTTGTAGAGTAAGATTTTGAAAAGTATGTGTGCTCAAACATATAAATAAATTTTGAATAGTATTCTACTTACTTTATCCACACAGTTAAAGATCGAGCGGCGTGATAAATTAAAAGTTATTTGCGAATTTTTCAAGAACTTCTGTTGTTCATCCTGAAAAATGTTTTTTTATTTTGATCTCATCTAGTTTATAAATATTTCCAGGCTTCTCTGAGCTAACACGTCGAAATTAAAGGGGGGCATGGATACTTGAAATTTGTGTCCTGATGGCTCTGAGTAAACTCCTTTAGTTCAAAAACTATGAATATTCGGAATCAATACTACTCCATGCTAGAAAGGTCTTTAAATAAAATGAACAAATATTTTTAGCCTTTAAAATTTTACCACTTAATTATCCAAAAATATTCCTTTTTCATTCAACCGCTATAATTTTCTTCAGTTTGGGTTGCAATAAATACCATTTTTTGCCAAATGCCACTTTTCCAATACATAATTTTTGCCGAACACCATTTTTGCCAAACATTATTTTTGCCAAATATCATTTTTCCCCAATACTTTTTTCCAAGTACCATTTTTTCCAAATACCGTTTTAGCCAAATAATATTTTATAGAAATCGGTTACACCGTTTACAAGTAAAAGATGTATTACATGTGGACAGTTGGACACACGCGGGAATTTTAAAGGATCTTGGTTTTTCCGTCGGACCCTGAAAAGATAAACCAATTAAGCTAGATTATTTTAGTACAGAAAGTTCGAGAAAAGCTCTGTACAGGCTAAAACTGAAAACTACACACACACACACACACACACACACACACACACACACACACACACACACACACACACACACACACACACACACACACACACACACACACACACACACACACACACACACACACACACACACACACACACACACACACACACACACACACACACACACACACACACACACACACACACACACACACACACACACACACACACACACACACACACACACACACACACACACACACACACACACACACACACACACACACACACACACACACACACACACACACACACACACACACACACACACACACACACACACACACACACACACACACACACACACACACACACACACACACACACACACACACACACACACACACACACACACACACACACACACACACACACACACACACACACACACACACACACACACACACACACACACACACACACACACACACACACACACACACACACACACACACACACACACACACACACACACACACACACACACACACACACACACACACACACACACACACACACACACACACACACACACACACACACACACACACACACACACACACACACACACACACACACACACACACACACACACACACACACACACACACACACACACACACACACACACACACACACACACACACACACACACACACACACACACACACACACACACACACACACACACACACACACACACACACACACACACACACACACACACACACACACACACACACACACACACACACACACACATATATATATATATATATATATATATATATATATATATATATATATAGTTTGAATCCACAACGAGGAATTGCTTATATTACATTTAATTACATATATGTACATTATTTTCCAATAAAAGTCGTTAAAAAGTACTGCTCCTCTCGTTAAATACAAAACCTTAGTTCCGAAAAATTAGTAATGAGGAACCTTAAAAATTTATTTCTTATAATCAGCCAGTTATGATTGTTGAATTACTACATAAAATTTTAAATTTAATTTTTGTACAGTTTAATATAACATATGCACTATTTAACTCGAAACAATAAAATTATACATCCTTATTTGGATAATGGGAAACAAAGACTTGCAGTTTCACGACGATTTACTTAAAAACTGGAACGCAAACAAAGCAAACAGTCGTAAGGAGTACAGAGTCTGAAAACCGGAGATAAAAGATATCAGCAAACGTAACGAACAGTCGCTGAGGCCACAGGCATCTTGAAAACTTTGGTTCTGTGGATTGGGAAACGAATATTGTTTATAAGTTTATATTAAATACAGTAATTAAATTTCAATAATTAGTTTTGTAATTGCTACAATTAACCAACTGCAAAATTACTGTTTACAATTGTGATTCATGCCCATTTCATAACCCAGGTGTTATACTAAAACGAATATATCAATAACTAAAAGTTAATTTAACAAACGATTGAAGTTAAATTGCCTTTGGAATAAGCAAGTGCTCAGATCAAATTACAAGACACACAGCGACATCTATGTATTTCATTGCGAACTAAGTGGACCTGACTAATACAGTTCTCCCAAGCGGATAATAAAGGAAGTTGCAGATTCAATTTTTTTTCTCTAATGCGATTTTTATTAAAATAATTAGATTTTAATTTTATTAGAATATCAAATTTATTTTGGTTCTTTAATTGCGAAGTTATATATTACGGATAATGACATTAATTACAGATAAGAAAGTACTTTTGTGAGTCATAATTTAATAAAATTTATTGTATTTCAAAATTTATGCATATAAATATAAAACATTATTACATCGCTAAACACATTAAGTTATGTAAAATTATTTTTGGAGCTATACAGAGCTATTAAAGTGATTTTCTTTTCATATTGTGATGATGAAAAATGATATCGACTGCAGCTAGACAGATTTAATAGAAATTTGGTAACTGTTTACACGGAATTTTTAAACATATATTGTAACATTATGCAATTTTTTGTCGAAAGTACCCTCCTTATCCGAAATGAAAATTACCATTCACATATTTCTACACATTTCGAGAACTAATAGAACCAATCGTTCTATGAGGGCTTAAAACATTATCACAAAAAAATCTATCAAAACTATAACAAGTTACAGAGAAAATACAAAAATACATGCCTGAAAGTTGTCATTGTTGTTTAATAGACTAGCTGCACCTATTGAGAAGATTTAGACGTCCCTCGCGGTACCCGAGTCTAACACACACTTACACTTACAACACTTACTTTTACATTTAATTACCTACATTTACGACTTTAATACTTTACACTCACACTTACATTTAGAGAGGCAATAATAGCCTCAAAATGCTTTTCGCCTTAAAATAACAACCAAAAAAATGTTGTTTAAAAATTTCGATATCTCGAAAACTGATAAACATATCATGATATATGATTTGTATGAGGGACCCCAAAGGGGGTGCAGACTAGCTGTACCTATTGAGAGGATTTAGACGTCCGTCGTGGTACCTGTGTCTAACACACACTTACACTTACAACACTGCACTTACGACTTTAACATGTTACACTTACACTTACATTTAAGAAGGTGATAATAGCCTCAATGTGCTTTTAGCCTTAAAATTAAAAAAAAAAAATAAATTAAATATTGAACGAGGGCTTAAAACACGCTGTCGACTTTCATTTTAAAAAACCTAGAAAGACTGCAATTAGCTATAGAGCTTCATAACAGTAAATTTCACTTAAAAACCATCTGTTATTGATAAAAATAAAAATCATGAATCAAGTTGTTTCTTCTTTTCTTTTTATTTTAATTACGAAAATTTGTTCGAAAACACGACAAATTAGAAAAGCTAGTTTTTAACAACATAACCTGAAACTTATTGTAGCATATTAGCTGTTCAATGAAATCAGCTGATATTCATGAATTAATATAAAACAACTAACATCTAATCTAATATAATTCACATTATATTTCTGAAAGTTTGTGTGTTTGTTTGTTTGTTCGTTCGTTTGTTTGTTTGTTCGTTCGTTCGTTTGTTTGTTTGTTTGTTTGTTTGTTATTCAATCACGCTTTAACCACTGGTCCAATTGAGAAGAAATTTGGTATGAATATGGTTTAAGTATCTGAGATACACATAGGCCTATTCCCGTTTTAAAAATCGTCATTATACTACTTACCCAGCCCAAAATAACTATTAGTATTTAGTTTTGTAACACGTGTTAACTGTAGTTAGGTTTAATTACTGTTTACTGGACCTGATATTTAGGTACCTGAGATGGACATAGATCTAATCCCATTTTACAAATATTAATCTGTGTTTTATTTATTGCAAAATTATTGCTTTTAATGTAACATTTTCAATTATTTTAGTTGAATTTTTTTCAAAACTGACTAATTTGTTACTTTGTGTTGAATTTTCAATATTAAATGTAAAAAAATCCCTACGCAGAGTGCCAATTGTAATTTGTAATATTACAATTACTGTGTATTTGTAATTAATTACAAATATTACTGTGCCAATATTTGCGTAATATTTGCCAATATTTGCGTGAAAAAAATGGTAAATATGCAGTGTAGCATATCCTGGATTTTTCGATATTTTTGTTATTAAAATGCTTTATTATGTGCCCAAAAGCATAAATTCAAAATATGAAAGCACGAGAAGTACGATAAAAATCAAAAATAAAAGTGAAAAACATAACCTCAAAATTGCTACCGGCGAAAATCGGTAACGTGTTGTAGATCGGTAAAACAATATAAATACGTCTAACACAGGTTTTGGGTGATAAGAAACCCATTTTTTAAAAAGAATACTGCATAACCTAACTGACACGGTTTTTAGGCCTATCACGATGATGCGTGAAAAAACCTTTAGCTATATTTTTTTAAAGAATACTAGGCTACATATACTAACTGACACGGTTGTTAGGCCTAATACGATGATGCGTGAAAAAACCTTTAGCTATATTTTTTTAAAGAATACTAGGCTACATATACTAACTGACACGGTTGTTAGGCCTAATACGATGATGCGTGAAAAAACCATTAGCTATATTTTTTTATAGAATACTAGGCTACATATCCTAACTGGCACGGTTGTTAGGCCTAACACGGTGATGCGTGAAAAAACCTGTATATTTTTTTAAAGAATATTACATAACCTAACTGACACGGATGTTGGGCCTATCACGTGATGTGTGAAAAAAAAAATATTTTTTTTTAAAGGATACTCCATAAGATAACTAACATGGTTGATAGGCTTAACACAGTGATCCATTAAAAAAAACCTTTATTTATTTTTTAAAAGAGTATTCATAACCTAACTGACATGGTTGTTGTGCCTAATACAGTGATGCATGAAAAAATCTTTATATTTTTTTAAAGAATACTCCATAAAGTATTCTAATAAAGTATTATAAAGTATCCAAGGTAACTAACACGGTTGTTAGGCCTAACACGGTGATACGTGAACAAACCTTTATATTTATTTAAAGAATGGACTACTACATATCCTGACACGGTTGTTGGGCCTATCACGGTGATGCGTGAAAAAACCTTTATATTTTTTTAAAGAATACTGCATATCCTTACTGACACGGTTGTTAGGCCTAACACGGTGATACGTGAAAAAACCTTTATATTTTTTTAAACATTACTACATATCCTAACTGACACAGTTGTTGGGCCTATCACGGTGATATGTGAAAAAAAATATTTTTTTTTAAAGAGTACTAAAAACTTTAACTGACACGGTTGTTAGGCCTAACACGGTGATGCGTGAAAAAACCTGTATATTTTTTTAAAGAATACTACATAACCTAACTGACACGGATGTTGGGCCTATCACGTGATGTGTGAAATTTTTTTTTATTTTTTTAAAAGGATACTCGATAAGCTAACTAACATGGTTGTTAGGCTTAACACAGTGATCCATTAAAAAAACCTTTATTTATTTTTTTAAAAGAGTACTCATAACCTAACTGACATGGTTGTTGTGCCTAATACGGTGATGCATGAAGAAATCTTTATATTTTTTTAAAAGGATACTCCTTAAGCTAACTAACATGGTTGTTAGGCCTAACACAGTGATCCATTAAACAAACCTTTATTAATTTTTTTAAAAGAGTACTCATAACCTAACTGACACGGTTGTTGGGCTTAATACGGTGATGCATGAAAAAAACCTTTATATTTTTTTAAAGAGTACGCCATAACTTAACTAACACGGTTGTTAGGACTAACACGGTGATGCGTGAAAAAACCTTGATATTTTTTTTTTAAGAAAAGGCTGTACATATTATGACAGGGTTGTTGGGCCTATAACGGTAATGCGTGAAAAAACCTTTATATTTTTTTAAAGAATACTACATATCCTAACTGATACGGTTGTTGGACCTATTATGGTGATGTGTGGAAAAAACTTAATTTTTTTTAAAGAGTACTCAAAACCTTCACTTACACGGTTGTTAGACCTAACATGGTGATGTGTGAAAAAAACAGTATTTTTTTTAAGAATACTCCATAAGCTAATTAACATGGTTGTTAGGCCTAACACAGTGATGCATTAAAAAAACCTTTATTCATTTTTTTAAAAAGAGTACTCCAAACCTAACTGACATGGCTGTTGGGCCTAATACGGTGATGCTGGAAAAAACCTTAATTTTTTTTAAAGAGTACTCCATAACTTAACTACACGATGATGCGTAAAAAAATCTTTATTTTAAAAAAGAAATTCACCATAACCTAACTGACACGGTTGTTGGTCCTAACACGGTGATGCGTGATCTTTAATGTATATTACGATTGCGGGCAAAGCCGTGTCGGGTAACAGCTAATCATATTATATTTCTTAAAGTTTATTTTCGTGTATTTGTTTCTTATTCAATCACACTTTACCTACTGGACCAAATGAGATTAAATTTGGTGTGAACACGCTTTAGGTATCTGAGATAAACACAATACTATTCTAGTTTAATTGTATAATAGTGACTTTTTAATAATACTGTATGTTATTAAAATATGACAGGACCCTTTTTTAGCGTATCGAGTAGCAAACATTTATGTCTTGGCCGAAAACCATAAATCGTATAATATTGTAAATAGAAATATATTAAAATGAAATGACCTATTCTGATTTTGAAAATCTACTCTAAATTTTATTGCCTACATTATAATTGCAGGCAAAGCCGCAACGGCTAACAGCTAGTTTTAATATAATTACCAAAATTAAATTAACGATTCATTGCGTATAGTTAAATCGGTCAAACGACTTCGTTATTTTCGTGTGTTATGGTTACCGCGTATGCCTCACACGCGGAAGGTCCCCAGTTCGATTCCGGGGAACACTGAATTTTTTAATTATAATTAATTTAATATGAGACTTGAGAAGTGCAAAATGTACTGTTATATATCAATATAAACAAAATATATCCCGCAAAATCCAACATCAAAACCAGCCCTAAAGCATGGTAATGTTAAAAGACGTAAACGTACCTTTAATTACATCATAATCAGCTGTTGTATAAACATAACAGCTGCTGTATTAAACCCTCGCACTAAGTAATATCTTTGTTAAATGACAAGATACTTTATGGAATTTGTAAGTAACAATGACTACTTTTACACGTATATAAATTTGTTACCTCTGTAACTCATTACAGTTTTGAAAGCGTTTACAAATGAGTTCTCCTTAAAAGTGGAGTGTTTTATACAATGATTTTAACCATTATTTATCGTTATTTCTCTATTAGTTCTGTAATGTTTAAAAGTAATAGAACGGTAAAGTCATTTAAATACGGTAAAATGACTAATTTAAAATAAAATTAAAGATTCAACATTTAGAATTTACTCGTTATGAATTTGTAATGTTTTTAGAAAGGACATTTTTGGGAATAAAACTTTATTTTAACACATAAAGGTACAGAAACATTGCACAAACTAACACCCACATCCAATTTATTAATTACAAACTTATACAAAAGAAGTTTTGTGTGTGTGTGTGTGAGTGAGTGTTTAAGTGTATTTGGTGGGCAAATATGAACTACTATATTTTATTTCAAAACTTTAACAAACAATTAATTAAATATCCTATATAACGTTTAGGCTATTAGGAAAACTCAAATTGAATAAGAAATAATATTACAGTATTTAAGTTTTCGTTATATATTTTATCCGTTAAGTTGTTAATTCTGTAATGGATAGTCTTGGGTTCCCCGTCAACTTTGACACCTCTTGCACGCTACTCTGTCAGTCCTATCCTATTACCTCCAATTAATGAATGCACCAGTACAAGAGCAATGGACACACATTTCCACTTTGCCGGGGGGTCAACTAAAGCTGATAGCACAATTTCATTTTGCCCATCATGCTAGCTGTATATAATTACAAAATTTACCACAAACAATAACTGAATTCAATAATTAATTCAATAAATAATTGAAAAACGTACATGTGGAACTCTGAGAGCTTTTGTTAATGATATCTTTGCTGAATATAAAATTAGTTTGAAGATATGTTTACAAATATCTTGTTTTGTTTAAATAAATAAATAGACCTACGTGAATTTAGCTTAGATATTATTTACTGTAGTTATAGTAAAAATCAATTGTTTTATTCATTGCGATCAGCTGATTTCATTGAACAGCTGATAAGCTATAATAAGATTCAGTTATGCTGTTAAAGCTTGGAATAACAACAGTTATTGTAAACGTTTATATTAATTTCAAATGTATTATAAACGGTTAAAATGTGCACGTGTTCTTCAATTACGAAAAAATACCGAAACCTAAGCAAAAGACTTTCATATAATACTGTTATCGGAAAGGAGGAAGAAAAAAGAAAGGGACAGAAATAGAGAGACGAAATTCATTTGCTCTTTCGTTCCATATTCCCGTTACATTCTTCCGTTCATCAGATTTTTTTCTATTCACTCCTTTCGCTGAAGCTAACATTGAAAAGCTCCGTTTCAATAAAATTAGAAAATTTAGAACTGTTCAACCAGAGAAAACAAAAACTAACCATGAAACATGAAACATGCGTATAGTAGTTTACATTTTTAAATTAATCGCTGTATGTAGCCGACGTGATGGAAAGAAACATTTTCCTTTAAAATATTTATCATTACACATTTTTTCCTAAAAATTGAATTTCGCATTTGTAATGGGTATTCAAACTGCACATATTAACATTTTAAATTTTTACTAGAATTTAAAAATTTTAAATTTTGTTTATTCAGATTTTAACGGTGATTACGTTATCGTGAAATCTCATATTCAGAATAACGAAACTAAAAACAGTTTTAAAAATTTTCTAAGAATTGAAATAGCCACCATTCTCAAACTGTTTATGAATTTTTATGGGTGGCAAAATTGTCTCAATTTTATCGTAGACGACATTCGTGTTACATTTGAATCGAATGAGACTATAGTTTAAAAAGTGCGACACTGAGACTGGGTTTTACCATGATGACAAGTTAAGTAGCTTGTTTTTAACGGAAATTTTGCTAAATATAGTTCAGGTAAACACCATTACTTACGTAAGCGAGTACCACCAATTTTAAATTTCTGGATTCTAAGCGCGTCTAATCTTTCAAAGAGTTTCCTAAAATCTAGTTTTAGGGTTTTAAAATTCGTGTTATTAAACCGATCAGAAAATAACAATGTAATCCACTCAAAAAATTGAAAAGTTAATTTTAAAAGATCTTTACACTGAAATACCCGATAAGCTGAATGAAAGTGCAGCTAGTGAAAAATTCATTGTAAAGAGTGGAATTTCATAGAATCTTTGGAGAATTACTAAATACTGAAAAATATACTAATAATTTTTGAAAAGGTAAAAAGAAACGTTAAAACAAAAGTAATATGGAACAAGGCTCTTTTTAATCACAGAAAATCAGTGTGTTTTTGCAACTGGCTTACTCACACACTATAAATCGATATTAAATTACGTCATGGTTATCTTCGTCTATAGCCAACATTTTAGATGAACAATGATAAGAAACTAAGCAGATTATCATGTTTTTGTTAGTAGCTCTAGTAAAGGATTTTTAGGAGCTTAAAACATAAGCGTATTTCTTGGGTAGGCCCAAGACGATTACAAAATTAAGATTAAAAAAATCTTAAATCATGCTCTAACCTTATAAGTACAGGGTACGATTTAAGATTAATTTTTCCAACTTTTATTATATTGTCTACGTACTATAAAGAAAAGGTAAAATGAGAACAATAAGAAACAGAAAGATAGTTAACGAAAGTTCGACAAAGATGAGAGTAAAAATGGAAGAATTAACCTCGAAGTTTAGTGGATCTCGAAAGGTGACCGGTGTTAGTGAAATATTGTACCTACAAGAAATAAACAAGGTAAGATGTAAACCAGCCAATAAGTAAGAAGCTCAGAGAGTGTTGTAAAGACTAAAATCTGATGTTATTTTGGAGAGATAGTAAAATACCGAATAGATATCAATAGTTGTGAAGTCGATAATTTCGGACAAAAATAATCTCCGTATCGCCGTTGAAATCTTACGAAGAAGATTGTTTTCAAAAATATGTCGAACAACTTTCTTAAAAATGAAATTATACATTTAATATAGAAAGGTAGACACGTTGCTGCAGTTGTAAGGAGTGCGGCAGCAAAGGCTTTCTAACTGCTAATACCGGCAGATCCTAATTGGCAATATCTCAAACCCAAACCGAATTAAGTTTGTAATTTGTTCGAGCAGGAAAGACTCAGGTGCGGATAATCCAGCTGGGCAGGATTGGCTAATTGACTATAAAGTTAGCCAGCTTACTAATTGATAAGTCCCACAAGTAAAGTTAGAGCAAAGCGATGTGTTATTGTCTTGTTATTTAGACAAACAACGGGATTAGTGACTTTAGCCCTGCCGCGCCCCGCCCTACCTCGCCTTGCCCTTTGCGCTGTTAAAGTTATCTTTACAAATTATTACAGCTAAGATCAAATTTGCTTACATAGAAAACTCAAAAGTATGTGTTAAAGTTGATAAACTAATTTTGAGAAACAGGGTCGTTCTCTCTGTTTAATGTCCCTAATTCTCGAACTTTTTTTAAGAAATATACAAAAAAATATGACCTCTTTTCGATACGTAATGGCTACATTTAAGCTAAAATAGATTAAACTATTTTGAGCAAATTATTATTTTTATTATCTGTTACTTGCGTTTTAACCCAAATAGTAGAAAATTTATTTGCAGTCATGTTATTTTAAACAACATTTTGGACCCATAAGATCTGAATTGTTTTGTTTATTTTAAGGCGAAAAGCACAATGAGGCTATTATCGCCTCCATAAATGTAAGTGTGAGTGTAAAGTGTTAAATTCGTAAGTGTAGTGAGTGTTAGAACTCGGGTACCGCGAGGGACGTTTAAATCCTTCCATCAGGTGCAGCTATTTTGCACCCCTCTGCGGAATTGATTTTTTTAAAATCAATCATATATACAATATGTAAAAATTCGGATCACATTTTCGCACACAAAACCTTTAAAATGAGATATTTTAATTTTATTCTGACAAATAGCGGAAATAACAGTATATTCATTATATAACATTTGTCATATAATGAAATCGATTTAATACTTCCAACATGGCCAGTATTTCTTAACTAATAATGTTATGAGAATCTTTATTTTCCTGAAATATGTGTCATAAATGCTTTGATAGCAAAAATAAATTATAACATGCATATAGTATCCAGTTTAAGTTTCGTTATTGTTAAATTAGAAACAGCCTAGTCCAAAAACCAAAAATTGTTTAAAACAAACATTTTTTAAGTTCAGAATTATAAATACCACAGAAAGTTCATGCTAGATATAAATGTGTTAAACCGAAGTGATTTTTAATAGAATTAAAGCGACCGCATACCTGAAGCCAAACTGTTGTCGTCCTCCAGACAGGAGAGGAACTTTCAGAAGGAAGTCTTCCAGGACTGCAACTTGGGGACACTCCATCATCCTCCGTGATCATATCCTCCAGACCTGCACAAGGGAGCGGATTAGTTACCCTGTATGGGATTGGTATAGGAAGGCTAGCTAGTATTTCCACATTCTCTAGTTATTTAACATTGTTACGTAACGTTGCTTCATTCCTAGATTAAAAAAAACATTCAAAACTAAAAATGTAATTATCAGCATTCAGTTGCTGAACCAAGTAAATGCAACCAGGTCGGTTCTAAGGATTACGGACCGTCTGGCTCACTTTTAATACCGAGTTCGAGTCCACACTGTTCCGACGCGTAAACCCGTCAGTCACTTCGGTTCTAAACCGAAAACACTTTTTTATTTTTCTGTCCATTGTCGAGGTGAATACGGTCAAATTCTGTAGTTTTAGTGGGCAGTGATTTTCCTGACTGCAGTGATCGTCCCACTCCACAATTAACATGGACAGCCGGATATCTTGCGAGGTAGGTCTACTAGACTCTAGATTTTTCACCAGTAATCTATACTATACAGAATCCTCTGTAAAGATATCCCGCAGGGGTTGCAGACTAGCTGCACCTATTGAGAGATTTAGACGTCCCTTACGGTACACGAGTCTAACACACACTTACACTTACAACACTACACTTACGACTTCAACACTTTACACTCAAACTTACATTTCGGGAGGCGATAATAGCCTCAATGTGCTTTTCGTCTTAACATAACAACAACAAAAAATCCTCCGTAAAGAGAGTGTACCTGAAGTAGTAATGTCTGTTTATCATCAATTACGCACAACCGATTTTAATACTTGATTTAATAATTTCTGCCAAATTACACAACAAATATTGTTTTATTTGTTTGTATATATTTAATATTAAACGTTTTAACTGAACTGATTTCACTTATTCACATAATACAACTACAATTATATCACGATTTTTCATTTTGAAAATTACTCATATACAATTCTCTTTTTTCTTAATTACAATCAACATTGCATCGAAAAGGAATGTTTCGAAAAAATGCTTTTACATATTGAGAGAGCAACATTTTATGTGGGCCAAACATGTCGTCATATCTATAGGTATTTATGGTAATAAATGTGGAATTGGTACGGCTTTTGGCCATTGTAATAAATTCAGAAAAGTAAGGTTTTACGAAACGTTTAAAAGATCATTTACGATAAAGAATTCGTTTCGCATTTAATAAGTGAATTCCGACAAACTTAAAGTCGTATTTGTAAAAAGTAGAAACTTATGAATGCAGTTTCAAGGGTTTAAAATATACACGACTGTTCTTGAATGGAGAGATTATTACTTTTTTCGAATAAAAAAAACAATTAGATTTAGGTTATCCTAACAACTGATTTTTTTATCACACTGGATTGATCGAGGCTATTCTGAGATTCAAAAACTTCAAATTCAATCGAAATCTGATATTCCATTTAACCTCCATCGCAGCAAGTAAGAAGGAAATCTCTTACATATTGTTTTTATCTTACAACGATTTGAAAGTCTTATTTCACCATCATCATTAACGTTACGAACTGCATTTTAAATTTCAAATTATTTTGAAAATACGAAAATAGGCACTGCGTAATTTGAATTTATTTTTATTACTTCAACGGATATGAAATTTTAAAATATTTATTTATACACATTTGAAATAATGAAAATTTTAACGCTGATTACGTTACTTAAATCAGATTTTCTTATAAGTATAAGATGGAAAAGGCATAAACTATTAAAGGTATTAGAACAGCCGTCATTTTGAAACTGTCAGACTAATTTCACTGGATAACATCTGGAAGCTAATGCTACAATAGGTATTTTTTTCAAGATTGAATGAAATCCGCGTTAATTAGCATATTGAACTTTCAAATTATACTGAAACAAAAAATAACGCTGACCGATTTCTAATTTCTTTTCATAATTTCAACAACTTTGAAAATTTAATACTCATATTAAATAGAAATTTTTAATATGATTTTAATGGTAAAATTTTCAAAAAAAGTGTAAGATAAAAAAATATGATTTTTCAAGATTTCAAATCGCCGCGATTTTGAAACTGTGGATTAAATTTACTGGGTAATAAACTTGTTAAGTAATTACATAAATCGATTTTTTTGTCGTTTTGAATCAAATCGGACCAAATTTGCGAACGTCAAGATTGATGGCAGCTCATTTCGCGGAGAAAATTCTCTACTAAATATTCATATAAAATTAAATTTTTCATAAGATTAAATAAGGTAGCTTATATAGAGAGAATGAAAATAGTATTTCTCTATAAACTATGTTCAGTATAATGATCTGCTTTCTGTAGCTTCGTCAATTCTACTTTCGTTGACGCGTTTCGGAGAACCTTCAGCTTCAAAAAGTATAGATATAGATAGCTTCAACTCAGAGTATAGATATAGTTTTTGAAGATGGAGGTTCTCCGAAACGCGTCAACGAAAGTAGAATTGACGAAGCTAGGGAAGGAAGATCATTATACTGAACATAGTGACATTAATCCTAGCAGAAAAGAAGAAGAATATAAAAAGAATTTCTCTATAAACATTGCCTGTTTTTCCATTGTCTGTTATTAAAATTATAATTTAAAAATGAGCTTACAAAAAAAATGCTACTTTACAAATGTATGAAAACATAACAAGGTTAGGTTAGGTTCCGGACAACGAAGTTTTATTTTTACCCAGGCACAGGTTGTCATTGTACCGGAGGCAGGGAGTCGAAGTATGACTTGTGCGGCTCCCCAGGGCGCAGTTTGATTGTAATGGGCTCCTAGAGAACATCCTGATATGATGTGGGACACACTCCATCTTGAGGACACGGAGATATACTAACATATTATTCTTTAGAGGATATCTTTTTCCTCGGTAAGTTTAACAGAAAGGTCTCGGAGAATCGGAGTATAAGTTATGCCCGGGTGATATTTCTCATCCGCGTTTATATCGGACGACAGCGAACTTTCAACACCTCTCCACCCGGTGGGATGTTGCCTTTATAAATATTGTAGTGTGTTTGCAAAGGGTTTTGTTAGTTTCTAGTATTATGGTGAACTTTAGGCTGGCTACATAATTATAAGCTATTGCTAATTATAAACCACGCTCAGCGTAGAGGTTTTGTGAAAATTTAGGCGGGAACGTATTCAAATACTGTAAAGATTTATAAGGTCTGAAATTACTCCGAGTTTGCAATCCAAGAGGCTGGTCTGATTTTGTTCAAAATTTCAATGTATGCTCGAGAACATTTTTCCATTAGTTTTAAAGACATTTGACATAACGAAACCCCTCTACTACTTGCAGTTTTTTCTGTGACTTGAAGAAAGCTAATATCTAACAAAAAATATTTTTACGATATATTTTCTTAGTTTGAAATACATAGGGTTTGCGTTTTAATTTCAATGAAATTTTAAAATTTTAAATGCTAATAAATGCTGATTTGAAAATTGATTATGACAGTGAAATAAGATATTCAAAGAACAAATGTAATAAAAGTTATGATTTTTTAAAATATTTTAAATAGCCACTATTTTGAAAATATGCTATTAAAATCGATTTTGGTGTCAAGTTTAATTACATCGTCTAAATTTTGGCTCTTTATACTTTTTAATTAGACTCAAAATGTGAAAGTGAAACTTTAAAATATATATACATATTATTATATAAATATTATGTAACAATAATTACTTATATATATATATATATATATATATATATATATATATATATATATAGGCCTATATATACAGGTGCATTTAAAGTAAGTTACCAGATTTCTGCAGTGGTTTTCTTATGATAAAATAAAGAAAAACATTTTGATAAACATGGGTCCGGAAATGATTTGTTTTTCTATTAGTCTATGAAGTATTAATTAGTATTGTAATTGTAAACTAAATGGATCTTGAGGTTTTAATGGTGGAAGTCTGTCCATAGCTATGTACGGCCACGTCATTTGGGATTAAAAGAATTAACTGAATTTCATATAAAAGTTGGCATGTAGATGTGGTTTGCCTATATTTTAAGAGTATTTATTAAACAAATAGGGTTCATATGTTTTTGTCAATAAACACTTAAAAAAATGAATAAAAAGTTTTTTTTTCAAAATCAATCTAAATGATTTTGTAAAAATTTCCGACATTCTTCAAAAGCTAAGCAAAATTTAAATGGTATTTTTAAAAAATATTTAGGAGTTATCGACAAGAAAATGGTAAATCGTTTCAGTTTTTTTTTAATTATGAAAATTCGTCAATTCATTCAGTGTTTTTATTTCATTTAAGTGCGTTTACAGTTTAAGAATAACACAAAAATAAATCCAGACAACTACTAAAATCAGTTATAAACCTTCATGTGGGCTGAAAAACCTTTTTTTTGAAATTCCAGTTTATTTAGTATTTTTTTGTCTGTAGTTTCCAAATTAAAATATTACGGAAAGCAGTTGAATGTAAGGATGTTTGTGTTCCACTATTTATTTATTACAGCATGAAACATAGCAAACTTTGTAAACCAAACATTTTGACTACTCACTTTTTACTTTGTTTTAAAAATAAAAATTGTATTTGTAACAATTATATTTTGTTTTTAGTTCGAATTTGAATACGCAAAAGGTTTTCTTCCAACTTGCAGCTCTGGTGCTAGAGAATTGTTTCAGACAAATGTACGAATTTTATTATAAACACACAAATTCGAATATCAATACACTTTAGCTGGAAGATAACAACAGTAGTGTAGAAGGTGATAGCTGTTTCAATTAAGATAGAAAATTTGTACGAAAAAAATCTTTCAAAGCGAGAAAAGAGAACGAATTATAGTGCGTGGGAGAAGAGAAGGGTAGCCGCAATGAGAGGGATAGGTAGTGAAGGGAGAGGGGTTTCAATAATTCAACACTTTGCCACTTGCTGCCTTACTTACACGAAGATCTAAGCTAACAAGTAGACCTAATGACAAGAGCAGTGTATGTCTATTTTCATTTTACAGAATTTATATAGTTAATTAAATAAAAAATATAATAAATCTATCAACAAGACTAAAGTGTAAGGTTTGCAGGCACATCTAATTTATACAAAAACATAAGGTTTCATGTGCACGGAAAGATAGTTACTTTGGGTAGAAGTAATGTTATTATTATTACTTATTTTGGACATTTACCATCATTTGTACATTCGAGAATGTTGATCAACTCTCGTTCTAAATTACCTGAATTTAAACTTAGACCTAACAACTAGAAGACAAGCCTAGATGCCTAGTTCTATGTTAAATTACTAAACTATTAAGAAAGAACAATCGCTTAAGAATAACTAAAAGCAATGAACACAAACGATTTAGGCCTTTTAACAAAATTAAAAATAAGGAGAAAATGCTTAAGGCTAAAAACAAAGGAAAAACTTTTAAGGTCTTTTAACTAAACTAAAAACATGGGCTTTAACTAAACGATAAAGGCTTTAACAAACTAAAAAAAACATTGACAAACGTTTAAGGCCCAAACTAAAAACAAGCAACAAACACTTAAATTTTTATTAATCTAAAATCAAGGAACTAAATTCTAAAGTATTTTTAAATTAAAAACAAGGAACAATCGGCCAAGACTTCGCTAAACGAAAAACAGAACAAACACCTAAGGCTGTAGCTGAACTAAGAATAAAGAACAATCGCCCTAGATTTTCCTAAAAAAAATATATATGTATATGAAACAATGGCACAAAACTTTACTAAACTTGAAATAAGAAACACACACTCAATATTTTAACATAGTTCCAGGCATCTAGACTCACGTTATAGTTCATAAGTTTTATGTTTCAAGTTAGGTACTTGAGAACAAAAGTTGATCCACACTTTCTAAACGGAATGTATTCTCTCTCTCTCTCTCTCTCTCTCTCTCTCTCTCTCTCTATATATATATATATATATATATATATATATACCCCAAATAAATAATAAAAATACGAATATTGATCTAATATGAATATTACATCAATAAGTAATTTTTTTTAAACGGCAGTGAAGATAGGGTTCACTTAAACAGCTGATTTGAATCACAACTGTTTCTTTCTAAAAAACAATTTCAACTGAGGTTATGTATTTAGAATTACACAAGCACCTAATAAATTATAATAAATAATGGTGTTTACATTAGTAGAATGTTTGGAAACGTATAACCTTAGACAGAGCCTGAAGCGTAGGTGGTGAAAGACCGCAGCTTAAACAATATGATACTACACACCATCCTACTTAAATAACTGTTTGATTTAGTGTTGACTTATCAACTAAAAGTGTTACATTTACAGACTCTCTATAGGGCAAAATAATTCTTATAGGAAACGCTTCATTAATAACATTTTATTACACTTAACTGTTTACGGAGATCAATCATGATGGTTACGCAGTACGACCAGAAATCAGGGAGCATAGAAATAAATAGAATGAGAAGAGTTCGCTCCCCGGTTTATAAAACTTGCGGGCTTAGATTGGGCGTGGGTTGGAGGGTTGAGGTTAGAATCGCGTGTCACTGAGTTTCTGATATCATTTAACAATATTGTCTCGGCGAAATGCATCGTAATATTAAGTAGATTACATAGTAACAAAGAAGAGTTTTTTTTACAATATACGCTGTGCAAAATATTACATAAAACTAATTCCGCATAAAATACTATCAGGAAAATATGAACACAAAGAGGTTAATAAGATACTTACTAAAATTTTGGTATTTAAAGGCTATATACACAAATGAATTTACCAAATACGTAATAAAAATAATTGACAATTTGAAAGTAAAAACAATTACGAGCTAGTGAAGCGGCCATCATGGCAAAAACTTAGACCCAAAACCTTGTAATAAGCGCCGATCTTTGTACCTATATCACATTTTGAACGATCGTTAAATTTATGAATAGAAATCATAAGATATAATGTAAGTTTAATAGAAGTCATTGAAACTTGTCATAGAAGTTTAATAGCAAATTTTTATTGGAAAAATAAGCTATTGGAGCGGCCATCATGGTAAAACCCAGACTCGGATCCTTAAAATGAGCACGATCCTGATTTCTAGATCATTTTTTCATGAGTAGTTAATTTTTGTATGTACAAACACACATATACATATGAATATATTTATTTATTTTTTATAACGATACTTCAGTATCGCGTTTAGGTTTGAAAATCGAAGTAAACAGTTTCAGTATTAAATCACAGAAAGTTAGACATTAAAACTTTGTAAAATATTAGGGCACATATGAAAATAATAAAATAAGGATCACATAATATAAATGGTACGTGCTTGAAGTCACGTAGAGTGTCTTTGTCGGCACAAACACCACTGACAAATGAAACCATTACGTTTAACAGAAACTTAGAGCTTAACAACTTTTGTTAGCAACTGCTGGATGATAATTAAGTTAAAAAAATAATAAATCTGCTATCTAACTGGTGGGTTTGAAAGAAGACGCTTTCTTATATTGATTAAGACATATGAATACAGTGTCACCAAAGAAGTGATAAATTGGAGTGATTCCAGGGAAGGTTTCTTTCGCTATGTAGTCACACGGGAAGGCCTTGCAAAATGACTTACAGATAGCTACTGCGAGTCGAGTGCAGTATGCACAACAAGTATCCAAATTTAGAGTTTTAATAGTAATTTGATAATAAGTAATTTAGTTACAAAACTGAAATTTTTTTCTTAAATTATGGTTTATGATGAAGTGAATTAATTAGCACACAGCTAAAGTGCTTCGGTGAATTACAATTAATCAAGTGTTAAAATTTTTATTTGTCGCGACTGGAAGTTTGCATAAAGATGCCGAGAACAACGCCAGCGACCTATTCCATTAACCACAACATCCACGCAGACCAACTTAAGACAAGTGTGGTTAATGACAAAACTAACTATCAGGAAAATTTAAAGAATTTTATTATTTTAATTATTTTATTATTTATTAATTACTTTATTATTTGTAATGAAAGAAGCAGTGCAAGAAAATTGTATAAACTTAAGATTTTTTTTATTTTAACGCGAAAAGCACATTGAGGATATTATCGCCTCCCTAAATGTAAGTGTAGTGTTGCAAGTGTAAGTGTGTGTTAGACTCTGGTACCGCGAGGGACGCCTAAATCCTCTCAATAGATGCAGCTAGCCTGCACCCCCTGCGGGCTATGAACTTAAGAAATTGTAGACTAATATCAATAAATTTATTAATTTGGAAGGTAATTAGGAATTTAAACGTTATATTGGTAATAGCATAAGCGTTAATTTAGTGTTAATAAATTACAGAAATATCAAGTGTCCGAAAGTGTAATATTTTAAGTTTTATTTTGTTGTGTGTGCAAATAAATTAATACAAATTCATCATCAGATGCCAATTTATTAATTTTTTTTATTATTAAACCATGTAGAAGAAAATAAGATCCTCAAACACATTTTATAACATTTAATTTGACTAAAAAACGGCTCCAAAAAGTAATGTTTTTTGTAATTAAATTATTCTTATATCAATTTATTTTATATTATATATAATATTTATATATTTAGTGCTTGGTAATAGCATAAGTGTTAATTTAGTATCAATAAATTACATAAGTACGAACTATCCGAAAGTGTAATATTTAAAGTTTTATTTTGTTGTCTGTTCAAATAAATTAATACAAATTTCTTGATTTGCATCAAATGTCAATGTTTTTGTTTTCTTTCTTATTGAACCATTTAGAAGAAAATAAGGTCCTCAAACACATTTTATAACATTTAATTTGACTATAAGACGGCTACTAAAAGAAGTTGTTTGTAATTAAATTATTTTTATACTAATTTATTTTATAATATATATTTAAATTTTAAGGACCACTCAAAAAGTGATTTAGAGGTCAGGATTTGTGCTCATTTAAACATTTAAAGAACCGGAGTCTGGGTCTTACCATAATGGTCCTATGTCTTACCATAAGCCGCTGCATGGCTTATTTTGTTCATAGGAAATACACTTATAAGATGAATATTCTATTATTTAATAACGAAACATATCATATTTATTATTATTATTATTATTACTTATTATTATTATTTATTATTATTTATTATTTATTTATTATTATTAATAACGAAACCGAATATCATTATTGCTACGCAGCATTAAAAAGATTACTTCTAAGTGTGGACAGTAATAATATACGAGTTTAATAAATATAATTTGGTTGTTTGATCTTTTGGTCGTATGACCCCATCGCTGTATAGTTTGTAAAATTTATAATAAAAATAATCGTACTAGATCCGCATACTATTGGAATATGAAACGTTGAGCGAGCTATTATTGTTGAACATCAAAACCAAATACGTATTTCCATATCACTTCGCCTGAATTTAAGTAATACGACGCTTATTGAAATAAAAGCACAAAGGAATAAATTAATCTTCTATAGTGAAAATAAACTTAAATATTTCTAGACGCAAGGTTGTAATGAAATAAACTCCGTGTGTTATGCAGCACGTTATTACGCATAACCATAACCAGAGTCTCGAGATATTACTTCTTGTACGTGATGTGTCATTAACAAAATAACATCAAGGTCCTCAGGTGGCATTTTGGCAGGTCGTAGTCTCAGAGGACCTCATTATCACTCCACAACACCCCACTTCATATTTCTCTCCCCTTTCCACTTCTAATATTAACCAAATTAATTAAAAACCATTTTGGTAAAACTTTAAAAGACCGTGAGACAAGGGGTAATTTAGTGAAAATTAAAATAGTAAAAAAAATTTGTAAAGTAGTCTTCAAAATTTATAGAAGTTTATATTAACCCCACAAACAGATATAGCTTCTACTCTGCATTCTATAGCTTAATTTATAGAAGCTATGATATAATAATTTGAGTATTGCTTAAGTTATACCTTTTTATCTTACACATACACACACACACACACACACACACACACACACACACACACACACATATATATATATATATATATATATATATATATATATATATATTTGTGTGTGTGTGTGTGTTAGGACCGGCCGTATTTCCTCCCAATTAGGCATTTAATAATTCAGTTTGACTTTTTTGTATGAGCCAAAAAACAAATTCGCGGAAGCATCAATAACGTGTATGGAAGCGTAACACTCGCAGTAATAAAATTATCAACGAATGTTTTATTCTAAAATGAGCTATGGAAGTTTATAGTGGTAAGACCCAGAACCAGAATCCTGAATGAGCACTGATCTTGACCTTTAGATCACTTTTAATATTGTTATAAAAATTGTGTGTGTGTGTGTGTGTGTGTGTGTGTGTGCGTGCGTGCGTGTGTGTGTGTGTGTGTGTGTGTGTGTGTGTGTGTGTGTGTGTGTGTGTGTGTGTGTGTGTGTGAAGCGCTCACAGCTCATTCGGTAAGGTAACGGGCAGATCACTACGTCTTGGCTCAATAACTAGGTTCGAATCCAGTTATCACGTCGGGTTTTCCCGAGTTTTACGTTAATCACACGTCTTTATTACGGCAGGTGGCCACCAAATACGGAGCGGAGTTGTGCTATTCATAACCGGACTAAGCATCCAAAACCGAACCACTGAAAGCGGAACAGACTGATTTGATATGCTCGGATCCGCGTAGCTTCGGCTAAATCTAGGTTCGGTTTATTTACAACGTTACCCCACTTCGCTAGCTCTTACAGCTATCCGATAATTTCTACAACATATTAAAATATTGTGCCTTATTTTATAAAGACTTTTTTAAAAGTTACTTCGAAACGTATGGAAATAATTTTTAATTGTTTGTACTTTAGGACATTAAAAAAGTATGAAATTCTTCCCAATATGTGCCCTTAATACAGATACAAATGTTTCCATTCTTATTTGTAATTTGCGACACTAAGCAAAATATAATTACATTCAGATTCTGAATGTCAGATACGGAACTTACGAACAAATAAAACATTTTTAGAAACATCCGCCATCTTCGGTGATACGAAACTAACTGAGACTCAATCCGCTCGGTTTCGGTCAACTCAGCGCAAATCCGTTCCGTGGTGACCATCCGGCCTTAGTCTAATGGGCTTACAGTAAACATGTTCACGATTTCAGATACTAATTTACTTCAAAAAGTAAATCTAGTGCTCTAAAAATTTTACAATTAAAACGTTCGTGTTTTTTTTAGAATTATTTGTTTTTATCTGCTATTTAATATTACGTTTCTTACAAAATAATAATAGTTACAAATAAATAAATAAATAACAATACTTACTAAATATTATATAATTATCTTACATGATTTTTTGCCTCTACAAAACATACTATAAAGAAAAACTTGAAATAATCAGCCATACAAATTTGTAAAGATAGTTTTAACAGCACAAAGGGCAAGGCGAGGTAGGGCGGGGCGCGGCAGGGCTAAAGTCACTAATCCCGTTGTTTGTCTAAATAACAAGACAATAACACATCGCTTTGCTCTAACTTTACTTGTGGGACTTATCAATTAGTAAGCTGGCTAACTTTATAGTCAATTAGCCAATCCTGCCCAGCTGGATTATCCGCATCTGAGTCTTTCCTGCTCGAACAAATTACAAACTTAATTCGGTTTGGGTTTGAGATATTGCCAATTAGGATCTGCCGGTATTAGCAGTTAGAAAGCCTTTGCTGCCGCACTCCTTACAACTGCAGCAACGTGTCTACCTTTCTATATTAAATGTATAATTTCATTTTTAAGAAAGTTGTTCGACATATTTTTGAAAACAATCTTCTTCGTAAGATTTCAACGGCGATACGGAGATTATTTTTGTCCGAAATTATCGACTTCACAACTATTGATATCTATTCGGTATTTTACTATCTCTCCAAAATAACATCAGATTTTAGTCTTTACAACACTTTCTGAGCTTCTTACTTATTGGCTGGTTTACATCTTACCTTGTTTATTTCTTGTAGGTACAATATTTCACTAACACCGGTCACCTTTCGAGACCCACTAAACTTCGAGGTTAATTCTTCCTCATCTTCTACTATCATCTTTGTCGAACTTTCGTTAACTATCTTTCTGTTTCTTATTGTTCTCATTTTACCTTTTCTCTATAGTACGTAGACAATATAATAAAAGTTGGAAAAATTAATCTTAAATCGTGCTCTAATCTTATAAGTACCCAAGAAATTGGCATAAGTTTTAATCTCCTATGATTTTTTTACAACAGCTACTAACAAAAAGAAAAAAATCTGATTAGTTTCTTAAAATTGTTCATCTAAAATATTGGCCATAGAGCAAGATTTATAATTAATGTCGATTTATGGTTCTGGAGTAAGCCAGTTGCAAAAACACAAACCTTAACAGTAACTCTCTGACTAAAAAGAGCCTTCATGTTTGTCGACATTTGTTGACACTTTTTTTTTCTTTCGTGGTAACTTTCTTTTGAATCAATTAAGCTATTTAATTTTAACTATAATTTTCTGAATATTTACTGACATTTGTTTACATTTGCTCCGACCACCATGGTCTAGAACCAAGAAATTAGCACTGACCCTGAACTTTGGCGGAGGTAAACTTAAGCATAAAAATTAATTTAGGTAATAAATTGGTCAAGTTGACAACCCAGTAAAAAGTTGTAAAAAAATTTCAAAATGGCAGCTATTTTAAATCATGAAAAAACATTTTCATATACATTTTTTAAAAACTGTTCTTACCATCCTAAAGTCAATCTAATTTATTAATATTCGAATTTTTGAAATCGACTTACATTAAGGAAATTTGTTTTGACGGCGGTCACAGTTGATTTTTGTATTTTAAGTGTAAAATAATATTTCGAAAAATTCGCTTGCATCACGTCAGCGAAAAAGCTACGTACTTCGATTACTTATTTAACTCGTTATGGATTTGAACTTGAAAAATCCATTTGTATTGTTAGAATGCAGTTGAATTTCTGTAACTTTAGAATATTTTTCGTTGTCTTTTTAAATTAGAATGTTTATAATGAGATTTCGAACAACCTGTACGTTCAACCTTCCACGAAGGCAGTGCTTTGCAATAGTGCAAATTCTATTAGCCTGCCTTTACAATTTATAGAAATCGATTTGTCAAAGTATGTTGTAACAAGTTCGGAAGTATATTTTAACTTTTGCAGCCTCCAGCCATGTTAATATACTTGGTTGCGATATCAGTTTAATAAGTTGCTCTAACTTTCTGAGCTCTGTGTTGCCGCTAGTGACAGAAAGGCTTAAAGTTACGCGTGTGTAGCCTAATGGAAACGTAAAAACTCGTCGAATAAAGTTTTATTTCTGTTGATGGCTTTAATTCTTGAACTTGTCTATAAATTTATGAATTAGTACCTACACTGGCAAATGCACGTTAAAGGACCAGACTCTTGAAATGAGCAACTTTCCCTACCCCTAGATCACTTTTTAATTGGTTGTCTATATATACATACATACATACATACATATATATATACACACACACATATATATATATATATATATATATATATATATATATATATATATATATATATATATATTCTTCTGATAAGATTCTATCTGATATATATATATATATATATATATATATATATATATATATATATCAGATATCAGATTTCTAATCTTAAAAACCGCATTAATTAGCGTTTTGAATTTTCTGAATCAGTTGAATTTAAGGAATAGTATTTGACAGCAGTCAAGGTTCGTTTTCTTAATTTCAAGACGTTTTAGAAGTATATATTGTACGCAAATATCAATGCAAATTACGTTGGTGAAATCTAAATTAAAAATAAAACTTTAGGTTAAAAAATACTTTTTTTTTAAATTTGCTTTCAGTACGTCAGCGAGAAAGCAGCGTACAGCAATTATAGTGTTTTTTAAATTTTATTATTATTGATTTTTCTTTTTAAGGAAATATTCAGAATTGCTGTTAATGCAAATTTTGGACTACTAACAAAGTTTCAAAGTTATTTTTACGAGCTATTTTTATATCAGATTTAATGTTTCTCTAACATTTGTAAAGCCAATTTAGAAAAAAATAAGCTAAAACATTTTCTCAATTGTCGATTCAATATTAAAATTTGTACTGTATATAATAAAAGCTTTAAAGTCTACGTGTAAAAGAAGTGCAATTTGGTTACCAAAATTAATTAAAAAAGAAAAACTTTTAAATGAAATCATAGAGTACGTAGTTCCTTTGAACCTCTCTAAAATAACGAAAATATCGATTTTTAAAAAGCCTATTCAGGCTTACAGACCCTAGTTTCCCTACAGACGAGTCTATACAATTTTCTTGAGACCCCAAAGAAATGTTTTCATCATTAAATTATAAAAAACCTGTAGTATTTTCAATAATAATAATTGAAAATAACTTGCTTCATTTACAGTCTTATTAACGTTTTATCAAATCACCGGTCAGTCTGATGCGTCCCTAAACTTTCGCCCTCACTGCAGTTGTACTCATAAGCGCCGTTAACGTTGATCCCTTGTACTCATTACTCTAACTGACACAAAGGCGACAAAGTTTCGTTCTGTTGATATATTATATTGTATTTTTAGGTAAACATCATACGGCATTTGTTATTCGAGTTCCTCTAAATTAAAATTAATTTACCCAAAGATGAGATCCACCAAGATTATTTTTCTGTGTCCGAAAATATAATAATAAAAAATATATATTGTAGGCATAATCTTTAGAAGCGTTTCTGAGAAAAAGCACGTAGATTGCATACTTTTATTTCGCAGAGCAATAAATATACTTTAACAGTCATTATTTCCATATTATTAAATAAAATATATTTCCTTTAATAATAAAAACACAATTTTGAGAAATTTAATTGATATTTAGGATTCTTATAACAGCTGATTAAACAAAAACAGTAGTTAATCTGCTGGTTGAACATAATTCATTCGCGTTGGTTTTATAATTAATAATCGATTTATTTTTATGTAAATACTGATACGACCCGTGTTTTTCTAACTAAACAAATTTTAACAAAGATGAGACACAGATTAAATTTTTTAGCCAAAAAATGTTAAATTTGACCGAGCGAAGAGTGGTCTCAGTTTCAACTCAACCGTTCGGAATTTGATTTGTGTGTTTGTTAAGCATTTTCGGCCAAACGTATAGATTGTTTTGAAAAGTGAGTTACCTTGCGTAACTCCAAAATGACGTATGTGTAAGGTTTTTTCCATGTACTTATGTTTCAAGATGGCGGAATCTGATTTAACAAGACGAGTGTGCGCAGTTTCGGCCAAATTAATTGATCGATTGTTTTGAAATTTGGTGCTAAGGCGCCTTATGTGAACTACAAAAGACAGATGTGAAAGATTTTTCCCATTCACTTCCGTTTCAAGTTAGCAAACTCTGTTTGAACGTTGCTGGTTATTTCTGTACAACTGACTGAACGGCAAAAACAATTACAATTTTAGTTCCCTTTACCACTTCATGCAGAAAGAGCATACAATTTCCTATAAAGTTGGCCCAGTAACATTTTTCTTAAATATTACGGTTACCGGCGAGAGCCAATGTTCTCTGAACTGTTACTACATCACAATCGTTAAAACCATTTCCGAGACAATTATGGCATACAAATATAGGCTACATGAATATTTTCAGATTACTCGTTCAAAAACACAGGACAGGCGTTAAGAAAATATAGGCTAATACTTATTCAAAGTACGCGTATATCATTGCACTATTAATAACTCAGAAATAATTGTTTAAGTAACACTTACAGTAAATGCAGATCAAATATACTAACAAAAAAGTTAAAATTACCGATCGTTGAAGTAGTCTATAAAAACAACTCATTGTAATTAATCTTGTTTATAATTACAAACATCTGTTTTATGAAATCAATTGTTTGGTAAATAGAAATCAATTGTGGTATGACTCCCACGCTTGCAAAACAATAATTTAAAGCAATTTCATAGAGTTTGTTTTTAAACCGATTACTTAGAAGGAAATTTCCATTAGAAAATGAACTCTGAAAGCACCGTCATGGTAAGACCTATGCCCAGGACCTTAAACGAGTTTCGATTTTGATGTCAATTTTTGTTCTTTTGATCTTTGAATTACGTTAATTATGTGTGTGTGTGTGTGTGTGTGTGTGTGTGTGTGTGTGTGTGTGTGTGTGTGTGTGTGTGTGTGTGTGTGTGTGTGAGAGAGAGAGAGAGAGAGAGAGAGAGAGAGAGTGCGCACGCATGTGTGTGCACGCGTGTATGCGTGTGCGTGCGCACTCGTGTCTGTGTATTTGTGTGTGTGTGTGTGTCACTCACTCTGTGTGTGTGTGTGTGTGTGTGTTTGTGTGTGTGTGTGTGTGTGTGTGTGTGTGTGTGTGTGTGTGTGTGTGTGTGCATGCACGCCCGCGTGTGCGTGTGTGTGTGCGCGCACGCTTTGTATGCTTGCGTGCGTGTCCGTGTGGTTGTGTTTGTGTGTGTGTGTGTGTGTGTGTGTGTGTGTGTGTGTGCGCGCGCGTGTGTGTGCGCGCGCGCACTGTCATGTTCGCAAGTATTGTTAATTTTGATTCAAACTTGAGGCACAAGAAATGATTTTATTAATAACTTGAACAAGTTCGTTTACCTAGCAAAATCCGTTCAAGAGTTTCAAAATGTGTAACCATTCCAAATATTAACTTTCTTGAAAATCTACTTTCTTCGTCGTAAAAAACAAGGTTAAAATTAGCATTTTAAATTTAAGTTATAACGTCCGTTAACATTTAAGAACATGTGACAGGGTTCATTATCGTATTTTAAATGTAATTGAAAGTTTATTATCCTGTACTCCTTTAATGGCGATTCGATTCAAATTCGGCACGATAATCGATAATGGTAATAGCTTGTAGAAGTTCATTATCAACAAAAATACGTCTAACGGTTTTTAAAATGGCGGTATTGAAATTTTTAAAAATCATAACTTTTGTATCACAACATTTTTTGAAAATCATGTTTAACCATCGTGTTAAATTTTAAAATCTGTAAGATTTTCAATAGGAGGACGATGTTAGTTTTTTTATTTACGGAATAAGTTTAGAGTTTCTAACGTTAATTAATGCAGATGTTAAAGCCGATAATGACGGTGTAATCAGATTTTCGGATGATTTTAACAAATTCGCTTCCATCACGACTAACGAGACAGCTGCGAGCACCCCCCAGCAGCGATTGTTTTTATAAATATACAGAAGAAAGTTTCATTCAATGTGTTTGATAAACAAAATGAAATGTCATTAAACTTTAAATTTGCAACACAGACTGTGACTGTGCGTAGGCTGGGCGTAGAGTAATGCTCTAATGTGTCGGCGTAGAGTAGCAGCCCTGGTGTTAGCCAATTAAAACTTCACCGGCAGAACTGAGTTGCCTATGATTAAATAAAGCAAAGCACTCAGGCTGTGACCACGTGACAGGCTGACTGTCAGTCAGTAGACATTTCTGACTGCTGTGTAGTCTATTTGAACAAAACACCTTGTACAGTGTTCAAAGAATTTGTTTGTTTTGATGAAATTTTACGTTTTATAATCTTCTGAATTTAAAAAAGAATGTTGAGAATGAAACCTTTTTTGTGCATCTTCAGAATAAGATAAAACCTATATACTAAATTTCAATTTTCTACATTCTTTTAATTTATATATACAGCGATAAAAATATAAGTTTTTTTTACACCATTTTAACCATTTAGGATTGAATTTATGGATTTTACAAGCACAACTACGAGTGGGGACTGTTTTTGCTAAAATTAATGGTTATAGAGTCTCCTAGTTTTGGAGATTTCGTGATGAATGAATGACTATTTAGGTTAATAATTTTATTTATTTAAAGAATTAATCAAAAATTAATTTATACCTAATCACCTTAACCTACGATTCATCCATTGACGTGAAGATCCTCCCTACTCGCTGATACTGCACCGTTTGTAATCCAAAAATCGGCGTGAGCTGATCCAATTTTAAACCAGTTTAAAAAGCTGAGTTATTTTTAACCTTCTGACTAATCGTTTTTGTGAAACAATTTCATGACTTCTGCATCAATATGCTTGTGTAGTGTACAATTTCATCCATATCAGCAAACTTTCTAATTTCCTCAGCTACTGTGGGAATGACTAGATCTCGATTGATACTCACACACCACGAAGCGCTTACCTTATTCTGAAAAATCTGAATTTTCCTGACATTAGTTGGCTTAACCCATCATCACAGATGGATAACATAAAGCCATATTGGTTTAACTATTTTACTGTAAATTAGAATCGTATTTTGTATTGTTAGTGTGGAATTCTTCCCTACTAACCAATAGTGATGTCCCACTTCTGATCTTTTCTTATGCTATGGTCCTTCCAGCAAAGTGTGGAATCAAGAGTGATTCCGAGATATTTGGCCTTATTATTTCAGGGCACTATTTTGCCATTAATATTAAGTGCTGGATGACGTAGCATTTTTTCATTAGTAAAGTTGACAAGCACAGACGTAAGCTGGTTTAGTTTAACTTTTAACATTTTTGACCACTTGTATGTTTCATCAATTGCTTTTTGTAGATTATTAGAAGCAATATCAACAGTCTGTCCTACCTGTATTAAAACAATATCATTGGCGAAAGTTGCCGCAGTCAATCTAACCATCTTTGGGAAATCACTCATGTATAACAAATATAGCACCGGGCCCGCACACTTCCTGTCTTCAAGTCTTTGAGTTCTGTATGCTCCTCTTCTTTGATTCATTCTGAATAATCTGTTAGAGATATATGAATGAATGTTTCACAAATTTTACTCGTAATATTTTATTTGATTTGTGGATTAAGCTTTCGTGCAAAATTTAACAAAGGCGAGCGAAAGCTTTATAAATGGAAATTAATATTTGTATTAAAATACAAGTACAAGTCCGATACTAATTTATAAGGAAGAGAAACAAGTACTTTAAAAGTAAGTGCATGTCCGTTTTATTACATTAGGTCTATGTGCAGATAGATTATACATACGTACAGTAACAATAAAGCTATATTGCGGGTTGGGACACCTTATCTCTAGAACCGGGACAACTTTCACGTCTAATAAACCGGAACCAATTGAACAATCCAACTTCGGGTACGCGCCATTGAATACAAATAAAAAGCTCATTTACTTCCAGATCCATTTGTTTTGCGACAAAAATCTGTTTCAATTTAAATTCTATTGTTTCCTCTCGTCTTAACGATAGATTTTGGTCCGGTATTTGTGTTTTGTTCTTTACAGTCCACTCTGTACTTGGTATAATAAGTTTAGTAAATATTGGAAAGAAAACATTACACAAACATTCCGCCATTTTGTTATATAAACAAATAAACCTAGTTTGGAAGCTGAAGAAAAAATAGAAAATCAGATTTTGTCCCATTTGGTCATTAACGAGAAGACATAAATTTAGTAGTGAACAACGTTTTAAATAAAAACATCAGTTACGTGTGTAAATAGAAAAACAAATATACTCTACAATGGTCAGGGTTTATTTTTATTTACTCCCAAAGGTTAATTTAATTTATTTTAAAATTGCAACACTGACGTGAGTTAAGAATCTTTTTTATTACCAAATTATGAACAAATTTTGATAAACTAATTTTACGAATTTGGGCTCTATATGTCTCAATCTGTTAGGGTACGGAAATCTTGCTACGAATGTCGTAGGTTAGAGTTTGATTGGTTGCGCCATCAAACATACGTTGGTTCGTCATTTCAGCCGTTAGTCTCCAAGGTGAGTGTAGAATAAGAGAGGACTACGCCTGGTTAGAGCCGTATTTCACATTAGCCTAAGTAGACCCCGGCCTAGGGGTGGAAAAGTTTGGGCAAAAAGTAGGGGTGCTACAAATTAAAAAAAACTATTTAAGAAATTTTAAAAAAGTTGTAGAAAAATTAGTAGAAGTAATAAAAAAATGTATTCAACAGCGGCAAGAAAGCAGAAGATAAATATGATTGTTTCACTTTTAGTAGAAGCTCCTGCCACAATGTAAGTATAATGTGTCGCTTCAACGCTTTCGTCTGCGACTTCAACCCTAAAGCGAGTAAAAAAATACCTGAGGAATTCTATGGGCAGTGTGAAGTTAAATGCTGATGCCATAATAGTCATTTAAAGTATCCTAACATCATCATTGGACTGCAAAAAAAATTATTTAAAAATTTAAAAAAATTAAAGATAGGCGAATATTGTAAATTTGTAAATTTTAAGTAAGTCTCAGTACCTTAATATCGTTTTTTACATTACGTTCTCAATTTATTAACTTCTTAAACAATTATATGCATTTATTGGGTATTGGTATGTGTGTACACAAAAAGACAATTTTTAATTTTTGAAATAAGGGGGGGTGTTCGAAAGGGGCATCGATAGTCAAAGGGCCTACAGGCATCGAACACTTAAATGCGGCCCTTCACTTGGTTAAATAAAGTAAACGAAATTAATCCAATTTTTAAAAGTATAATGTTTTCATTCATATATTCCTTTGCATATATATTTACAATATTTAAAAATATTCTTAATCAAAATGGCGTAAGTGGTGATTTTGAGAATTTTGATTTTAATTAAAAAAAAGTATATTATTTATTCAAAGCTTATTTATTTATTTTTAATAGTATACGCCCTCATTGGAGCACTGATTAAGTCCATACTCCTCCAAGTCCAATATCGCTATTGAGAGACTAGCTTTTCAGCCTCTTCTTCTGTTCCCGAAATTTCTTCATCCTGTCCGACCTGGCTGCCTTTTGTTCATCAGTTATGGTATAGGTCTTTCGTTCAAATGTTCTTAGCTTGAATCGCAGATATTTATTCCTTAGAATCCTCTTCTCTGCTCTACCTTCAATTTGAGGCAACATCTAAATCACTCTGGATCTCTTTGAACCAATTATTCTGCGTTTTAATCTTCCAGAAAAAGCTAAATAGCCGTTTCACCAGTCTGGTTTCTGGAAGGCCTGCTATATAGCAGAAACAAGCAATTCTCCTTTTCCGCATCGTGTCTATTATTGAGCTTATTTATTTATTGTTAATACCAATAATAAGGTTTTCTAGGACATAAGGGTACTCTATGTTATGTTTCCTTAATGCTAAATGTGATTTAACGCATCAAAACATTAAACAGACATTAAAACAGTTAATGATGTTTAATTAAGAGGCGAAACGCGCGTTCGGAAACATAATATATCGGTGGATAGAGCCGATGCAGTTATTTTCTTGAACATGTAAATCGTTTAAGGCATATTCGAATATGAACGAATAAGGCCTTTGCTAATGGGCTTAAAATCGTCAACATAACCACAATTGGTTCATTAGAATTGAATTACATTTTTGGACATTTGTTGCTTTCTTAAAGTCAACATTTCGTCGCTCGTACTGTAATTTGCGACGTTGAAATATTCTTCATAAATGTCAAATTGTATTGGCAGAAACTTCTATTCCTTTTTCTAAAGTAAAATGATATTACATCCATTTTACAGCCAAAATTACTTCGGCAGAACTCATTCCTTAGGGAGCGACTGCCCACCCACACTCGAACGTTGATTTTAAGACGAACTGTGAACAATCATATAAAAATTTAAAAAAAAAAATTTTGGTTGACAATCATATCAAAAATATAAGGGTTATTGAATTACTGATTTATTGAGCTAATGTATATTCTTAATTAGGCTAAATAGTAGATAGGGACAGTGGGAATCTCGTTGATGTATACAAGTGATGGCTAGACACAACTGATGCATAACTGTACCGATTATATCACGTGCTAAATACAAATTGTTTAAAGTACAATTAAGCAAGGAGTATATTATATTGAAATAAATTTAACTTAAAGAGTGCTAATAAATAGTAAGTGTTTGACTAAAAATAAATTTTGAGAAAAATAATAAATAAATGTTCGAAACACGTTTCATATTGAAGATTATGAAAATGAAAAATTCGTAAAATTATGGTGAAGGAGTCAGCCACACAGCGCAGGCGGTGCTTGAGGAAAAGAACAAAAACGACAAGAAAAGCTTCAACAAGAATCGGAATGAGATAAGTCTTCAAGATTAGCCAAAGGGCAAAAACTAGCCGAAAAAGATCCTGACAAATAGCGTAATATCCAACGTGAAAATGAAAACGAAAAACTCTCGCTAGAGCGTTCGAGACTGTATATCTCTCGAACTGAATCAGTTCGATTGAGGTGTTTTGAGTCAAGAGCTAGAGAGACAAGAGAGGGATTTAAAAACGTGATTTAAAAAAATGTTTTTATTTATGTAATTATTTCGGAAAATATTCTTTAAAACTGCGAAAATGAAACTAACGGCTTTCAGCTTTCATTTTCATAATTTTATTGTAATTTAAATAGTTTAAATGCTAACTGAATCATCTGATTATGATACTGAAATAAGTTTTTCAAAAAATTATGTTCTTTTTAAATTGCAGTAGGTTTACTTAATTTTAATTTTTACAAGATTGCCGAGTGCAGGGATTGTTTAAGATTTTAAACAACCACCATTTCTTATGGTTTAACCGAATTTTCTAACGAATATGTACAAGATTATACTTAAATAAGGTTTTGTAATAAGTTGGAATAAAATAGGACAACAATTACAAACGATCGGAAGATTTTCATGGTGTCTGTAAATAATAACATACTCACTGAGTAACAGATTTTTTTTGTATGACTAAGTCTAGAGGTCCACCAAAAATATTTTATTATTTGGCGTGTCATTGGAAACCAGTAACTGTATAGATTTAAAAGTAATTACGGAAGCGACAATTTTTAATGAATTATTGGTAAAAAACAAAATATCTTTTATAAAAATACATTAAAAGTACATTGTTGTGAAAACGATTTTCTTTCGACCAAAAATTTGGTGCATTTTACGTAATTTTTTTAAATGTATACTAGTAATTTATAGAATATTTTACGAGCAATAAAAATATTAAAAAATATTTAATTTATATTTAAAAAATTTTAAAAAACCTTAAAAAATTGCATAATTCTTAGCTTTAATGTTAATTTGGTACGTATTTATTATATGGATCACGTGGTCAAATAAAACATGTGATATGAATTCAACAACAGATTGACGTTTTGCTGTAGCCTATCTCTTCCTAGAGAAATCTAGTAAAAATATAACAAAATAAATTAGTTGAAATAAGGCTATTCGTACTGTATTTCAATAAACAGTTTTTTTTCTTTTTAAAACTTAATGATACATACTGCTAGCTTTATACATAATTTGATTAAGAGCGATAATAAAGCAATACAGTATTAATTTCCATAATTACCAATACAACAACTGAATCCTAGTTATCGTTCACACAAACACGTGCACCTACCTGACAGAGCAGTCACGTTAGGGGAACAGGGTAGTAAATTGTTAGAGGGGTGTCTGATTTTCTGCATAAATAATGAGCCTATCTTGGAGTTGAATTTCGGGTTGTAAATGAAAATGGAATGAGAGTGATCCGGGAGGGGATTTTTCCACCTTCTTGAGGGATTTTTATTTTTTCTTATTCTTTATCATGATTACGTAGGCGGACTTGTAAGAGTGGTCTGCGTTATTCGACTTCACATTCCTTTGGAAAAAATAACGTATATTCGAGTAAAAAAAGCCAATTAATGGAAACGATTTTGTGTTTTTAATTTAAACAAAAATATATTTACATACAATCATAGTGAATGTTGATACGTGAATATTAGCTAATTTTCCATTGGAAAAAAGAGCTACTGGAACAGCCATTATGGTAACACCCAGATCAGAGAATTTGAAATGAGCAATCACACACACACACACACACAGGCAGGCAGGCAGATAGATAGATAGATATGAAACACATTGTACCGATGTACACCCGACAACAAAATTGTTTCGAGAAGAAACACTGTTCCAACATATCGTATCTGGCATCTTCAAGGTTATAATCGCCTCCAAGTTTGAAGTCTAGAGTCGAACTGAAGAATTTAGACTGACGTTTTCAGTTCGACTTCAGACTTGGAGTAAAAATAACCTCGAAGCGGCCAGGTACTATATCTTCTAGAAACGTGTGTTGCGTACAGTATTCGAGCAGTAGAAGGCGTTTTAGCTGCTGAACTACTATCAATTTACTAAATTGTGGTAATTGAGTTTACGTAGAAAAATTAATATTTTATTTTGATTTCCATTTGATTTTATAAAATCCTTAAATTGAAATTCGATTTATATTGTTTTAATTTTTAATTACACTGTTTACATTGTTTCCTTTTTTTGCTAACTTATATACTGCCATTTGTATTAAATGTTTTAAGGCTATTATAATTTTTAATGTGATGTTTTAATTGTTAAAAAATTGTAACGATTCAGCAGAATTAATAATTTTTAGTGAGTTCATTAGTTGTTGTGTTGTATAAATGTGTATTAAAATATTTGTCCTCTTTTTACGGACATCAGCTGACCAGGCGAAAAAAAGAGAAACTTTACACAGCCGAAAAATTGATAAAAGGACAAAGTGACAAGGTTCTGAAAATACATTGGTCTTATATGTGCGATCTATCAATCCAAGTGCATTGGTTTGGGTAAAAAGTGAAAGATTTTTTTAGATCAATCAACACATCAGAAAATGTCATTAACTATACACTGGTTTTCAATGTAATTCATATTTTTCGAATCGTGAAGGAATTATCGATTTACTAAGTATTATCGAAATAGTAAGTGTGAATTATCGATACCCGTATATATATATATATATATATATATATATATATATATATATATGTGTGTGTGTGTGTGTGTGTGTGTGTGTGTGTGTGTGTGTGTGTGTGTGTGTTTTACAATGCTTACGTTCGCAATTTTAATCAGTTCACACATAGCACGAAAATTTATTTTAGTAATACCGTCGACAGTTCGCTAACCAGCAAAATTCGTTAAACAGTTTCAAAATGTCAGTCATTTCAAATTTTTAAATTTCATACTCTTTTATCCTAATTTCTTTTTTGAAAATCTGATTTCACCTTCGTAAACAGCATTAAAAACTGCATAAATTGCCTTTTTCGTTCTCAAAATACATTGGTTTCAAATATTTTTTAGAACCGTCAGCGTTCCTTTTCGTATTTTAAATGTATTTGAAAGTTTAAAATGTTGACATGCAAATTTGAATTATGATTATGATTGTGAAGGAAACTAAAAGAAAATACTTAAGAAAATTCGCTTTTTGATATGTCAGCATATAGCGAATTTTTTTAAATTTCAAATTATACACAGTACTTAAAATGATGACTTTTATAAAAATAAAATTTAAGATTTTGATAAGTGTATCCGTTTTCAGGACGCATAAAAAAGAATGGTATTTGCTTGGATTTTTCCGTCTGTTTGTTTTTGTACATTGATGGCGTCTAATATAATTAGAGGCAACCATTTATGGTAAATTTTTTCACATAAGTGTAGTTTTACAATATCTTTAAACTGTTTTAAAAAATCTAAAAAATCTTTTAAAACTGATAACATTATTTTCTATGTATCTGCTCTAAACGTTTTTATATATATTAGCCGCCTCGGTGGCCTAGTTGATAGCGTACTTATGGAACCTCGAGGACCCGGGTTCGATTCCCGGCCAGGGATTGGATTTTCATGAGCTATAAATCATTCCATCGTCTTCATTAGCCCAAGTGTGCACAATAGTCGGACGTTAAAACACAAAAAAAAAATGATCATATACAGTCCTTTACACAAGGAAGATGAATAAATCTTAAGCTCAAATAAACTAGCTGTTCAATAAATCTGACCCTGATAAAATAAATGAAAAATGCGTTCTCAACTTCTCTCAATAGGTTTATTAGATTTTGAAAAAAGTTTAGTCATATATGTAGATTTATATTCAGAATATTGACTGAATTCTAGATAAGTACTTATAAAAAAACCTTTATCAAAATAAACCTTGACCCTCATTCGGTGTTATGTCTTTTCGACACTCTCAAAACATACTTTCTGTAATAATTTTGTTAACTTGAGTTATTATTTTCACAATGTTTGAAGGAATCTAATGTTGTTGAACCGATTAATGCACTAATTACTTTACTGTCCCTTATCAGTTAGGGAAATCCGTATTGGACATTAGTTACTATAACTGGTAGTTCTCTTTCTGAATACCCTCAATTGTATCGCCCCTCACCACGTCCCCAGCAACAATGGTGCTATTCCACAGAAGTAAACACTATTCACTGAAGAATTGAAAACTGTAGTCTCTTTGTTTGGCCTTCGTTGCGTGTTTTTATGAATGCCTTTGTCGACCTGATTTCACCGGAGTCCCATTAATAGTCAACGTGTAGTTTTACTTGTCACCTGTAGTGTATAAACAGTAAGTTAAAGGATAGTTAACCTATACTGTTTGTTAGAGTTCAATGTAAAATGTTAGAAAATTTTTATTTTTGTATGTTGTAGTTTAATGTTTTTTTCACAGAAAACAACAAGATTCAAAAATACAAGAGATAGAAATCGTTTTATAAAAAATCGGAGGGACTGACCTAAAGAAGTGAACATTTAAAAATTGAAGTAATAAGTGTTCATTTGTTTGTCCAATTACATTACTTAACAATATCAAAGAAAATCAATACTTGTTTACATCATATACAGATTTAATCGTGACACGCAGCTTTTAAAATGTTCAAAATATGAAGTTAGTTATTTTTTTCTATTAGGTCTCTATGAGGACAAGAAACAATCTAAGTCTGAATGTTATTGGTATAACTGTTCTATAGATATACTTATTACAAAAACAAAATGGCGACTAGGAGACAAATGAAGCGTTTTCTCACATATATGCTTATAACAATTTTTACTAGTTTTGACGTACCGAATAAACTTCTTTACTTTTGAAAAGTTTTTTAAACATCCTGTAAAAACAGAGGGTTAAACAATCAACTCCCTTTCTTGGAATCAGAAGTTGAACTCAGGAGACCTGGTATACAAGGATTGTGTACTTTATAACATGGGGCAATAAAGAGGAAAAGTAAACGTATATAGACTAAGTAAATAAAATTAATTTTTATAACACCGACGTTTTATTTGAAACTTGATACATATACTCGTACACACAAGTATCTATAAATCAAAAATGTAAGCAAAACTCGTATATGATAATGTTTTTAAATGGTCTTTCGTTTTTTTTATATCCGATAAGTTTGGTTTTTTGATCAGTAACTTTCGAACCGGAAATAATTACCTCTGTGTTATGTTTGTGTATTTTTATTGTGTTGTATTCCTTAACTCTATTTAATCAAAAAATAAACAAATTTACTGGAATAATAAAACCGGATTAGACAATCAGATTGTAGATAAGAGAAACTATTGATAGCAATAATCGAAAAAAACTTTTTGGTTTATTATTTTTTTATTTTTAATTTTTTTACGTAGTAACATTGCATTTCATTCCAACTGAAATATTAAATAATAGTCACTTCTCTACAAAATTGTGCAGTAAAAAATGCAATGCATTATCCAATTTAAACTCGCGTTTGTAATAAATAATGATTATTCCGATCGCCAAGTTAATTACAAAGTTATTTCAATGTTGAAGTTTTTTAATGCAAAACACTAAACTTGAAAGAATTGAAACATTTGATAAAGGGAGACGTAGTGTAGAGGCGGGGAGTCGAGCGCGGGGGGGTTTATTCCTCTGGGGGGTTAGAACTAATCAGAGTTTTTTGTTGGGAGAGCAGCGGAGTTTTCACAGCAGCGGGCACCTGGGGCGAGGCTAGGTCCCATGGGATCCCATCACCCTACCCTCATTTTCCCTCATTTCCCAGTAGTGGTGCACGTTTCCCCGGGGACGTAGTACAGTCGCTGCACGAAGCTACTGGTGTCGCATTTTAGTGAAGTTAAATAAAGCAAAACTTAGCTGTACACCTGGGGAAACAGAACTGAAAATGTGGGAGTAGTTAAAAGGAAATAAAAATGCATGAACGTCCTCATTTTATATTTTAATAAGTATTCAAAACGGCCTTAGTTCCTCAAAACAACTAAATGCCATTATCTCTCCAAATCTTCACACGTTATCGACAACAAAAAAAAAAATCAAAACCAGAAAAATTTAGGAAAATGCATCTTCAAAATTTTGTATTTATATAAATACACAGTATTACTAAATGAAGTAAATTTTAAAGGAGACAACAAGATTTATGACTAAAACAATCGTCTGCAAACAGAGAACAAGAATTATTTTTATTTTTTAGCGAATTTTCATTGCAAATTTGTAGAGGTCGTTATAGCAAGACGCAAAACCGGAACCTTGAATTGAGTGCAAGAGCTCATCTATAGATCAGTTTTCATATATTAAATACATATAAGCCTATAAAAAAAAATATATATATATATATATAGGCTATATATTATTCATACATTGTGCCAGACTACATTATGAGGACGTGGTGTCAGCGTCAACACATAAGGGTAAAGTAACGCAAATAACTTCAACCGTAAATAAAAACTTTCAGGTGTGCAGTTCAAAGACGCAACAGACTAACCGATGCTTTAGCCACATCTATCACTGAGTCTCATATATATATATATATATATATATATATATATATATATATATATATATATATATATATATATATATATATATATATATATATATATATATATATATATATTTATATATAAAAGAAGAAGTCCTGGTTGACTGACTGACTGATTCATCATCAATGCAGAGTCAAAACTATTTTAGCTAACGACTTGAAATTTTCAAGGAACATTAATGTTACCATACAGGCGTGCACTAAGAAAGGATTTTGCAAAAATTTGATTTTAATGCCATTAAACTACTTATCCAGTCCAAATTTAATAAACAACGTACAGCCAATGCTATTATAGCTAGAGACTTGCAATTTTCAGTGTACCTTCTTATAACAATGTTAAGATGCACTAAGAAAGGATTTTGAAAAAAATGGTTTTAACGCCATTAAACTACTTAACCAGTTTAAATTTAATAATCAACGTGCAGCCAATACTATTATAGCTGGAGACGACATTTTCAGGGTACCTTCTTGCACCAATGTCAAGATGCTATAAGAAAGGATTTTTAAAAAATTTTGTTTTAATGCCATTAAACTACTTACCCAGTCCAATTTTATTAATCAACGTGCAGCCGAAACTGTAATAGCTAAATATTTGAAATTTTCACGGTTACCACCACATGTAAGGGGTGCACTGAAAAACGATTTTCCAGTATTCAACCCCTAAAGAGATAAAAATGAGGTACAATAATTTTTATTAAAAAAATATGTTTTTCGTCTGACTTCCTTAAAACGTAACATAGTCACCCTTAAATATAAGTAATGAAATATATTTATCACCATTTCCCAAAACCCATAGCCTAAAGAATTTGAGAGGGGGTAGAAAATGTAAAAAGGGGTATACAATTTTCAAATTGAAGAAATATTTGTTTTGGATCAGTATATTCTAATAAATATGCTATGAAACACAAATAATGAAACACATATTTCAAAATGTTTCAAATTCACTCCCTAAAGGAATAAAAATATAAAAAAGAGGTATAATTATAGAAAAAGAGTGTTTTCATTGGAGAAAATATTTTTATCGGCTTTTCTTAAAAGTAAACAAAATATTTTAAAACACAAATTGTGATACACGTAATTCAGCATTCCCCCCGAATTCATCCTCTAAAAGAACACAAAAACATAAAATTGTATAAATGTTTGTACTGGAGAAGAATATTTGTTGTCAGGTTTTCTTAAACTCGAACGGAACACGTTTGAAGACAATAAAACAACATATTCAGGTTATAATATTTTTTCACATTCACTGTAAAATAATCACGAGTTTTATTAATATATTTTTTATGTTTCTAAATTACGTCATTAATGAAACAGTTTAAGTTTCGTTGGCGAAGCCGCGACGGGTAATGCTAATATATATATATATATATATATATATATGTGTGTGTGTGTGTGTGTGAGACAGAGTAATAGACTCAACAGACGTTGAAGACAGGCACGCATACAGGAGAAAGATGCTCGGTTGGAAGTTCCCAGAGAATGAAATCCCAAAGTGAGCAGGGGTAAAATGGACGGAGGAGCGGAAGAGGATCCATGGGGACAGGATGAGGGAGGTGTGGAGGATTAGAAGGAACAAGACATGAGTCGGAGTGCTTTGCGTGATCCAACAGGGTCTATTCGGAAATAATAATAATAATAATAATAATAATATATATATATATATAATGTGTGTGTGTGTGTGTGTGTTCGTTGAAAACTCAAATGTATAATCCGTTTGACACAATTGTTTGTAGAAGAAACACTGTACCTAATTTTGGCCAAAATCGTATTTGGCATTATCCAAGTTGTTCTAGCTCCAAGTCTGAAGTCGATTAAACAAACACTTACCGACTACAAACACTTATAGTGCTAGTTACACACACACACACACACACACACACACACACATATATATATATATATATATATATATATATATATATATATATATATATATATATGTGTGTGTGTGTGTGTGTGTGTGTGTGTGTGTGTGTGTGTGTGTATGTGTGTGTGTAGCACTCTCATGTTTTCGCACTTTAAGGTGTATCTTGATTCTAACTTGGCACGAAAATCGATATTTGTTTAAACAAGCTCGTTAATCACAAAAAAGTCATTCAATAATTTTAAAATGGCGGCCATTTCAAATCTACAAGAATCATACTTTATCCGACATTTTTGTTTTGTAAATCTGATTTTATCGTGGTAGCTAAAGTCTGTATAAATTAGCTTTTGAAGGTTTCATGTTCCGTTGAAAATCAATAATTCAAAAGTATAAATTTTTTTTAATGATTATTACGTTGGAATCAGATTTGATCCGCCACCAAATGCGGAGTGGATCTGCACTGAGCTGAACCTGGCTGAGCGGTGCTGAGCGGAAAGAAGACGAACGGCAACCGGAAGCGGTGTTCAGTCAGTATAGGCTAAAGAATACGTTTTTATCTTTTAAATTTAAATGTTTTAGTGTACTGTAACGGACTCTAGGAAACTACTGTGTTTAAAAACCGTAACCCTAGTTAACAAGAAATACGTAGTCACCATGATAAGAGAAGCGGAACGAGCTTCAAAAGCGATCTAGATGTTACGTGGTGCGGAGCCCAGCGTCGCCGCTTGACTCATCTCAGCTCCATTACACATTCTGTGGCTGTACTTACATTAAAAACAATAGGTTAGGTCCTCTCCGCTCACCGCATTTGGTGACCACCCGGACTAAAAAGAAAACATTTGCACGAAATTAGATTTCATCACGCGAACTGCGCGTCACTTTAATTTCAATTTCATATTCAAAGCTGTTAAAAATAAACATGGTTGAACAACAATTTTAAAGCCAAGTGTTCACGCGTATCACAATATATGCGTACATAACTCGATAACCAGCCGTATAACAAAGCCTACAGGAACTGCATTAACCAATGTAAACCGAAAAGCCAAAGTACCGTAACACCATACGTCATAACCCTGTAAGCTATTACTCACACTGTATGATAGCAGTTATAATTTCACACCGGGGGATTAGTGTACCGCCCCTTGGATAGATTAGTTGCTGATTACCCACAATTCCCTGAGTCAAGTATTCTCATGTAGGCTGCACATTATATAATCATATAATATATGGCTTGTGACACAGTTCTGATATCACCGGTCTGATTTATTCATTCAGTTATGAGCTTTTTAAATTTACTACTAATAATTAGTCTACTTATTGAACTTTATACTATTGTATTGGTAAACAAAGGCAGGCGCTTGTTTTAATATGTTTGAAACTTCAACTTTAACTAGAAATTAAACATATTGAGGTTTATAAAATAAAAACACGTATTTAAGCCACTGTACAAAAAAAATCTACCATGATCAAATTTTAATAAATTTATTTTTAGTATATGATTTTTGTGACGTATTTTAGTAATGGTGTTTACATTAGGATACATGCAAGAGGGTTTGTAAGAAGAAAAATTCAAATTGACAAATCACGATAAATCACGTCATACAAACGTTTACCCAAATTGTATGAACTCCAAGATTTCTTTACACATTTTTATGAGTACAAAATTTTATATACTCTGTCTTGCATGCTTTTATTGTCATGAGTTTTAGGTTACGGTAGTTTTTGTTATTTAATAGATGTAATTGGCGTTTACTCAGCTGACAAGAACTTATTTGTTAGCAAATTCAGTTGTCTTTAATATGTAAGTTTGATTTACTGTTTTGTTGTGCAGTTTTTTTATCCTCAGGTATCTTTTAAAGCGATTGCATTAACCAACATGGTACAGGCCTATGCACCATGAGTTTTTTCTTAAACATTGTAGTTGCCACCACCTACGTGTTCTTTTTTAGATTTTTATTTACATTCACATGTTGATATATATATATAAATATATCATGTCTCATTACTGACATGGTTTTGTTGTACAAATACGAGTATAAAATATTTGCATTTTAAGGCACTACTACTGGCTAACAAAAAATACCATTTGAAAAATGGAATGATTTGTATAAGTATAAATTTATGGTGTATTTTTACGATCTATTTGACATGTATGAGGACCTGTATGATCACACATGTATACACGCGCCGGATAGGCGGTCCGTTACCTCTCTTTAGGAAAGAAATACGATAGTTAAAACATTTATTAAATCACATATTACTCTGTTGTTAGTGAATGGGCTACTACAATTTACACTTCACGTAAAAGAACCATTTGAAGATCGTAACGATCATTTACGACGCGAAGTTAGGGTAGTTTGTTGTGCATGACTGTTGAGTACAGCAAACCGCGACTATTTCATTGTAGAGACTGGTAATGTGGCTTGACCTTCGGCGTGGTAGTTCGACTCGTCAAAGAAGTTTCTCACAGGTGAACCTCATTATCACATCATTGCGATCATCCCTGAATACTGCATCAGATTCTGGTCTGTTGTTTATAAAGAACAATTATGGAGCCTCTTCGGCTTTTTAACCCAGCTAAATTTGTTGACTCAGCTTGTATCTGGACACCATTCAGCGTTAGCCGTCAAGAATAAGGCGAGGTCAAAAAAAAAAGAAAGTATGATGAAAACATATTATAAAGATTTTAGTATGGACAGACAACTTAAACAATCACAAAACTGTTTTCTTTACTGTTTTCATTACTTTGCTACAACAAATTTGTGTACCTAAATTGCAAAATAAATTTTTTTATTTAAACAAAATGTTCAAGTTTTTGGATAACCAAAGATTTTTTCAGGCTAATAATTTGAATACCCCACACACACCCCAGAAAAATACAGATACTCTATTTCTAGAAATATAGCACTACGCATACCTCATACAAGTTCTCATACATGTATCGAAATGTAAATGTACCTAAAATTGTAGATGGGTTTTGTGTTCTACTTACCCTCGACTTGTCATTTTGAATACATTTTACATTGTTTGGCATTATTAGTTTTGAAATCATGTATATAACGGATATATATATATATATATATATATATATATATATATATATATATATATATATATATATATATATATATATATATATATATATATATAAACTTAAAAAGTGAAGTGGTAAGTGTTCATTCTTGGTTTACATTGGTTTCATTATATAACTGATCTTATGGTGACAACATGAAATTTTACATAACCTTGAAATTAAGTAAAATGAAAATTTATCTTAATCATATACAAAAATAAAACATCTATATTGTACAGTATGACCAACTGTTAAAGCTCACATATTTGTGATGCCTGGGCCGAGCATGAAGTGCAACAGCTTTCGTTACTAATTCCAATAATTATTAATGAGCGTTTTACATATAGTGTGCAAGATATATTTTACTTGAAACGCTCTAAACATTTTGTTATAGATGACGAGGCTATGTTGAATAATGGCAATGATTATAATGTAAATATTTACTAATGAACGTATTTACGAGACCGTAAAATGTAAAAAAGTTAGTTCAGTAGAAGGGTTTCGAACTTGCGTTACCTAGTTTCATAAACAGAAGTCGTAAAACGTGCAAATCAATTGTACACATAAATCATTTCAAGAATACTAATAATCTCGACGTGCAGACGTGATGGAAGCAACATTCCATAAGTAACCACTTTATCTTAACCTTTTTTTTGAAATCCTCGTTTCATTGTCATAATAAGCATTAATCTCATCATGTAATAACATTTTAAACCTGTAAATTATATTGAAATTAAATAAAAGATATGCAATTAAATAAAATTTATTAACTTCAACTGCTTTTGAAAATTCTAAATGCTAATGTACGCAGATTTTAACGATTATTGCAACAGTGAAATCACATTTTCGAAAAATACTATAACACAAAAGAGTTATAAATTTTTCAAGGTTTGAAATTACCGCCATTTTTAACTGTTAAATGAATTTTGCTGGTAACAAACTTGGATATATATATATATATATATATATATATATATATATATATATATATATATATATATTAATATGGAACTATATCCCATGATAATACCATGGTAACGTTACCAAACTAAATTTTTGTTCAAACATTTGAATAAAATCAAACTAAAATTGCGATTATGCTAAAACACGCGAGTGAACACACACACACACACACACACATATATATATATATATATATATATATATATATATATATATATATATATATATATATATATATATAATATATATAATGTATATATATATATATATGTAATTTGTATAATACAATATAGGCAACATTATAATTGTAAGTTATAACTTTAAGCTAATGAGGATGGTTTTTTCCCTTGTGGGGGTTAACAGTGGCTCTATGGCCCCCGATACGTCAGCTAAAAAGTTTTTTGTGTACTATGAAATATGGTTAGTTTTAATTAACCTTCCATTTTTAATTAACCTCTGCATTTTAATTACGATTCCAGATTTGTTTGTTATATTTTAATTTTTGTTTGTTTTTCTTTCTGCTTCAACTTCTCTAGATATTGGGAAATCCAGTAGTATTAAAAACCAAATGTTAATTCTTGTTTTTGAATGGTTATTATCAGGTTACAACACTGCACCTACACATACGATAGTGATGGAATTGGAGCAGAATCAGGTAGACAATGCCGTTTATAAAAGAACGCAGCGAATAAAGACCAACAAAGAGAGCTACGGGTTTCAATTCTTCAGAATAGTGTTTACTCCCGTGGAATAGCGCCATTGTCGCGAGGGATCGGGCGGTGGGGGGCAATACAATGGCGGACATTCAAGAAAAGAATTACCTGTTATAGCAACTTGTGTCCAATACTGACTTTTACTTTAGCATTACGTTTACTGTACGAGGTAGTAAATAAAACTATTTGTAACAAATTACTTTAAATATTACCTTAATAAAATTAGCTTAATAAATAAAACAGTTTATTTGCCTGTGCGCGCGCGCTCAAGTGTTCTAACTATTTCAAAAATATTATCTTATTTTTTTGAAATTCTGAATTCACTGCCATAACCAACATTAAAAACTGTATTTGTTGACATTTTGAACTTACACATTGAACTGAACAGATGAAAATGAACTATAACCGTCAATACACTTCATCCATTAATAACAACAAAATTGAAATTTAAATATTTTATTGTATGCAGTAATTACACTAATTACTATTAATAAATCAGACTTTATTAAAATGTGTACTATACGAAAGTTATACATTTTGAAAAGAATTAAAATTACCGCCATTTTGAAACTCATGAACGGATTTTTCTGGGGAAGGAACTTGTAAGGCTCCAAATTATATAAGTTATTATCAAATTGATTTTGTGACAAGCATTTACCAAAAAAATTTTAGCAAAATTGTGAACAAGATTGTGATAAAACAAACACACACACACACACACACACACACACACACACACACACACACACACACACACACACACACACACACACACACACACACATATATATATATATATATATATATATATATATACACACGGAAATCGTTCATGAATATAATGAACGAATATAGGTATGTGAGCTTTTCTATTTATTAGAGATAGCTCATAGCTCACATATAATAGGCGATAATGACCTTTATTAAATTTCGCTAATTATAATTTAGGTGATATATATATATATATATATATATATATGTGTGTGTGTGTGTGTGTGTGTGTGTGTGTGTGTGTGTCGTATACCCGTTTGCTATAATTGTATGTAGAAGAAACCTTGTGCCAACATTGCACCAAATCGTATCTGGTATCTTCAAGTTTCTTATCGCTTCAAGTCTGAAGGCGAACGGATGAATAACAGTTTTCAATGTGATTTATGAGTGAATATATATATATATATATATATATATATATATATCCCAGAGAATGAAATCCTAAAGAGAGCAGGGGTAAAATGGACGGAGGAGCGGAAGAGGATCCATGGGGACAGGATGAGGGAGGTGTGGAGGATTAGAAGGAACAAGACATGAGTCGGAGTGCTTTGCGTGATCCAACAGGGTCCATGCGCAGATAATATATATATATATATATCCAATAATATTAAACAAGCAATTTCTGTATGTTTGTATGTTCAGCGTATCTCGAAAACGGCTCTAACGAATTTCACAAAACTTCGTAAATAAGGGTTTTGAATGGTACAGATTCGATCGCGCTAGGTCTCATGCCCGTAAAAAATCGTAAACCGGCGAATTTCTAGCCTTAAATTTATATGGAGTGTGCACCTATTATTACTGGCGAATTTTCAGGTAGAGAAGTTCATATTCCTAGTATCACATTAGATTCAAGCAAAAGTAAACTTGGATGCACAATGCAAAGATATCAATTTCCCGTTAGGCCAGCTTTTGCTATGACAATACATAAGGCCCAGGGGCAGACGTTTGTATAAGTTGGGATATTCCTACTAACAGTAGTGTTTATGCATGAAAGTTATACGTAGCTTTCTCCAGAGTTAAAAGGCGAAATGACTGAAAATTCTCTTGCCCCCAGAAAACACTCACCATACAAGAAATGTTGTTTGAAAAGAAGTATTACAAGAACATTCGAATAATTATGTTCCGACAACAAATATGCAGATCTATGAAAATGTGGAGACTTGGAATTTCCCTGACAACTTTGAAGATTTTAATATTTGATCATTTGCATGGTTAATGAAGATACATTTTTTGTTATTTCATTTGCAGAGTTTTATAATTCTTTAAATAAATATTTTTATGTTATTTATTGATTTTTATCAGAAAGAGGCTACATTATACAATTTTTAGTACATGTTAATTTTTTACTGAACGCATCCACATGTATATACGTTTGTTTTGTAAATATTTTGTACATGTTATTTAATTTTATTGTATTAAACATCATTTAACGAAATTTTGAACAAAAGATTTCAAAGTATTTCAAACAATTTTCAAAAATAAATAACACGAGCGTAGGTTGGTCACCCGGTACTATATATATATATATATATATATATATATATATATATATATAGAGAGAGAGAGAGAGAGAGAGATAGAGAGGAGAGAGGCCTATATATAAAATAATAATAATAATAATAATAATAATAATAATAATAATAATAATAATAATAATAATTATTATTATTATTATTATTATTATTATAACCGGAGAAATATAATAAAAGTCATCAACACCTATTATATGTCGGCTTTTTTGAATACATAAAAAGCTCACATTAGGCTATATTCGTTCAGTATATTTATGATGAAGGCTTTTGAAATATACCATTCATAAACTATGTTTTTATTAAATATGTTTTATTAACTATGTTTTATTAAATATAACATTACTTTCATATAACATTTATAAACAATGTTATATTTCTTTAAATTTTTAACAATCCCTCAAGAACAGATCTAGAGAAACGGCCTCATTTCATGGTCCACCGTGTACGTTTTGACCATGATAACCACGTCAATATTTGTCCAATTGAATTTCATTAGTAACCTTGACGACAAAGTATTTCAGAATCTGAAAACCCGACTTTCAAAAACTTGCTAATTTTTTGCTTTCTTGACGACAGTTCTGGAACCAAATTTGTTTTAGTGATTGGTTCACGTGCCTTTATTTTTTTTTCGTAGTATACTTAAGGCCTACCGTATATTCGAGAAAAAATTTAACAAAATATGATTTAAAAAAACACAGACATTTGTTTATTTATACAGGTTTTGTCAAAAATTTAAATTAAAAAACATTGTTAACATGTGATCTAACTACACCTTTTTGCCAAACTGCATGTATAAATAGGATAATTCATTCCTGATAAAATACTACACTGTATAGTCTTCCTGATAACAGCCATATTGTGAACAATTGAAACCTAATATGACGACTTTAAAATCTGTTTAAAGTTTTCCGACAATGAATTCGAACAGAAAGGGGATTACTCCATAAGGATGTTATCCATGCACGTTTTATAATACCGGAATCAGCATATCCAAATAATTAAAACTTCGATAGAAACATAAAAAAGTTTTATTGCAACTATAAATTAAAAATATAAAAGTTGATTCGCCCAAAGGTAGCGAGAGTTATAAGGTTATGAGACGGAGGGTGGGAAAGATCACAGGTCGAGGGGGGTGAAAGCTCAGAGAGCGGAGAGCAGGGGTGGAACGGAACGGAATTGGTTAAGCAGCATCACAAGTTGAACCACAATTGACTCAACTCGCAATATTATAGAGTCTTATACCTGACACCCCCGGCCCTAGGGAAGTATTAAAAATAGGCTAAATTGCTTCCCTTCGGGGGAAGGGGTTGCCGACTTCTTACCAATGTTGTAATCATTGGATGAGAGATAGCGTGGAATATTTAAGTTCTACCATCTCTTATAGTAATCATTTTAGAGATAAGATATCTTGTGTTTTATACGCCTCTAAGGAACTGAATGCAATTTACTGAAACAAGATATTTTGGAAGTGAGTATAAAAATCTGATTGTTTAAAGGGTTGACAGACTTGTTAAGTGATCGCGATCATGAAATGTAAGAAAACTATGAAATTAAGTTCAAGATTTGTTTGTGAGGCTAATTACATTGAAGAGAGGGATTAATTTGAAAAAAATTAACTTAACAGACGTCCGGGGTGCTTTCTGACTTTTTAAAGGTTTTATTAGCGTAGGTTATAGCCACTGGAAAATAAGCTATTGGAGAGGTCATCAAGGTAAGATCCACCCTGGATCTTGTAAAAGCACCGATCCTGGACGTCTATAATACTTTTTGAGAAGTCGCACAATATATTTCCTGCGTTCTTGTGTTTGCACTCCCACGTTCGCAATTTATGTCTGGTTTAGTTCAAACTTGGCACAACAATTAATTTTGGTAGTTCGTAACCCAGCAAAATTTGTTCAACAGTTTTAAAATTGTAGCCTTTCCCAATCTTAAAAAAAAATCATAACTTTTTTGTCTTAAATTCTTTTGACAATTTAATTTCGCCATCATAATCAACGTTAAATTTTGCGTAACCAATGGTAAATGTTTACATTGATGTGCAATGTTAGTCACTCAGGACTAACATTTAAAATTTTATTAATTAAATGAATTAAAAAAATAATAAATTTAATAACGTTCATTTTCGTTATTATAATTTTAACATTTTAAAGGTAAATTATACAGATTTTTATGCTGATTATGAACATAAAATCGGATTTTCAATTTTTTTAATTTAATTTTTTTTAGGACTACAACTAAGTAGAACTTATCTTGTAGTTATAACTTAAAATAGATCACTGTGTGTCAGATGTTCATTCCGCTTAATGGCTCCGATTGCTACTTAGCTTGCACTGTACCAAGTCGAAGGGTTTAGTCCTACACAGTCTTCGCTCTGAGATGCTTTGTGCTAGCATCTGCTGAACACTATGGTTTAGAGTAGTTTTTCGTGTTTCGTTGCTACTGCCTTGATTCCATCAACAGTCGTGTTCATTTTAAGATCTTTGTGAATATTTTCATTGTGTATGTACCACGGCGTATTTACTGTTATCCGAAGTATTTTGTTTTGAATAATCTGAATTTTCTTTATATTACGTCTCATAGCATTTACCCAAATTTGCAGTCCATATCTCCACATTGGCTTAAAAATTTGATTGTACGAATATATGCTTAATCTTGAATTATATCTAAATAGCCAGCACATATTCTTGAACGTAACCTCAAGCTTCTTTCTTTTCTTTGTAACTTGTGACTTCCAATTCCGCTTTCAATATAAATTCATTTCCAAATATTGAATTTCATTTTATTTCTGTACGGAATAATTTTACTGTTTACTAGTACTGTCACTTCTTCATATTTTTTGTAAGGAAAATTAATACGGGTTGATCTGTTAAGTTTTATACGTAACATTTTGGTCCATACATTCAGGACGGTTTTCTTCCCTTTTTCTATTGCTTCTCTAACATCATTGCCAATAGCTAGTGTAGGAGTATTGTTTGCATTTGTAGCCACTGTGGTTTCATCATCCAGTGGAATATCACCTGAATACAGCAAGTACAACAATGGCTCCAGCACTGATCTCTTTAAATTCCGAGTATCTCAATCCATACTTCACACGGAACATTTAAGTTTCCAAATGATTGTAAGATAACAAAAATGCAGTTGTGTTCAGTTATTTTCTAATGCAGTAGAGCACAATACAGCGATGCTTTTAGCCTACTGTATTTTAAATTCTGTCTTTCAAGTTTTTTGTTGTTATTTTAAGGCAAAAAGGACATTGAGGCTATAATCGCTTCCCTAAGTGTAAGTGTGAGTGTAAAGTGTTAAAGTCGTAAGTGTAGTGTTGTAAGTGTAAGTGTGTGTTAGACTTGGATACCGCAAGGGACGTCTAAATCCTCTTAATAGTTGCAGTTAGTCTGCACCCCTTGCGGGATATATATATATATATATATATATATATATATTTACGATAAAAAAATTATCTTTGTCTTCCAAGGTTCATCGTAGGTGTTCATTTCATAGTCTCACATCTAGTCTTATTGTGAACATTTTCCAATGGGGACTCGCTAAAAATACCTAAGTTCTTTACTTAATCACAGTGCTCGTCTTTCCCCGATTACCTACTTTACTGTTAATTTGTTAAACTGTTACTTTATTCTTTAAATATTACACTATTTAGAAAAACAATCATTTCCAATAGTTTACTCAACTTCATTCCACAGACCATGCCTATTTATTGATTTTAGCAAAAAATTGTGTATGCAAACCTAAGTTCCGGCTGGACTCTACAATAGATTCAACAGACTCACATTCTCTGACATACCGTACCGTTCGCATTATAGATTGATGTAAATGAACAAAAGAGATCTGTCTTAGAACAAACGATTCCGAAGTGTTAGAAGTTTGTAGTGAGATTAACATAGATCTATCCCCAGTTTACCCAAGCAGACAACTTTCCCATTTGTATTTCAAATACAAAGCGCGCCTGCAGCTGCTGAATTCAATTTGCAAAAACTTCGCTTTGCGCCTGTCTGATCCTTAGCGCATTCAAAAATTAAATTACTTTAGCATGCGTACTTTTAATTCGAAAACTTTCTACTCTAAGTACAGTATAAATAATTGAAACTAAACTTTTCATATATTATCCCGGGTGTTACTATTTGTCTCAAAGATGTGCTTCCAAACGAAAAAAAATAATCAACCTTATTTCTCAAAATACAGCCACTGTAACGAGCAACTACAATCTCACCGCTGAACCAGTGCTCGCCATGTTGAAACGAAATTAAATATAAAAAATCTTACACTAAAGACACAGGTACCTTCATACCAAATTTCAAAACATTCGGCCAATGGGTTTGGTTGAAATTGGGTACACAGATTATCGTTAAACCAGAGGTCGCCATCCCTAAACGGAATTAAACAAGAAAAAATATTACAAATACGCCATTTGGGCTTTAAACAAGATATCTTTGTTCCAAATTTCAAAACAATTAGTTAATGCGTTTGACTAAAATTGCGTACACTCGTTACTGTAAATCAGATACGACCATCTTGAAACGGAAGTGAATGGGAGAAAATGTTATACATCTTTTTTGTTTTATAAAAGCCAGATTTAAAACTATCGTCCAATACGTTTAATTGCAACTGCGTAAAATTATCATCGTTAAATCAGAGGCCACGATCTTAATACGGAAATAATTGAGAAAACATTACACATACCTCATTTGGGCTTTATACATTATATCATTGTACCAAATTTCACAGTAATTGGTCAATAAGTTTCGGAAAAACTACGTATACTCGTTATTGCAAATCACAGACTGCCATCTTGAAAAAGAAAGAAATGGGGGAAATTCTTACATATACAAAGTATCTTCATATCAAACTTCAAACAATAAATCGTTTAGTAGTGAGTGAATTCGTTATTGAAAAACAGAGGCCGCCATCTTGAAACGGAAATGAATGGGAACAACCTTACACACACGTTGTTCGGGCTTTATACCAGGTACCTACGTACCAAATTTCAAAAACCATCGATTGTTGCGTTTGGCCAAAAGTACGTAACAAACACACAAACCAAACGCCGAACGGTCGAGATGAAAAAGAGATTTCGCTTCGCTCAGTCAAATACAAAGAAATGTTTTGTTCAAACTCAATTTCTGGTGTAACATATATTTACTTGTAATATTTATTTTATTTTGATAAAATTAAGATAAATTTGCTAAATATGCGCAGTCATAATGAACTCACTTTAAAGTACTGCAATTTGTATACAGTAAAGATATACAGAGAGAAAAACACGAGGGAAGATAATAAGATGCAGACAAGAGATAAAATAAAACAGAGTGATGTGAAGTGAAGTAAAGTGTGAGGAAGAAATGAGTAAGGTACGGAACTTTTACATTTGCAGATAAAACAGAGCCGCACTTTGCAAGTCCTAATTCAACACTCTGAATCTAAATTACACCAAGCAAGGATGAGGCAACTGTTGATTAAGTTATCCTTAAGGATATTTTCTTCCCGGTTTTATGAGTTCATTCTATCCTTTTAGTTTTTATTATATCTGTAATGTACAAAGTTCAAGTATCTTATGTCTTTATTTTTAACGTTGTGTTTAACTTTGGATATACATATTCTTAAGAGGTGTTTCGGATTTTTTTTAATCAATTACTCTTGTTTGCTATCAATATTTTTGAAGTATAGAGATATTTAAATAGTAAAAGATGGATCTTATTATTTTAAATGATACATTAGTTTTGTTTTGAGATCGACCGAGTAAAAAGATTTGTTATTATTTAAATTTCTGTTTGCGCGTGTGTTTTTTATGTATTTAATTATCAAGGATCACTTCTTAGTGGTCCTAAACAAATTTTATCTAAAACAGTAAGTGCAAATAAATGTACTAAACTCTTTTAAATTACTTTAAAATTATTATTCCGATGTAAAATTTTGTGAATGAATTATATTTTCGACAATATAATGAAATAATATTTCTTTACATAAAAATAATTTGGTTATAGCTCTTTTCGCAAACAAAAATTAACAATTAATGCCGGGGGGCACTAAATATGGAGCGGGGCTGCGCTGGGCTGAGCGGAATGAGGATTAATGGTAACCGGAAGCGGAATTCAGTCAGCTTAAAGAACGCGTTTGTATCTTTTAAATTTAAATATTTAGGCCAACTGTAAGGAATTCTAGCAAATTACTATGTTCAAAAACCGTAACCTAGGCAACGGTAACTTAGGTAACAAGAAATTGTAAGTTTTTGGAGGCTTCAAAACCGAACCTAAATATATCGAAGGTACACTACACCCTTGAACCTTGAGCTACATCCTTGAGCTTGACTCTGCTCAGCTCTGTTACACTTTCAATCGCCGCAATCATTTTCAAAAAGTTATTGTTTGGTTTTGATACGTAAATCCGCTCCGCTCAGAGCAACTCCACTCCGCTGAACTCAGCTCTGCTCCACATTTAATGGCCAATCGGCTTTATTTTTAAAAAAATATTGGTAAACAATTTTCATTAAATGTAGTTCTCAAATATCCAATTAGAGTTAGTGTAAGAAAATATTGCACAAAGTTCTTCACATGCACCCACCCCAAAAATATTTTTTCCCCACCCCAAAAAATTTGGTTTTCAACAAAAAATACTTCATAATACAGCATATTTTTCAATATTAGTTATTATTTTTTGTGTCATATATGACGATTTCATAAGTCTTTGTAGTGAATATGAATTAAAAGAAATGTATATTTTAGGAGAAAATTGGAGAGAGAAATTAAACACTGCCTGACATCAGCCTTCACTTTTTAATGTAAATTTTCTTATATACGATTAAATACTAAGCAAAAACTGGTGAAACTATTTTGAGAAATTAACACGAATGTTTTTGTTTGTTAATAAACTTTGAAAAAGATTTTCGGTAAGTTACCAATTTATTTTCTTGGTAGGTACTGCAAGATTAAATTTTAGCAATATTTGATTAAACTATTAGAACTAATTAAAATTTGTTTTTGTTAATTTTATACTTGGCTTTAATAAAAGAAAGCGCTGTAAATAAAAAAGTGTTGAAAAATAAATAATATAACTTCCATCTATGTGCACAGATACAGATGTGTCTGTCAGAATCCAACTTTTTCACGATTACCGTACTGTCAATACTAACTGAGAAATCAACTTTTGACTACTATTGGTGTTTGTTTGTTTGTTTTATTCAATTTACTTTTGAATTATAAATTTCTTATATTTAAAAATTTGGTGCTACGAGTTGTGAAACTTTATGTATTAGAAATTTGTATATAATGTGACGAATCAATATTGAGGAATTAGACTGCTTATTGAAATTTTTTAAAGTTTCACATAAAAGTTTCAGAAAAAAATAGATAACACGAAAGTTTTACCCATTAATTTTTCTGGTCATTTGTACTCGATAGTCTGAATGGCTACTAATAGAGGTGTCAGTTTGTTAACGTATTTTGCCAATTATTTATATTCTCTTCATAAAAATAATTCTTGAGTAAATTGCTAAAATAAAAACAATTTTTGTTAAAACAACTCAACAATTTCAATTAATTTACTCCATATGAGACACTTCTCTGTACGCCTCCCTTTACCGTGTTTCCAAAACACTTCTTTATTGACAAGTGTTCAGAACACTCGGATATAAAGACAGACGAGGCAGAATTGGATTCACCTTGTCTGTCTCTCTGATGGCATAAATAAATAGATTGAGACAGTCTTGTCTTCCCTCTTCTTCTAATTAGCATTCCTTTTCAAGCATTCATTCCGTGTGTGTCGGGTCTCTAGGGACCCCCGAACCACCCACAGACTCTCAGAACGGTCCTCGCCTCATTTTGTCCTGCGACGCACGTCTTCACATACACTACTTTTACATCGACATTTCTAACACACATTAGTGGTAGTGGTCACTATCGTTCATTAAAAACACACGGATTCTGTTTTTACCTAATGTTTTTAATACTTTTCAAAAAGGCAAAACTAATTTTTACTTACAGGATACGTGTGTGCAGATTAAACAATTAATTCCGGAACATACGACAACAAGGACAACAAGGACAACAAGGATACGACAACAAGGACAACAAGGACAACAAGGACAACAAGGACAACAAGGACAACAAGGATACGACAACAAGGACAACAAGGATACGACAACAAGGACAACAAGGACAACAAGGATACGACAACAAGGACAACAAGGACAACAAGGACAACAAGGATACGACAACAAGGACAACAAGGACAACAAGGACAACAAGGACAACAAGGATACGACAACAAGGACAACAAGGACAACAAGGACAACAAGGATACGACAACAAGGACAACAAGGATTCGGTTTTCTACTATTCGACTGTAAACTGACACTATCTTTTTATTTACATCTCCACCATCAATTATATTTCAAGTTTTAAACTTCATTTTGTTCAGGATATAAATATATATATATATATATATATATATATATATATATATACGCATATTTTTTAAAAATAAAATATATATATATATATATATAATATATATATATATATATATTCTATTTTGGGGTTTTTCAATATTGTGGACTCTTTCTTATACGGTCAGCTTCTGTGTTTTCATCCCTTTATTCTTCATTTGGTTCATAGTTTTACTCATATTTGTAATTTCATTTCACGTTTGTATTCTTTGTTTATCCTCGGATACAGGACACATATCCTTCGGATTTGTTAAAACCGAAGCCGTAAAAATAAAATAGTAACAATTTTTTTGTTTCTTCATTATTTTTTACTTAATTTCCAAAGAAAGAATAATTATTTCATACGACCTTTATTCATTTTCTTTATTATACGTACACATAACTGGTATCATTTATAAAAAAAATTAAGCGAATGTAATTTTTAGAGACAAATTACGTATTTTCCTCCATTTTCTTTGCATTTATTATTTGAAAGTTGTGGTGTATTTAAAATAACTGTTGTTTTCTAAACAGCTGAAAAAGTTCTCAGCTCATGCATTCTTTATCCACGACTTTACTTTCTTTTCTTTTGAGGTTACCAATATGAAAAACAAAATGGGCAATAGGTCACCAATTTTTTTGTTTTGTACTTTCCAGTATTAATAACTTCTCTAAATGTTGTTTTACAACTTTAATTACTGTCATTAAACGTGCTGAAAACAAGCAATAAAATCCAATCAAAGGGGGGGTCATAATGAAATAATCCACAAAAGAAGGGTTTTCAAATTACATTTTTTTCACAATAGCAAACAGGGGAATTACCCTTGTTAGTTTTCAAACAAAGTAAAAACATTCTTTTCTTGCCTTGAACTCAAAACCCGTTGTTTAATGTTTTATAAATTTCAGTCAAAATAGTTAAACAATGGAAAAATGTACAAAAAAACAGTTTCAGCAAAAACTCGTAACTTCCTTTTGTGCAAAAATGTTTTCGTGAAACTTATTACACTTGACTTCTTTCCCAGTTTTTTCAAAAATTACTAACTATTCCTACTTGGAAATTGTTTTTGAAAAATACTGCTTATTGTTTTCGATACCTGCTAACATGTAAGTAAATAGTGCAAAATCACTGCACAAACTTTCTTCCAGTTTATTATTATTTAGATATTTTAAATAATAACCGACTAAAGGTTCAAACGAAATGAAATACAAGGTTATGTGATGCACCTCCATTAAGCACCCGAACAAAACTATCTTTCCCGAAATGGTCGGTTTGAAAACTAAAACTATAAAAACTAAACCTGAAAATTGGCTTAATTTATCAAAATTATTTTATGAAACCTATAGTAATTTATTTTTGTTTTCCCTTCGTTTAAACCAAATCGTAATTTTAAACATTTGTAATCGAAGTGATTTTCATATATGACCGAAATTTGAGGAAAATAGAAAACAACTAATTAGGGTTTTCGGTCAATTTCGTTTTTGTATATCTCCGAAAATATGCATTTGATCAGATTTGACAAAATCTCTTTTTATTTTCCTTCAAGAAGACCAAGGTCCCCTACAAACCCTTTGGTTGTTTTTCCTGTGAGCTAGATTTTCATCTGTCTTTCCATCTTTTAGATTGTCTTCCAGAGGCGGTCTACTCTCTACGTTTAGCTACGTATGCCAATATGTTCAACACAAACTGGAAGATTCCCCATCTAACCATATCCTCCAGCTTGCATATTGCTCTTACAACGATGCCACACTTAATAAAGTGTTCTTCTCTGCAATTCTTAAGATTCTCTCTATGTTTCTTTCTGTCAGTTCTAACCTGATAGAGATTATCAACTGTCTGTCTAACACAGGTTTTTTCATAGGCATTTGTCAGGAATATTTGTGAAACAATAGTCTAAAAACAGACATTTTTAGATTTTAATATTGATCTCGAGATGTGTAGTTTTTGGGAAGACATCTTTTGTCTAAACAAACCATTTGACATTTGAATTAGTTAAAGGTATTTTATTTTAAATACTGTCTATAAATGTACATACAAACATTTAAAAATATATATATATAATACTTCATAAGAAAATAATGCAAGAAGTGTATATTTACCTATACTTATGGTAAAAGGTATTACTGGGAACACTGTGTAGTACATTTATTATGTAGCTGGAAGTTAGTGATTGATGATTGTGCTCTAAACAATTCTTTAATGAATGAAACCTACCTTTCCTTCTGACCTTAATGTTCTTGCTAAAGGAAACCACTTATTTGTATTAAATATGAGTAAAAATTTTAAAAGTTTGCAAAGAAACATTCTTTTAATCTAGATAAAAACCAATATAATTCAAGATGTTGCCGAAATATTGTTTCAAAAATAAACTGCACTTGAAATTTAAATTTGACACATACGTTTTAACTTAAAGCGAACATGGTAAATTTTAAACAAATCATAATTTAAAATATTCAAAATTCCATTAAATAAAATATATGACTAGTACAATCACCTTTTACACAAAATAGTTTTAATACTCGTACTTACTCACTTAGAGGAATATTTAGAAAGAACGATTATGAAAAACATCTGTTTTAATTAATTTTAGGATCTTTTCCCGAAAAAAGTGCTGAGTTTACTTGGATAGTTTTACGTATGTATCTACGCCAGTACGTGCACATCGCTGGTATAAACAGAAATTGGAAATTGAAGATTTAGTGCTGCGTGAGATCTATAGGCCTACTCTCTAAGGTGTATTATTTCCACATATACACATAATAGCAAATGTTTTTAAATAATGTTAGAGGTTAATTCAATACAGAAGTACTTAATTTATTACAATGGGGGACTCGGTGGTCGATGTGCCTGAAGCACTGGTCAGTTTTCTACCAGAAAGCGCACCTTAAAGTTCTTAGTTTTAGCCGCAATTACTACCGTTGTTTTTCCAAACCATTAACGTTGATCCCCCGTCCTTATTAGTCACGCTAACAAAGACAAATATTACAATAAACATAACCAGCCAAACATAAATTTTTATCAAACAAATTAATATTTCTTCTTCAATTCTGTTTTGTTTTGGGTTCCTTATAAATTCATGTGCGTGTTTGTCTGACTGTCAATAAAGCACTTCTTACTCACGTTACTACACAATTTGACGAATATTGTCTTTGTAGAAGCATCCCGACCTTAATGCAGCTAAGAGGGAAATATTATTATATTTTTATTAATCTAGTGTTTAATTATCTAGTGTTTTAATTATCATTTGAAACTAGAAGTGGTACTGATTCGGAAAATACAGTTCTTGTCCATAAAGACTTTACATAAAAGTTCACGTTTTCGGCTTCCTCCTTAAATTTTGACATATAGCGTCAAATAATCTCAAAAAACTAGTTTGTATGAAAACAAAAAATATTTTTTCAGGATTTCTTTTTATTTTAAGTATTTTGATTATTTATGGCCTTAAAAAAGCGCGTTTTAAGGTTCAACAATTTTAGATGGCTTTTTACGCCTTTCCATCTTTGCATTATGGATCATTGTAAGTGGAATACAATTCAAAAGTCGTATTTATATTCAGGCATTAAATGATTTCAAAAGGAGCACTTAAATAGTATCCTGCAAGAATGAAGTCAGCTGATCCATTCTGAGCCTTTTAGATCAAAGCATTCAAGTTTACATTTTCACGGTCAATAAGTTACTAATTTTACAAGGACAAAAACAAGGAGCCTACAAACTCACAGTATATGCTTTAAGACATGTACTTGACCATTTTAACGTTTATCATATTTTAGGACTGGTTGTGATGTTACATTTTGCGCACATTCGTCGCGTTATGCAAGTGCACAAATTTATATTGGTAGTTATAGTAAAAGATCAGTTGTTTCATATCAATTCGTAACAATCAGTTGATTTCATTGAACAGCTGATAGGCTTTAATACCATATGTTGTTAAAAATTAGCTGTGTTAATTTGTAGTGTTTTTTGAACAAATCATCATAATTAAAATAAAAAGGAAGAAAAAACATGATACGTGTTTTTTATTTTTGGTTTGATAACAGAAGTTATTATGTTTTATTTGAATCTGTTGCTAAAAAGGCAAGCGAGTTTTTCAGTTCAGATATTAGGCGTATAGTCCGATAAAAACCTTATCATCGCCTTCTAGTTTATTTAAATCGAAGTTATCATTGCTGTATTATTTAATAGTATAGGGAGGCTTTAAAAATATTCCTTAAAGTACAGGAAGGATTTAAAAGTATATCATTGTAATATATAAATGTATTAATTAATAGTAGTGAATATTTTAAATCATCGGATAATGCTTAACAGCGAATCTTATACGTTTTGTCTAGTAATGTGGATTCTCGTCTCTTAAAATTGTTCAAAGAAAAATATCTGGTATTTCTTTTCCAAACTAACAAATTAAACTTATTAAAATAAAGTATGCATAAGTTAGTTTAATGTACTGCAATGTGTATAAGTATATACCGAAGGAGCGAAATAAGAGATAAAATAAAGGGAAGTGAAGTGTGAGGAAGGAATGAGTAAGGTAAGAAACTTTTACATTTGCAGATAAAACAGAGCCGCACTTTGCAAGTCCTAATTCAACACTCTGAATCTAAATTACACCAGGCCGGGATGAGGCAACTGTTGATTAAGTTATCCTTTAAGGATATTTTCTTCCCGGTTTTATGCGTTCATTCTGACATTTTAGTTTGCTCCTTTAGTGAAGTTTTGTTCAGCGTTACATTGGAATTTCTGACATTATATTGTCTTAAGTCCAAAGAAAAATAAAAAATAAACATAAACGATAAAACAATTACATGAAACTGTAATTAAATTGACGTAAATAATTTTTTATTTAAAAAATTAAAAATTATTAGTAACAAAATTAAACAAATTTCAGTATACGACCTTCTCGCTGAGGTGATTAAAGAAATTTTGAAAAAGTGACATATATCTTCCACATTCTTCGAAAATCTGATTTTACCATTAAAAATCCGGATTACAATTTGTTTAAATTAGACTTCTTACTTTTCAAAATAACATTTATATAATAGCGGTACGGCGATATTTCGTTGACTTGATAGAAGCGACTTTAACAAAATATTTTTCTTTATCATATATTTCTTAATTCTAATTTTACCATCATGTAAGCATTAATATCTGCATATATTAACGTTTCACACTTTCAAAATACATTGAAAGTACAAAAACGAGCCCTTAAGCTGTTAAAAAATTTCTTCAATGATAATTCAAAATGCTAATCTATGCAGTTATAACGATGAATAAGATGGTGATATTGGATTTTCGAAAACATTTAAAACAAAAAACTAATGAATTTTTAAGTATTTTAAATGACTAACATTTTGAAACTGTTAAACAAATTTTGCTTGTTAACGAACTTGTACAAACTACTATTAAATCGATATTTGGGTCAAGCTTAAATAAAATCTAAATATCTCTCTCTCTCTCACTCTCTACCTCTCTATATATCTCTCTTTTCTATCCTCTCTTCCCCGATACACACACACACACACACACACACACACACACACACACACACACACACACACACACACACACACACACACACACACACACACACACACACACACACACACACACACACACACACACACACACACACACACACACACACACACACACACACACACACACACACACACACACACACACACACACACACACACACACACACACACACACACACACACACACACACACACACACACACACACACACACACACACACACACACTCACACACACACACACACACACACACACACACACACACACACACACACACACACACACACACACACACACACACACACACACACACACACACACACACACACACACACACACACACACACACACACACACACACACACACAAGTAAGGATTAGCATGTTAACATATTTCTGGGTCTCATCACAATGGCACGCATAACTGAAATTCTTTATAATATGAAACATTTCTAATTTATGTTTCTAATTTATGCACAAAGCTCTAAACTAATAGAACTAACCAATCTCAAAAGCATTTTAATATGTTTAAAACGTATTTCTTACTAAGCGTTGCATGTTAAAAAATTCTTGTAAAAACGAAAAACCAAGAATTTACAAAATCAGCTCCAACGATATCAATCCAATTTCGCTATAATATAGTCCCTACGTTTTCAACAAAAAACTTATTTGTAGCCAATTCTCTCCAAAAATCTGGTTATCTAGCTAACGATAAAAAAATATTTTACTTTTACCCTGATTTATTGTCGATTCATGATTTAATTTATACTTTCATTAGCGAATTACAATTGTAAAACAAACTATTGCAACTGCTATAATGATGAAACGGGCACTGATTCAGACCACCTTCTAAAACACGTTTTGATGGCTCCCTTAGAATTTTACATAAATTTTTACTGAATGTTTAATTTAGAAAATATTAATTTGAGAATTTTAGCAGCATTTTATGTGTAGCTTTTCTAGATTTTGTTTCATCTTTAATACAGATCTACACAGAGTCTAATCTTGTGTGTTGCTGGTTGTACTTTAGAAATATACAATTGCAAACTAATATACGTGTTCACGAGCCAAATTTTTCCAACTAATCCCAGGAAACTACAACTGTAACTGCAAGGTCTCGATTTCCGCCAGAGTAAAATGTATCGCATTGTATCGATTCCTTTACCCAACAATGGAGCCATTCGACTTAAGTAAACGCAGTTCAGAGAATAATAGAAATCTACTTGGCTTTGTATGGCTGCTTCTTTGGGGAAAAACAAACATTTGAAAATAGTTTAAAATAGGAATTTTATATTGAATCCTTTATACGTGGATAAACGACATCAAAGAAACAAAACTGTAATGGACGTTTTGTCGTGAAATCACTATTCCTTGCCTTTTTGTACAATTAAAATGACACGTAATGATAATCGCGGCAGACAGCCTGTATCAATGAAGTGATGGAAGCGAATTTTCAAAAAAGATATTTATATCAAACTTTTAATAAATTTAATTTCTTCGTAGTAATAGGCCTAGTTTTTAAAATCTGTTTAAACAGACGTTTTAAAATTTTCTATTACATTGGAAATATCAAAATGAACTTTTTCTTCTGTTCATTCATTTTCCAAATTTCAAAAAAATGTTCCAAATCATTTTTACCAGATACAAAAACTGTCATGGAATCTTTAATTTCTTTTCAAAAAATTAATTGTATTATTGTCATTTTAAAGGTTTTTTCTGTATAAATTGTTGCAATATTAACTCTTAAATTTTGCTGAAATTTTTCAAGCAATATATATATATATATATATTTATATATATGTGTGTGTGTGTGTGTAAACATTTGCACACAGACACATACACTCACTCACACACTCACACACACACACACACACACACACACACACACACACACACACACACACACACACACACACACACACACACACACACACACACACACACACACACACACACACACACACACACACACATATATATATATATATATATATATATATATATATATAAAGTATTTATGGTATTCTATATATGCAATCTCTATATTCAAAAATATCAGGTTCTGGAGCAATAAACAAGAAAATTGGTATGACGTCTTAGAAATCGGTTAGGAAGGTATTACACAAATTTTAATCATATATGATATTGTTGAGCCAGCCTAATATTACTTAAGCCAGCCTATCGAATTTGAAGCAAATAAAATTTACGACTAATGAGAAAATTAGAAACATTTCGGATGTTTTTATATAAGGAATATTTTAGCCGAGTTTAGAAAATTATATCGACTTTACATTTATTCAATAATTTCACTACTGCATGGTATAGTAATCAACGTGTGACGGGAATGTTAGGGCAATGTTCCACTGCTTATTTAAAGTTATAGAAAGTATTCAAAAGACGATTTCAGAATTGTTTAGCAATTAGTATTCATTCAAAATAAAAGGGGGACAAATATTCAGGCCCACCAAACTTTTTGCGTTTTGCTACCAAAAATTTCTTTATTTTCAAATTATATATACGTCATAAATACAAATACGTTCAATACAGCCAAACACAAAACTGACACAAAATTTAGACTTGATTTATATTTTCGTGACCATGTTTATAAAAAATATAATTGTACTAGTAACTTTTTACATGTAGGAACTACAAAGTAGATAATTCACCATAATGAATGTAGAAGTTACTGTTTAGAATATTCAGGTACACGTACATAGTTTGGTCAAATGACACACATATTTTATTCAGGACTATTTCAATATTCTTTAAAACATTTTCCTTTTACCATGGAAGTGATCACTGTTATTTCTTTTGGAAAGTACACCAACACCCGTGACTAAAGTAAAACTAGCGGGACGGGATTTTAGAGGTTACGGGATAAATAAGTTAGTGTAGAATCTGTAAGCACTTGTTTGTCCCTTCAGGGAAAGGGAAATCGGAGAGAAAGGGCGGCGTGGATCGGGAAAGGGGGGGGGTCTCTTCGGAGCGTTCATTAACAATAGATCGCCGCACGTTTACGTGGAACAACGGTCAGCCGAGAGTCTAACACCAAATCCTGCAGGACACTTTCACCAGACACCATCCTGGTTTAGTAGAACGCAGGACTTAGTGAAGTCCTTTATGTTTTTACACATTATGTTTAAACACATTCATTTTTGTGTTTCTTTATGTAACTTTACTGTTTATGAAATATACACCAATAGATTAATGTCTATCAGTACACTTTAGCGTCTAAACGTTACTTTAAAAATTAATTAATTGTGTTACTTATGCTTACAGTTCTTAGGAATAACATTAACATTACAAATTTATTGTTATTTTCAAAATTATCGAAAAGAAAATATTTTTTACAATATTAGTGTTTGGTATTGTATTGAACAGAGTACACTGATAAATACATAAATCTTTTACAATTTATGTATTAATTATTATTAAAAAGTTCCGACAAATTCTCGCGAATAATTTAAAATATTTAAAACAAGTGTTTAGAGCTAAAATGTAGCAAAGACTTTTTCACATATTGGTATCTCTCTAAAATCTTCTAGTTCTAACGCTATTAACAGAAAAAACAAAATATCGAACTACTTTCTCTAAATCTATTCATTAGATTCTGCTAACATTTTGATCACATTTAGGTCCATACCTCAAGTCAGTTTAGTATGTTTAACGTGAAGAAAGTTCAGAGGTAAATAAAAGACAAATATCCAAGACCGTTATTTAGTTTTTGTATTTCAATTTTCTCTGGAGTTCACTTGAAATTTAATACACTGACTTCAGTTATATGTACAAAATTCTTTATATTTGAATAAAAGATTTTGATAAGCTTATGAACAAAATTTTAACAAAATTGAGCCGACTTAACAAAAAAAAACATTTTATTTTGAAAGAAGTATAAGATTTTTCAGGAAACCTGAAAATGAGTAGATCTAAAAAATCTTAAATTCCATTTTTTCGTATTCATTATTTTCTTCTCTATACTTCGTTCAGTAAGAAAGTAAATAACTAGTGTAAACACATGAGAAACGTTTTCACAATGAATTAGGCTATTCCCACCAAAACAACCTCGTATTTTCCAAAACAAAAATCGAAAAACGTATATTTTATCAAAATCGTGAAATAAGACTTTGCACAAATTCTATTGTATACAAAAATGTATGACTCAAATATAGGAAAGTTTTGAAACATATGAAATTTACGGTTTAAGGGTTAATCAGGAAAACTTCAAAATAATCGCTGTCGTTTTTTTATTCAGTTGACTACTATAACATATTTTTTTTTATTAAATGCCAATTTATCACAGTAAAGTTTTGCTTTATAAGTGCAGTTTACGTAATGATATGTACAATATAATGTAATGTACTATATAATTATAACCGCAGTAATCAGCTATCCTACTGACGTGATTGAAGCAAATTTCCATAAGCATTTTTTAAATTTAAATGTTTTTAAAAAACTTTGATTTGACCATTATAAACAGCACTGAACATATTAAGTAGTATTTTAATCTTTCAAATTGCACTGGAAATACGGAAATAAACCCTGATTGCTGCCAAAATATTTCTTAATTTTATCACATTTTTAAAATTCAAAATGCTACCTCGCGCAGTTTTTAACTCTAATTACGAAGGTGAAATCAGATTTTCAAAAATAATCAAAACAAGTTTTGAATTTTTAAAATTTCAAATTGCCGCCATTATAAAATACTGTTGAAAATAATTAATTTGCTGTTTAAGGCCGAGTGACCACCAAATGCAGAGCGGAGTTTCGTTGAGCGGAGCGGACTAAACATTCAAAACCGAACCTGTTGTTTTTAATGTACGTTCGGCTATTCAAAGAGAAGCAGAGCCCAACGAATCCGCTTCGCTTTCAGTGGCCACATTTATATTAAAAACAATATGTTCGGTTTTGAATGCTTAGTCCGCTCCGCTCTGCATTTGGTGGTCACCCGGTCTAATGAACTTGCCCAACCTATTACCAAAATCAATTTTTGTGTAAAATTTGAATTAAATCGGACTAAATATATGAACTTGAGCTTGCTAAAACACACTCACACACAACAAACAAACAAACATTTATTTATATGTGTGCATACTCTATATCATACACTTAAACGACCTCTCAAAAAGTGATATAAAGGTCAAGATCGGCTTTCATTTCTAGGTCCCGAGTTTGGGTTTTACTAAGATTACCACTCCAACTAATTTTCCAATATGGGTTCCCTAAAAAAAACTGTGAAACCTAATACTAGTCAGTACAGCCTTTCATACGACAGAATTGATTATTGTTATTATTATTATTTACTTTTTTAATGATCAATATTTAAGATTGATTTGATAAAATTATTAGTTAAACAAACTTTCATTAACCGAATGAGTTTGTTAGTTTCACCTCAGAGTGCAGCACTTCAACTGCTTTATTCCAAGTGTTTACATTTGTTATTACACATATTTTCTGCATAGGAGACGCTTATCTCTTTAAAAAATCAATTTTTTAATCTATAAGTTATAAAACGAGAAGAATTGTTAAAATTGTCAAATCAAATTTTTGAGACAGTGAATTGTGAAGTGTAAAGTAATATAGCGTCTTCCAGTATAACAATCATAACTTTTTCTTTTACGTTCTTGTGCACGTGGACACGAGCAGTTATTAATAAATTAAAATCTTCGGTTTACTTTGTCCTATTGATTGTTCTCCAAACAGAAGCAACATGCCGGGCAGTTATTGTGCCATGTAATTATGCACCACTTGTCTTCTCTTATTCCCCTCTACAAATGTTTAATGTAAAACTGTTTGTTTTCCGACGTCACGCGGGATCGATAGTAACACTACAATCACGTGCTGACGTGAAGGAGCGAATTTCCAAAAACAATTTTTTACCCTATCCTAGACTAACCACTTTTAGCGAATTTCAATTGGAAAAATGAGCTTTTAAAGCAACCATCATGGTAAGACCCAGACCCAGAACATTGAAATTAACACCAATCCTGACCATTAGGTCACTTTTTGAGGGGGTCGTTATAATGTGTATATATATATATATATAGACTATGTGTGTGTGTGTGTGTGTGTGTGTGTGTGTGTGTGTGTGTGTGTGTGTGTGTGTGTGTGTGTGTGTGTGTGTGTGTGTGTGTGTGTGTGTGTGTGTGTGTGTGTGTGTGTGTGTGTGTGTGTGTGTGTGTGTGTGTGTGTGTGTGTGTGTGTGTGTGTGTGTGTGTGTGTGTGTGTGTGTGTGTGTGTGTGTGTGTGTGTGTGTGTGTGTGTGTGTGTGTGTGTGTGTGTGTGTGTGTGCGCGCGCGCGCGGGCAGATTTTAATGCCGGCAAAATCAGAATTTCAAAAAGAGTAACATAAACATTTTTTTTGGGAATTCGCTTCTATCACGTCAGCAAGATAGCTGCTAGCCTCAATTATTACGATTTAAATTCTGATTTCACCGTCCTCTTATTCGTTAAAATCAACTTATATTTTAGCATTTTTAATTTTTAATTACCGGTACATTGAATAGAAGGAAATGAACTTTTATCGTCGTCAAATTCAAAATTCGATTCAAAAATGTCTTTATTTAAACATATTTTGAAAATTCAAAGTGAACAAAATTCAAATTTTATGCAGTTTTAACACTAATTGTGATGAAGAAGCTAGATTAAAAAGAAAGAAAAATAGGCAATGAAGTTATGAATTTTTAAAAAATTTAAATTGCCACCGTTTTGAAACTGTTAATGGGCTTTTGTTGGAAAAGAAACTTGTTCAAGCTGTTAACAAAAGCGATTTTTGTGACACGTTTAAATTAAATCGGACCTCAACTGCGACCTAGGAGAACACACGCACACACACACACACACACAAAATATATATAAATTTTGAAAGCCCCTCAAACCACATTCTGTAAGTCATGATCGTAGCTTATTTTGTGGTTTAAATTCTAAATCTTGCCATATGGTCTGCTACTATGCTCATTTTGTAATGGATATTTTCTAAAAATATGTATACAATGTTAAAAATTCTATTTCATTTTTTTTTTTTTTTTAAGAGAGTCTCGAAGATATGGCAAATGTAGTATCCTGACCTATTGTATATATATTCATCCTATTCTCTGTTATTCAGTATGTCAAATCCCTTGGATGACTCTCGTGGTCATCGAACCATTTTCTCGAAGATATGGCAAATGTAGTATCCTGACCTATTGTATATATATTCATCCTATTCTCTGTTATTCAGTATGTCAAATCCCTTGGATGACTCTCGTGGTCATCGAACCATTTTCTCGGCCTTCCAACAAATCTTCGATCAGTGTGTCCGAGATATCCCCCAAAACGATTTTTTTTATAATGTCTGAACATAAAACCTATATGTTTTTATTTTTATCATTATGTGAAGATAAACAACTCAAGGCGACGCGGAAAATTTCAAATAGCAAACAAATTATTTTAATTATAAATATATGACAAAGATATGTGCAAATTCTGATTGGTTTATTGGCCTATAAATTTAGCATGTTCTCTTATAGTGAAAAGGTACAGATTTACTATTAAAAACAGAAATATTAGACCTACCTCTCTGACACCACTTTGTAAATTTCGACAACTAAATAATTTAACACTTCCTCCGTTTAAATAGCTCAAAGACAAAGTAGCTAATAAACATGCACACTTTGAATCAACAAACCATCCCCTCAACACCCCCACACTTAAACTCACCCCATTTACAAACACGAAATGTAATAATAATCATCTTACTATTGCCTTTTTCGTGAAATGATAATTCAAGCAATTTGGTTTGCCAGATAGATTGCGTGAACGGGTAAAGAGGGCAAGGGGCTGGCGGGGTACGGGGCGTAAGGGGGGGACATCTATTAGATTTCTCATCGTACTCATTGTCATAGCAACCAAGTAAATGCGTCCCTGAAGGGCGAACCCACTCCTTATTCCCGCTTTGTGATTAATGCGACGATCCTTGGGGATGCTGTTAAGGGAAGAAATCAGCTTCTTCTTTTGTACTGCACCCCTTTAATACCGGCAGAAGAGAGACATAGGTTTCTGCCCTGGGGAGATTTAGTTCTTGCCAAATATTACCACTTCATTGTAACTTTTGCCTTTGTTTCGTGCTAAGGGTTAATTTTTTTTAGTAACGTAAGTTAGGTTATAGTTTGACTGTACAAAAAAAAGGCTGTTAAAAGGTTTAATTACTACTTAGGGGTTGTCTTAGAATCCGTAACTGATCAACTTATGTTTCCTGGGAATGTCTGTTTCTGACAGCAGTAACGCATAAACAGTAAATTGCCAAACAAAGAATAATAGATTTTAAATAATTTAAAAATGGAAGCGTAAAATAAATATTGAAGTACTTTCTCAATTATATAAAGTTAGTTTTAAACGAACTAACCAAAATTTTTTGATTTATTATATTCTTTGTCCGACTATGTGTAGGCCTCTATAAGGTACAAGGTTGGACAAACAAATAATTGATCACTTAAAAAAAAATTAAATAAGCTTTGTTTTGGTGCTAAATGTTTTTTTTACTTTACAAATATGTCTGTTGGTAGTACTACCATATGTGTGATCTATAGCAAATCTCACACATATGGTTTGTTGATAATATTTCCCCCCTTTCTTACTCAACCTGTAGTCAGTGTAAGGTGGAACTATAGGTTAGTTTAATTAATTACTTCTACCATAATTTTATTTTTAAATGAGATAATATTATATATATTTCTTTTACTTTAAGGCGAAAAACACATTTAGGCTATTATCGCCTCCCTAAATGTAAGTGTGAGTGTAAAGTGTTAAAGTCGTAAGTGTAGTGTTGTAAGTGTAAGTGTGTGTGTTAGACTCGGGTACCGCGAGGGACGTCTAAATCCTCTCAATAGGTACAGCTAGTCTGCACCCCTGCGGGTGGATTAATAATATCCAGAAATGATCTTTAAAAGAATACTCTCCCAGTCTTTATGGTCAGATTAATTGTAATATTAAAAACGTATACAATATCAAGATTGACCAATTACTACATTTTAATAAACGTTCATTATCAGTGATTGATCAATAACTGATAAATCATAGAACGGAGTGTTACCACCCTGACTCATCACTGCTTTTGCCTGAATGAGCAATCGATTCCTTAATTAAATTAAATTATAATTACACCTATACCTAATATATTTGATACTACTGAATAACTTCCCAATCTACACAATTGTGACATTCGTTGCTACACTTTAAATACGAATTTTTATTTAATAACATTTTTTACTTTTCAAACGATATTTTGTTTGTTATAAAATAGCCTATTACTGTATGTTCAGATTATTATCAGTTCCTATTCCTAATTTAAGAAGACCTATATAACAATTAATTTAATTTTTGAATAAAGAATAAGCCTACAGCTTATTCCTCAATACATGCCTAATTAACATGATTTTATTTTAAAAAATAAACCAATTCAATCTGATTTGTAAAAGCTAACATTTACATCTTACATGACTTACATAATGTGAATGTAGGCCTATTTTTACAATAAAATTTACATTTTACCTAGAGTTTATAGACCATGTTCGAAACAAAAATTTTTAATTAGACTCAATTAATACTTACTTGAATTTTCTACCACATTTTTCTCTAAAATTGAATTACTCGATTAAAATTAAAAGGCCTACATGTTTAAACCTAGAAATTAGTAGCAATACATTATGTTAAATAGAGTGTTATGTAAATATAAAAATAAAGGATAGTACCTGTTAGGATAAGAATGTATCACCGAAGAAACTATGTGCAGATTATACAGGAAGTAAGAGTATTTGCAGACCACATAATTTATGATTGTGAGGTCTTACTAGCAGAAGGGAAAGGGTGCTTGGCGTCAGGATCCTAAACAACCCCCCCCCCCAGCGAAATAAGATGGGCTATTGGAACTCGGTGAAGGCACCAGACTGGTGAACTAGTAACTAGTAGAATTAAATAAGTCTTTTTATCGCAGTGCATGGAGATTATAATCCATTTACCTCTAGTATTTAATCTATTATAATATAGAGATCGGTTTTGGCCAAATCGTGCCAAATGTTACAATGGAAGAGTCTTTGTCCTTTTCCGCAACAAACATGGACAGTCTACAAATGGACCAACTAGAGAGCCGAATACTGAGTGACGAGCCAAGCCTTGTTGCTATAAATATCAAATATAAACTATTAACAAGAAAGGATCAGTTGACTACACTGCCTCACGTGTACTGTACCACTTGTAGCTTGCGATCTTTTGAACTGAGACCCAAACAAAAATTACTTTCGAACCTTATTCTACTAAGCGTATTCGCAACAAAAACCATTGTCACAAAATTGTGTAATGTTCGGTTGTATTGTTTACGAGTAGGTTATGAGTTGTATTACCGATATGCAGACAGAGGGACACTATCGCGAATTTATAAAATTCTTTTAGTTTTACCTACATATCCTAAAAACTACTTTTTTATTCACTTTTTAATATCGTTTCATCATTTTTAATAAGCTTACAAATCATTATATTTTTGAATGACGCCATTTTGAAACGGGTGAACAGATTTCACAAAATTGATTTTTGTGTCAAATACTAACCTTATCTATAAGTTACGATCGGAGCTTGTTTCATGGTCCCGGTCGTACCGCGATGAACGCACCGAGAACTCATTTTCCGATGGAAATTCGTTAAAAACATCGCGACCATAATACATCGCGCCGGGTTATAAAATTATACGAAAACTTGCACGAACACTAAAACAGCAAACATAAACTGAGACAAATTAAAAGCCGGTCTTCTTATCTTCGCACGACTGCAACAAACTTCGCGACATCGTATATCAAACAAGGAAACAAGAAAATGAAGAAAGTAACAAAGATAAAGTAAGATATGAAACAAAGGTAAGAAAGAAAGAGAGTTTAAGACGGCAGTGGTGTTTCGTGCCATTCATTTTCCGTGTTGCCACCTCATCTCATTGTTGTAAACCCAGGAGGCATGCTTTCTTTGTCTCTTAATATATGCAGCGGCTGTACAGTGTATATTGTCTTGCTGCTTCTTCTTCTATCTGATGACAACTTACGGCGATATTTTTACCTCTTGGGTTCGAAACGACTTAATAAAGCTCCTCAGTAGAACCGCTTGCATGTACTGACATTTATTGTATGTACTTTTATGTACACGCTGCTTACACGATATTTCTTATCTTATCGGTAAACCAGGCTTGTACTTGAGAGTGTACAATAAAAGTTCCCAATTGTTTCTTCTTATATACCTATTAAAGAGGTTCAGAATAACTTTTTTATTATTAGGATTTAGGATAGCAGAAATGGACTACGTCTCAATATGCTTACTGTCTCAGTTTATACAGTATAATAAAATTGTCAAAAGAGTTTAACCATATTCGTGAAAAGAATAGTAAACTCTACATACCATTTTTAACCATTCTATTTTTTTTCCTTTAGAATATTTTATTTATGTGCACACATTTGTATTTTGAATTATTGATTTTATTTAGTTTAAACTTAATTTATATAACCTCTATTATATAATTAACGGTAGTTCTAAAAAACATTAACGTATTTTTGGTAAAACGAATTTGAAAATACTCTGATTTTTTTTGTGTGTTTAACGTCCGACTATTGTGCACACTTGGGCTAATGCAGACGATGGGATGGTTTATAGCGTATGAAAATGCCAAGCCCTCGCCGGGAATCGAACCCGGGTCCTCGGGGTGAAAGCCTAGTACACTATCCACTAGGCCACCGAGGCGGCAGAGTATTTTAAATACTCTGAAATAGGTACAAAGTATGTTAAGGTGTTGGATCACAAGATCTCTAAAAGATCAATATCAAGAAAATTAAAATTTTGTACAGAGATTCGGGTACTCACTAAAAACGGATTACAAAATCAACCGAAAAAATTGGATTATATTTCTGTTTCTTTCAAACAAATAAATCCAAATAACCCATAAAAATAATATGGTGTTATTTTGATATGTTTTAAGACATTCCAGGCGGAATATAATATGTCCAACTATTTTTTAATCAAATTATAAAATCTATACTAGCGAAACAGCGGGTTACAATTGGAATTACCATAAACTTACGTACAAAATAAAACCACTTACTTCGTTTCTCAGTTCACGAAACGTGCGTAAAGATTTAAAAGATAAGTATACCTTGAAGAACAATTTGAACACTGTTGGTAATTTAAATTATTTAACAATATGAGTTTATTTTATAAGCGAATATCTTTTAGGAAACGAGCTATTAGAGACATCACAGTAGAGCCACAGGATCGTAACTTGATCGCCGATCTCGTTCTTTAAAATATGCTTTGAGTGGTCTATAAATGTTTAATTTGATTCTAAATTGGGAAAAACTGAATGTGGTAATCACTTGGAAAGTTATTTACTCAGCAATATCCGTTACATCTTATATTTTAATAGTAATTACCTTTATTTTTTTCATTTCTAAAATTACAAAAATAAACAAAACAGCCTTGACGATTTGTTTTCATGTTTCAATGAAATTTTAAATTATTAATTTATGCAGGTTTTAAAAGAAGTTATTACATTAAGGGTGGTTAGGTGTAAAATACGAACGTTTTCTATTACCGAAATGTTCGTTAATTTAATATTTTTCAGTGTTATTATCTTGTTTAGATTTTCGTACTACTCTCATGTGTATTGTTTCCGAATAAAATAATTTCACAAAATTTCTAAATAATTTTCCCTGATATTCTAAAATCTTTCTCTATATTCTTCAATTTATTCGTCTAAACACAGTTACTAAACTACTCGTTACATGACTAAATAGATCATTTGTTTTATCGTGACGCTTAAAGGAGAAGCGGTGGAGAGCTTTAGAGAAATTCTTGTATATGCACCACTCGCCTAATACATTAATTTAACGGAACGGACGTCTAAATACGAGTAAACTGTTTCCTTCCCCCCCACTACTAACAGTAAATATAAAGCCTATGATATCATTCGAGGTCAAGCGCCGCGATAAAACAATCGACCTATATTAGTAACTAAGTAGATTAAAAGTAAACAAGTTCTTCACTTAAACAAAGTTCACTCACTTAGTAAACGACCTGCACTAGAATTTTTCGTGAATGTAGGAGAATTTCCCTCCAGCTCCCTCCAACAGTCTAGTGTCATAGAGTCTGCCAAACTGAATGCAATGCAGCTATATAGAACAGGTCGTTTACAGTGCTCATTATGGTCTATCTGAATTACTACTTTATCGATCGATCATTGATAACATCGATGTTATCGAATGAATGAATGAATACATCATTCATAGATCACTCGATTTTGTAATTTGTTCGATTTAACATAACCTCGACATTTTTCATTGACATTTGCAATACATGTTAAATGTAACTCCTACATTTTCTTTACTAAAATACCGTATCAATTCATTGCTACGACATAACTTGCACAAACGTGGTGATTACTATTTTACTTTTCTACGTTATTACGTAATTTAAAATATTTTAACGTAGATTCTGGGTTTCTAAATGTATTTTCAGAACTGTAAATACTAAATCTGATAAAGCATTACCTGCTTCGTGCAGTTCGTCGGACAACTGAAGACTGTCCATGTTCGTTGCGGAGAAGGACAAAGACTCTTCCGTTGCTGGCATTTCTGTGTCGTCTGAAAAAAAATATTACAAATATAAGCCAAGTGTACATAAATATTTTAATCGCACAAACTTTCTCACATAAGACTTTTAACAGTTTTCCCTTAAGAACGCATCTTATTTTATTGGTAAACACCTAACACTCTGCAACTGGGACACCATAATACAAATTTTCAACATAAAAATACACCACTTCTCTCTCGTTCTCCTCAAACACATCCACCCACCCATACACACACCCACCCACCCACCCACACACACACACACACACACACACACACACACACACACACACACACACACACACACACACACACACCGGTGAACTATGGATGAATCCGACTAAATACTCGCGCATAATCTTGCGGTTACAAGAACTGAAACATCACTACACCATGCGCTCTTGAGTCTCCGCTCCCTATCTCTGCTTCTGAGCATCTGCACAGCGGTTTTCACATGTTTGTAAAGCCTGTGTTCGTGCTTCACTGTTTTATCAATCGTTTCAATCTCAAGGTCTTTTTTTGGAATAATCATTGCAAACGTACCAAAGCGTACCAACAGTAACTGGCAATACCTCATTTTGAAAGGTTTGAATTATTGTAACACTTTATTTCTGGGCGCATCCCCAAAGTTGTAGCTCATACATTCGTATTGGTTTTAAAAATTGCTTGTATAGTAGTACATTGTTTGGAAAAATTTAATTTAAATTGTGACCTTATAAGCCATTTTTTCTTATATAAAATTCAGTAATTCATTCTTAGCGTAGTGTCAAGCGTCTTTACTAAATATTTTACTACAATTTAAAATGAATTATTTGCTCTAAAAATGATCTAGAATTTACGATCGGCACTCATTTTGAGGTCCCGGGCATATATCGTACCATGAAGAAAATCTATTGCTCATTAACAATGAAAATTTGCAAAAAAAACGTTCAAAACGCTTGTAACCTAAGACGGAACTATAATCGCAATTCTTAGTTGAATCACTAACACTTTCAGTGCGTGGACCTTTTTTAAAAGTTTTTTATTTTTGGATACATTTTAAGCTAAATAAATATATTTTACGAAAATTATATTTTCAAGTGGACGTACACATTATACAGAAAGAAAATAGCAGGAAAACTTTAGGTCAACTATGCAACTCGTAAAGAATTCACCTGTCACTCTCAGCTTCCACCCGAATCGTTCACCGTTTATTTAAGGTAGGCCTCGCTTCTCCCTCTACCACAGACAGGCGACCTCAAAGTGAAAAAAGGCCACGGCCAATGCGAGGCCGCTCATGCCTAACACTATGCCAGCCAGCGCGTTAGACCGCTTGGCCGTTTGACCATTCAGATTTTCTTTCATCAAACAATAGTCTTTGGTTATTTTTTATTATTGTTTGGTTACGCTAAATTACTTATAGCTTACTGCTGTTCATCAAAGTAAGCACATTGTCAGGGTTAAAGAATGCTAGGATTAGATTTTTATAAATCAGACGTCTGGTAAAACTGGACTTTGGCACTGAAAGGGTTAAACTGTCCCACTATCTACTAGTGATAAGATTTAGTTTGTAGCAAATAATACCTTTTTTCATTATTTAAAAGTTACAAAAACTTCTACAATTACAAGCTAAATATAAAAAAGAGTATATGTATGTGTACATATTTAGAAAAAACAGGTAAGCTACCAATTTCATAAAAGTTCTATATTGAAATATCTTACACACAAAAAAAACATTTTTTTTAAATCGGTTTTTTCTGAAATTCGATAAACAATGACACCATAGAAATACTAAAATCCTGAAATATTATAGGAGCACAGATTTCGTTGACAAGGAACTGGCACTGGGAGCGCCCCTAACAGAATAAGCTAAGTCGGTTTTTGCGCCCCAATACTCTGCCAGCGAAATTAATAATCCACCCCAAAAACAAGGGTTGTGAGATATACCCTTCCACCCTACGCTAGTGACCGCTAATTTCTCTTATCTTTAATCTTCCATCGTGTAACATACATTATTGTTAATCTAAGAAAGAAAGTGACGTTTAGGGTCGGAGAAATAAACGACCATTAGGGGGGTTTCTATTTTGAAAATATAATCTGCCGTTATTAAAATGATATATAATGAAATGCAATTTAAAATAAATAGTACAAAAAATTAAAAAATCTTACACGTAAATTTTAAAATTTATTACAAAAATGAATACATACTTAAAAAGTTTAAATTAAAATGATTTTAATTAATTACAAATTTTGAATGGCAACCATTTTGAAACAGTTAAGAGATTTTTTTAGTATCGAAGTTAACAAAATTAATTTTTGTGTAAAGTTTGAATAAAATCGGACGTAATATGCAAGCGCTGGAGTAATGGAATCGCTGGTAACGACTTATATTGTTTTTTGTAATTTCTTTTATTTAACAGAAATTAGCTGATAATTAACGAGGCAGTCGCTTTCAACGGTTATTGAAAGAATATTCCCATAACTTCTTTCGAGAATAAACTTTAGAAAGTGAAAATAATATCTACTTCATCTATATATATATATATTAATTCTTTGCTTTTTTAATAGCTTACATTGTTTTCAACACTTATCATTTCCTGCTTAGTTTTTTTCTCTGATATTACAATATTTAACTTTAATTCGGTTAGGTGATTTGTGTAGTTTGAATTTTTTATTTATTGTTTTACTTATCGGCTTTCAAAGTGTGGACATTCTTGAGAACACACTGAGAAGCTACTTCTCGACTGAATGAAACATTTCTATAAATGTTTTTGTCATTTATAAATATTTACATCTCATATTAGTGTACCAAAGCTTCAAGGTGCATTTTATCTATGAAATCAAATTGGTTGTCATTTCTTTTATTTTTAAGTTAAAAATAAATGAATTTCAAGGTAATCACAGTTCATCTTTGTATTGTTGTATAATACAAAAGTGATCGCATATTACATTGTACTTTAAAAAGTCGTTACTTTTTAGAAATTGTATTATTATAATCAAAGAAATGCATGTCAAGACCGTTGTATTTTTTATTGGGAAGAAAAATAAGAATAATAACTACCCTTTTAAAGATGTTGTCTTTACTAAGAAAATTAACAAAACTTTATACGCATACAATTGTGAATCCCAGTTTGGTTATATTGCCTATTTTACTTCTTTATTTCCATGGTGATCACAGGCTTACCGTTATATCCACTAAGAAATATCGAAATAAATTTACTATACCAATGTTTTCAGCGTTCTAATTTGAGTAGTCCTAAGGTTACGTTTAATGTCAGAAACATTCGCCGTATTTCGCGCTAGGAAAAGGTTAAATACCGGACCGGTCCTCGGGGAAATAGTCGGACAGTCCCGCTCTTAGCGAGCTAGCTTTATAAAACCTTTCAAATTTAGGGAGTGGTCCAGGTGGGAATACGGCGTGCCCCGGAGAGTTGCCTATCTCACTTTGTCACGGTCCCCGGGGAACGTTCCCTTTGTTTCCTGTCCAGGAGCTTAATTACACTAAGTGGATCAGGTGCGGCTAGGGTTATGAATCGAAGGAAACTCACTTTTCCCAGTCCCGTTCTGTCATAAGCCAACTCCATCTGTCACCTTGCCCGTCTAATCGTGTAACGCCCAACATAATGTTCAGGACGAGAATACTGCTTACACTTTGTAAAGTGCAATTAATATAATTTTTAGGAAAATATATCAAACGTAACAACAAGCAAATATAAAACACTTTCTAGAAGGTTTAATCAAAAAATATACAGTAAAAAAATTAAACATTCTCAAATTCGCTGTCATATTTTGAACATTTATTTAACATATAAAAGCAACAACTGTCAGTCAGATATAAGAAATACAATTTAATACAGTACTAAAACTTTAAAAGTAAACGACAATTTCATTTAAAGACTATTTTTAAGTGGAAAAAATGCTGAAGGGGTCTTTTTTTTATTTGTTTTGAAATGTCAGTTATTTAATTTAAAATCCGATATACAGACTTACGTTACGAATTTTTTATGTCAAAAAATTTTAAACCCCAGGGGCTCACATTTGGTGAGTACGGGGTTGGCGACCCCGGGGTACCCGAGCTGAATCTAATCTTATTTCAACTGGTCTTGGATTAGATTCCTATTTTTGCCTTTCCTATCAGGTCTCTCTTGACCACCTCTTGTTCTTTTCGACCCCGATGCTATTAGAGTATTCGAGGGCTAGGGTGTCTTCAACTTCTTTTTTCTCTTATCCCTTTTACAACATTTGAAGATTTCTCATGATGTGTGATCCAAAACTAGAAATACCCCAGGTGGGTAAGCCTGAAAAAGTGAATCTCACCGTCGGTTCCGATCGGGTGAAAGCCCCGGTGGCCGGCGCCGGTCGCATGGATTCTGGGGGCGACCAGACACACGATGACTTATCGAAGCTCAAACAGGATCCATTCCTTAGAAGTTCTACAACACAAAGAACCCCGTCCAAGGTGGGGACCACTAGGAATTATGAAGAGGAAAATGCGGAATTGCGAAAGAAACTTGATGAAATAGAGCAGATTGTGATGAAACTAAGTAATGAAATAACAGAGCTGAAAAAGGAAAATCAGGCCTTGAAGATGGCGGGTTATACAAATCCTATGCAGGAAACATCTTACGGTAATGTAAGAGCTGAAACTGTAGATTATGTGACAGATGAAGAAGAATTAAGCAAAGAAACCGAATGGCTGCTCCAAAAGAAAAGACCAGGTAAAAAAAGACGAGCAGAGTTCTCTCCTGAACTTGATCAATCAAAACTTAGAAGTGATTCAAAACAGACTGGAAACACCAAAACGCAAACTAAAGAAAGACCGCCACCTCCGATTAACATTAGCGGAATCAAGGAATATGCCACTGTACAAACCTTGATGAAGTCCATAACAGACAAAGATTATAAGGTAGTCTCGATAAATAACAATATCTGGAAAATCAACACACCAGACTTAGAAACATACCGAGCACTAGCAAATAAATTGTCACAAGAAAAATATGAGTGGTTCACATATGAAAATAAACAAGATAGGCCTATTAAAGTAATGGCTCGAGGGCTTCATCAAACTTGTGAAATAGAAGAAATAATTGAAGATCTGAGGGTAAAAGGCCTGAGTATAACAGCCGTGGTTAATATCTTGATGAAAGAAAGACAAGTGGATGAACATGGAAATGAAAGGGTTACAAAGAGAGGTTTGCCACTCTTCATGTTAACGTTTGACAATAAAGGAAAGGTAGATAATACCTATAATATAAAAACTATTTTAAATATGAAAGTCAAAATAGAACCGCTGCGCAAAACAACGGACACCATAACTCAATGCAAGAAATGCCAAGGTTTTAACCACACCCAAAAATATTATCAAAAGGAACCCAGGTGTGTGAAATGTGTTGGTAAACATGACACAAGTAAATGTCCAGTGAGGAAAGATATGCCCCCAAAGTGTGTGAACTGTGGTGGGCAACATCCTGCTAACTACCGTGGATGTGAGGTAGCTAAGCACTTGCAGAAAATAAGAAACCAAAACAGAAATATACAATACAGAAAAATCATTTCAAAAACAAAAGAAATACAAAATAAAAGAAGTGACGAAAAGAGTGAAAGCAATGAGGGCAAGTCATAAGTAGAAATAGTTAAGAACCCAAGAAGGAAAGAGACAAATGAAAGCAACGACAAAAACATGATTGAAAATATACTAATGAAAACTCACATTATTGACGGAAAGATTAGATGAGCAAACGGAGATAAATAAGAATATTTTCACAAAGCTGCAGTATCTGGAATCGAGAGCAGGTAAAGTGAACAAGAAACCGTGAATGAACAGCACGATTAATATAGCCTGTTGGAATGTCAATGGACTGCTGCGACACATCTCTGAGTTGGAGGTATTCCTTAAAATAGAAAAAATAGATATCTGCCTGATATCGGAGAGCCACTTCACCAGAGAAACTCGAGTACAAATAAAAGGATATTTTTGTTATCATTCTATACACCCAGCTAACAGAGCAAGAAGGGGATCAGCAATACTAATAAAACAGCATCTGAAACACTGGGAAAACGTCAGAGTCGAAGAAGAATCAATGCAGATAACAATTGTAAATGTAGAGATGGGGAAAACAAGAAATTCACTGTTTCAGCAATATACTAAGAGCCCTCCGAGACATAGTATTAAAAAAGAAGAGTATATCACTTTGTTCAGATCTCTAGGGAATAGATGTATCACTGGTGGAGTTCAACGCTAAAAATACTTATTGGGGTTCAAGACTAACTACAACGAAAGGTAGAGAGATGTTTGCAGCTGGTCAAGAGTGCCACTGTAGCTTTCACTCCGGTGGTAAGCCGACATACTGGCCATCTGATACAAATAAAATACCTGATACAATTGACTTCTTTGAGACCAGAGGCCTTTCAGACAGATATATTGACGTTAAAAACTACGATGAGTTAGGTTCAGACCATACACCTGTTATAATGACAATTAGTGACACAATAATCAAGAAAGAAAATACAGTCAGGCTTACTAACAACAGAACCAACTGGCAATACTTTCGGAAATTCCTTGACGACAATATAAAACCACAAGCAGAGATTAAAACCCCATACCAACTGGAAGAGGAAACAGAAAGGTTGATAGAGAACATACAACAAGCAGCATGGGAAAGTACGCCAGTTCTACAAACAAACAAAAACAATGACGTATACTATCCTGTTGAAGTAAAACAATTAGTAGACCTGAAACGGAGAGCCCGAAAAAAATGGCAAATTAGTCTTACCCCTGAAAATAAAAGCAGACTCAACAATTTAACAAATAAACTTAAGGAATTGATAAAAGAAGTTAAAAACAAAACAATTAATAAATATTTAGAAAACCTAACAGCTGAAAAAGACTGACTACTCCTTATGGCGTGCCACCAAGGGAATCAAGAGACCTGTTGTGCAGATACCACCAGTTAAAAGAAACAAAGAGACCTGGGCTCGAAGTGCATTTGAAATGGCTGAGCTATTTGCAGATCTTCTGGAACAAATATTCCGTCCTCTCCCCAGGCAAACGGCAGATGAACATCTACCAAAAGTAAACAAAATAGATAAACTAGACATTAGACCAGTAACGCTACAAGAACTAATAAACGAAATCAGTCAGAATTTACATCCTAAAAAAGCTCCAGGATATGATTTAATTACAGGGTAAATAATCAAAGAACTTCCAGAGAAAGCCTTGAGAAGACTGCTGTACATTATCAATGCAGCATTCAGGATACAGTATGTTCCGAATTAATGGAAAGTAGCAAAAGTAATTATGTTACCTAAGCCGGGTAAACCACTACATGAGGTAACCTCATACCGACCGATTTCATTATTGCCAAAACTATCTAAGCTCTTTGAGAAACTCCTTTTAAAAAGACTGAAGGTTATTATAGAAGATAGGGAGCTCATACCTGCACATCAGTTCGGTTTTCGGGCAAAACATTCTACAATTGAACAAGTTCATAGAGTGGTGGATATAATAGAGGAAGCTATGGAGAGGAAGCAAATCTGCTCAGGTATATTTCTTGACGTGGCGCAGGCGTTTGATGGAGTCTGGCACTGTGGGCTAGAACATAAACTACAACGGGACTTACCAGAGCAATTCTTCAGAATTTTAAAGTAATACCTTTGTGAGAGACATTTTCGAGTTAGACATGAACTCGAATAGTCACAAATTAAAACAATTAATGCAGGAGTATCTCAGGGAAGTGTTCTTGGCCCTGTACTGTACCTTCTGTACACTAGAGACATACCAGTTACTGGGAACTCCACAGTAGCAACTTTTGCAGATGACACAGCAATTTTAACAGTTGGGGACAATATTTTAGAAGTCACAGAGAAATTACAGAATGCCACCAACGCAGTACGTCAATGGACAGAAAAATGGAGAGTAAAGCTTAATGAAGCAAAAACTGTATACATTAATTTTACGAATAGAAAATATGAACCACTACCAATAATATTAAACGAAAGGAGTATAACATATGCAAACAGTGCTAAATATTTAGGAATGACACTCGATGCAAAGCTCCGATGGAAGGTGCATGTAAAAAAGAAAAAAGAGGAGCTACAGCTCAAATTCAATAAAATGTTTTGGCTTATTGGAAGAAATTCAGAACTTTCGATAGACAACAAGATACTGCTATATAAGCAAGTTCTAAGACCAATATGGACCTATGGTGCACCACTCTGGGGATGTACAAGAAAAAACAATATTAAAATTATTCAAGTTTTTCAAAATAAAGTATTGAGAACGATTGTCAACGCCCCTTGGTATGTGAGAAATGAAAACATACATAAGGACCTAGGTGTTGAATCTGTTCAGGAAGTCATTGAAAAGCTCTCGGTTAAGCACTATTGCAGGTTAGAACAGCATAATAATACAGAGATTGTCCAACTACTATGCCGCAGTGACAACATCACAAGAAGGCTGAAGAGGACCAAGCCAATTGACCTCTCCAGGCCGTAAACACATTGGGACCAGCCGTCGGACTGCACCCCAGCACACAGTGAACACAATGATAAAGAAAAATTACTAGATGGGGCACGCCTCAGTTGTAATTAATATAAATAAATAAATTTAAAAAAAAATTAAGAGTTGCTTGAAACGACATTTTTGGGATATTTAACCATTTTTTTCAAGGAATGAGAGCTAAATGTTTTCTAAATGAAAAAGATTTTGATATTAAAAATTGTGTATTTTTTTATAAAATGAGTTTCAAAATTTATCGAGTAAATAGTGTTACAATATAATTTTACCAATACAACAAAACATAACCCTAATGTTAGGAAACTGCTTAGTAACAATGATCAACATGTAAACACTGTAGGTGGTAGATGACATAAAACTAGGCCTACATGATTAGGCATACAGACGATCATAATTTTAGTGAATTCGTACAATGTAATGTATTTTTATAAAAGATTTTTTTTTTTTGTTAGGAAAATGTTGATTTTTCTCTTAGAAATGAAGATTGGCTATATTGCAAGCGGTGAATATTCTAACATTGCAAGTAGTAACAAACTGTCTGTGTCTTGCTATATATTTGTGATAGAATCTATTATGTTACAAAAACCCAATACTTGTGACAAAGGTTTCCTTAGAAACGGTTCAACATTTTGGAACAGGAAACAAACTGTTAATCTATAAGTAAACTGGAAGTTGGAGACAAACTTGTGTTGACATGGTATATCTTTGTGATAGAATCTACTGATATTCTACAAATGCCCAGTATTAGTTTCTAAAAATTCTACAAATTACTGCATAAGTTTTCTTTGTTATGTTCAGCATCTCAAAAAAGGAAGTGGTCTGTTGGTCTATAAGTAAAGAGTGAAGTGAGAAAAACGTTTATTGACTTGATTTATCTTTACGATAGAATCAACTGACATTCTACAAGTACTTAGTATAATTATTACAAATTAAGTTTTCTTTGTTACATTCTACATTTCCAAACAGTAAATAGACATTTGATCTATAAGTAAACTTTGAAGTTGGAGACAAACTTTCATTAAGTTAATGTAACTTTGTGATCAAATCTATTAACATACTACATAAACGCACTATCAATATTCGTAATTAGTATTCTTCTGAAGATTAACTGAAAAATAGGACGGGTTAATTAGGATAGGAGATTGGCAATTGATCTATAAATAAGCCCTGAAAATTGAGATTGACTTTTTGTATCTTTATAATATTTTTTTGCTATCCTACAAAAACCCTGTAAAATAGTAACACAAGTTATTTTATCACAGGTTTTCTCATAACGCTATTATCTGATGATTAGCTATTTGCTCTAAGTAAGCAGTAAAGTTGTGATACACTATCAGTGAACTTATGCATCTACTTGATAGACTCTATTGATATCTACAAATTCCGGTACAAATACTTATGGCACAAGTCTTTCTACTTCAGATCTTAGGCTAAGAGATCGGCTAATGATTTACTAGTAAGGTAAGAAGTCGTTGACAAACTTTCAGTGATTTGAAGCATCTACTCGATAAAATCTTTTGACCTATAGAAATCGAAGTATCAATACTTCCGATAGAAGTTGCTGTAATTAAAGGTTTCTTGTTGTTTTATCTAAGAAAAGAATTTGGCAACATTGATCTACAAATAGTTAGTGTAGAAACAAACTTTTAGTTTCGTATCAGCATCTACTCTTAAAATACTCTATTGGTATTTCGTAGTTTTACAAAGAACAGATAAGCGCATCCAATCACGAAGTTGTTTGCTACGGCGTGTAAACACATACACTTGCAGATTCCAGTAATCTATCTGAAGAGGATTATGAGTTAGGCGTTAGATATAGAACTTTGTAAACCAACGTATAATCCTGCAAAGCACAAAGTATCGACAAACTGAGATTATACAGTTTAATGGAAGATGATTCACAAGCTACGTAATGTTCAACTGACATGTTGGCAAGCCTGATTACTTGCACATCAGTGTAAAACTATTCAATTAAACAATGCAAAGAACACTGCACAAACCTTGATCTGTTCAATTTATATTATATTTCATATATGGGCACATACAAAATTCCACATCGGGATTCACAGAAAAATCGACTAAATTAATAAATTTCACTTACCATCTCAATAGTCTGTAGTGATTAGCCTATGTTTTCGCTACGACAGTTTTGATTCTTTCTCCATTATTAGGTTTGCCATTATCAAGTTGTTTTTCACTTTAATACGTCTACATATGTTTTGAAAAGAAGCTTTTAGTGATAACTTTGGTAAAAGGAGTGAATAGAAAAAAAAGTGTACCGAAAGGAAGAATGTAATGAAATATGGAACAAACGAGCGAATGAATTTCGTCCATTTCTGTCTCTTTCTTTTTCTTCCTCCTTTTCGATAACAGTACACGCGTATTATACGAAAACGTTGTATTACATTGGTTTTGGTATTTTTTCTTAGTTGAAGAACACGTGCGCGTTGAAGTGTATATAATTCATTCGAAATTATTATATACGTTTATAATAATTGTTCTTAATATTGCTAATTTTTAACAACAAAGCCTGAAACTTATTATAGCTTATCAGCTGTTCAATGAAATCAGCTGAGCGTCACGAATTAATATAAAACAACTGATATTTTACTATAACTACAGTAAATAATATCTAAGCTAGGTTCACGTATTCAATAATTTAAACAAAACAAGATATCTGTAAACATATCTTCAAATTAATTACATATTCAGCTAAGATATCATTAACAAAAAGTTGGCTTCTGTCAGTAACGCCTCGAGTTCCACACGTTTAAGTTTTGTAAATTTTTTATGGTTATTTAATTACTGAATTTAATTAGTATAACGAAAATCTACCTACTATACGATAACGAAAATTTGAAAGTTGATTATAAGGGTGAATTTAGGAGAACACGTTTGAACAATGGCTTTCAATTTTTCGAAAACATTTGAAGATTCATTTATCCAATGTCTTAATTTATTAGTTTTTAAAGTGCTTAGGTAAAAAGAAGTATCACTATAAATCTCGCGCTTGTTTGACTGTCCGTTTATTGATAACGCACCTTCCGTTTATAAGCAATATGACTAATGACTGAAAAATTTGGCGAAAATGGACTTTATTGTAGCGCCAGAACCAAGGTTTTGAAGACAGAAAAAGGAGTGCAAAAATATACGTTGAAACTATAAGTCACACTAATTTCAAATGTTTATAATTTCTGCACAAAAAGATTTTATATAGAGCCGCCAGACCGGTCCAAAGGTTTAAATTTTTCATTTAACCTCTAGTTTCAACATGTTAGTTAATAAAAACCTCGACAAATTTTTAACCTGGTTTGAAAGACAAGACATAAGATACCTACGGACCACATTACGTGCTTCAAAAACTTGTACGTGACTGTTTTAATTGTTCATGTCTTTGGTCTCAATACATTTGGATCTTTACACGTGACAAAAACTTAAAGTAATTTAACCGCGTTTCGTATAATTCTATCCGTTTCAGGTACTTGGAAGCCAAAATTATTTATTAAATTTAATGAAACTTGTTAAACCCAAATTTTTGCGTTGTATTTTCCATTACGTATGAATATTTTACGAAATAAATTTCATCCAACTCAAAACAATTTATGGAATTGCAAGAGCAATTAGAAACAATTTACTTTATTCTCATCGTATGAAGTACTAGTATAGGCTATATTTAAATTATAAGTATCGTAAAAAAGGAAGTTTTTATACACCTGATGTACAAAAAGGCGTTTTTTTAATGATTGCTTAAGTACTTAATGTAATCAGTTATAGAGAGGTTTCAAATATAGTTTTATTTTTTCGTTCTGAGATGTATCGAAACGTCAACTACTAGGTGAATTTTAAGAGAATAAGTTTGAAAAATTCGTTCAAATTTTGAAAAGCATTTAAAGATTTACCGAAGTCCTAATGTTATTTAGTTCTTTGTTCAATTCTTTTCTCTAAAAATACGTTAAACACGCAATACATTTGATTCTTCGAAAATGACTAAAACGCAATCTAACAATGTTTCATGTAATAATCGTTTTAGAAACATAAAAGTATTTATTAATACTTAATGGCAGTTGATAAACCTGAATTTTGTATTGTATTTCGTGTTATATCTGAACATTTATAAAACAACTTTTTATAAAACTAGTCGAAACGGTTTGAAATAACAAACTTTATTATTTTTTCCACTATAGAAAGTACGATTGATAGGAACGCTGAGTCCAAGAAGTGCTATTTAGTTGGAAGGTTTTCTATACACTTGCTGTAACAAATTATTGACTGTTTTAAAAATATTTTGGTTTGTATGTTACAGGTGTACAACTGGTCACGATTAAACAAAACTATTTTTTTTAAGTATTTGTTTTCAAAGCTTTTTTGACAAAACCCCATTATCTACCAAAAAAATCTAAACAAAACATACAGGTTGTTATTTCAACAAGAAATCCTGTTCTTCCCCGTAAACAAATTGGCATAATTTATCAAATTCCGTTCTTCAGATTTTTTTCTTGTCTACAGTTACCAATCTTAATGCAATAAATCATTTTCCAAGTTTTATCGATAACATTCAAATAGGATATATTCAGTGAAATAACAAGGCATTGTCATTGTACGCTGCGTTTGGTCAACGTGTTTTTATCTGAATCGGTAAAGGTAAGTATTAACACAATTCATAATTTTTCAGTCACAACGTACTTTCTCTGCGGTAACGCATAAGTTTAAGAAATTAAAGACTTATGTTTCGAATAACGACAACAATTAAGCAAATAAGATGTTGTACAGTTAACTGTATATACATATGGTGTAAAGTCATCTCAAGGGTGACACTAGCGCTGCGCGGCCTCTAGAGAAACTACTTGTATTACAGTAGTTCTTGCAGAAATTACCTCATCTCTAGGTATTCACGTCATGTTGTTATATCCAATCAGAATTACTTATCTCCAGGCCTGCACGAGAGAAAATGGAATGTTTTACCGTATCAGCGAAAGGCTATTCGGGAAACTTATTGTTTCTAATTTTAAAGTAATTGTTTTCCTTCTAAAAGTGAAGCAATCACTAGCCATGCCAAAACCTGTAGTTTCCGGATATTCAAAATGTTTTTTACAGTGTTATTTCAATAATTTTTAATTTTTTTAAAAAACCCTAATTTTATAATTATATTAAATATTAAAAATCTAAACAATTAGCTTATTAAACTTTCAAATAAACTATAACCGCCATCAGATTCACAAAAAACTGCTAATTTAAACAGATTCCATCGTTTATTACAATGTTGAAATAAAATTTTCAAAAACATGTAAGAAGCTATGATCTCTATATAAGATAGGAAGACAGACATTTTTAAATTGTTCATACTGTTTTTCTATATAAAGAATAATTATCTCAGCTCTTACTAAAAATCGATTTTTCTGACAAGTGTAAATCAGGTATAAATTAACATTTAAAATTGTTAAATTTTATTGAGAACAAGAAAATGAACCATGACCGCTTTTAAGTTATTTTTTGTATTTCCAAAATAATTAAAAATTTGTTTAAAAATGCTGAAATATGCAGACTTTAGTGTTGAATATGATGATATTAGATTTTAATAAGAAGCCATGAAAAAAGGCATGAATTTTTTAAGGTTTGAAAATGCCACCTAATGAACATGTTATGCTGTGTAACGACTTATGCCAATTTTGCATTAAATCTGATCAAATTTATGAAAGCTATCAGAGCAGTCATGATGATGATGAAATGCTAAAAATATATTGTTTACCTTAAAAACCTGCATATATATATATATATATATATATATATATATATATATATATATGTGTGTGTGTGTGTGTGTGTGTAGACCGGTCCAAAGGTTTAAATTTTTCATTTAACCTCTAGTTTCTACATGTTAGTTCATAAAAACCTCGACAAATTTTTAACCTAGTTTGAAATACAAGACATAAGCTACCTACGGACCACATTACGTGCTTCAAAAACTTTTACGTGACTGTTTTAATTGTTCAAGTCTTTGGTCTCAATACATTTGAATCTTTACACGTGACAAAAACTTAAAGTAATTTAACCGCGTTTCGTATAATCCTATCCGTTTCAGGTACTTGGAAGCCAAAATTATTTATTAAATTTATATTCGGAATTTTGACTGATGATTTTACATTGATATTACGAAAGTAAACCCTTACGAATTTAAATTACGGAAGTTAAATCAATTTTTGTATTTTTAATTAAATTTTGAAAAATCAATTTACACTCATTTTAACGCTGAGTAAACTGGTGAAATCGGATTTTCAAAAAAAAGTGTTAGATAAAATGGAGTGATTTTTTAAAGATTTAAAATAACCACCATTTTGAAACTGCTAAATGTTTTTTTTACCTAACGATTTTTTTTATTTTAAGGCGAAAAGCACATTGAGAATATTATCGCCTCCCTGAATATAAGTGTGAGTGTAAAGTGGTAAAGTCGTAAGTGTAGTGTTGTATTTGTAAGTGTTAGTGTAAGTGTAAGTGTTAGACTCGGGTACGTCTAAATCCTGTTCAATAGGCGAGGGAAAGGCGAGGGACGTCTAAATCCTTTCAATAGGTGCAGCTAGTCTGCACTCCTGCGGGTATTATCTAACGAAATTGTTATGCTATTACCGAGTTCAATTTTCGTGCCAAATTTGAATCAAATAGGACTAAAATTGCGAACGAGGAGTTCGAATACACTGTGTGTGCGAGCGAGCGCGTTCGTGTGTGTGTGTGTGCGTACGTGTGTACACGCGTGCGTATTATTTCATATATTAATATTAAGTAATTACGTGCCTACAATTTTGACACAGGGCTCGAGGGTCGATGTGGCTAAAGCACAGGTCAGTCTACTGCGTCTTTGAACTGCTTACCTCAAGCTTCTTATTTCGAGCAGCAGTTACTTCCGTTGCTTTATCCTTACCGTTAACGCTGTTACCTCGTTCTGTTAGTCTAATTCGCCTAAAGTATGAACGTTAAAGAAAGAAAAGAATGATATAAAGGTCAGGAACTGTACTCGTTTCAAGGTCATTGACCTAGATCTTACTATGATGACCGCTCCAACAGATTATTTTCCACCAATGGAAATGCGTTAACAAAAATCACAACAAAATACATTAAAGTAGAATTAGCTAAAGGAAAGCTGACGCTAGATTTATTTCGGAACGTAAAACACAGAACAGAACAAACGAGTAGAGCCGGCTTACTCCTTTAATTTGGCTACATATAACGCCGGTTATACAGCTATGGGAACAACCAATACACTTTAGTACTTAACTACGACTACAAATGGGAACTGTTATTAATCCAACGGTCAACCATGGGTCCCGCGGGGAGATTGGCGGCAATAAAATTCCCTCCACAGGCTGTTGTGTCTGAACTTTCCCTCTGAACTATTCTGGCTTACGTGTAGTAGACCATTCGCTAATAACCAAAAGCGTTATTTAAATAGTATAATTATTAAATAAACAACATATAACTCCGTAAGCAACACACATTTTTGTCATAGAGGCTTTACTTTCCTAATTGCCTTTAATATTGTCAATTGGCGTTCCGACATTACATTGAAAGGCAACCCACTTAAATTCAATTTGCAATTTTTAACATCATTTTATAACATAAGTTTCGAAAAATTTGATATAATAATGCATTCAGCTCTTGCTTGTCTTCTATACCGACCCACAGGAAAAAAATAATTTTTATTTTTGATCTATTTAAATGGATCATTTTACAATAAAACACACTCAAGGACTCATTTTTGGCCTACTAAAAGGCTTCTCCTAGCTAATCCTTTTCTATAGGTTTTATAGAATAAAATTTATTTTATAATAGGCTCTATCTATAAAGACTATTATTGGGTTTTTATAATAGGTTTTTGTAAAATAAAGTATTATTATTTAAAGTGTTTCTAAAATAAGCTGTCAATCGTCTGCTGTGGTTTTCTTATATTATAGGAAAGAAACAAATTTTATAAACATGAGTCCGTGAATGCTTCTTTTTCCTGCTAGCCGCCATTTTGTGTTTTCCTTAAATAATTTTTATCTTCAGAATGATCTTACTACGTTGGAACGGTAAAAGTACCATGGTACTTACTAAGATAAAGACCTATTGTTAAAAAATAAACAACATTATCTGATAACATTTTCCAAAATAGCCATTTTAATTTTTTTTATTACAAATAACGCGAAAAAACAATTTTATTAAGAAAACACAAGAATCAAATAATTTTTCTTTTTTAATTTTAAATAAATAAACAGTTGTTTCCCGCCAGATTTAACTTGTTGTTGGTATTATTTATTTAGTATAACAAATGTTTCTTTGTAAAAGTAGTTTTTTTATTTTATTTTATTATTTGTTTTTTTATTTTAAGGCGAAAAGCACATTGAGGCTATTATCACCTCCCTAAATGTAAGTGTGATTGTAAAGTGTTAAAGTCGTTAGTTTATGTGTGGGTTAAGACTAGGGTACAGCGAGGGACGTCTAAATCCTCTCAATAGGTGCAGCTAGTCTGCACCCCCTGCGGGGATAGAAAATAATAATCAATAATATTAATAATTATATGAAAAGTTTAATAATAATTAAATTAACATAAAATCAGTGAGTTACGGACATTAATGATACATTATTATTTACATAATAAGATTATTGAACTAATGTACAATAAAACTTTATTCGTGATTTTACAATCATTTGTTGTTAAACATAAAAACAAAAGACACATTAAAATCAGTTTTAATTATCAGCTGATATTATTTAACAATTACAGCTGTTATTCTTTGCATTTGGATTTTTTAAAAGCTCTGTATTTGTTAGTTTTTTGCTATATTGTTAGCATTATTTGAATGGGCTTGCTTCTTATCACGAACATGTGAATATGATTCTTATGTTAGGAGGAGCCAATAGTAGTGACCAGGAAGCAGCGCTGTTGTATTTTGAAGAATTTCCTAATCGACAATAACCTAATCGTCATACATTAGACAGAGGAAGATCATTTATAATTGTGGAAGGAAAAAAGGAAGGAAAACATTTTTAATTGTGTCGAGGAAGATCCACACGAAAGTACTCGATAGCAAGGGGTTGTTACAAGTAGGACAGTGTGGAGAGTGCTGCATGAACAGTTTTATCCATTCCTCCATTCCTCCATACCTTCATAACGTGATACATTTGCAGTTGTATAATACCATTTTATATTTTTTTTATATTTCAAATGTGGTTAATATTCAAGGATATTCTTAAATGCAGTGGTTAAATTTTGTAAGACACGTAAAAATTACAGATAAACGGACAATAACAGACTTTTAAAAAACCACATTCAAAGGAAATATTAGGAGTGTGAAAACAGCCGTAAGCAAAATGAAAAACTGTTCGAACTACCTTTGTTTAAAGTGCAAACAAATCGATCGCTGAAGAGTTGCGGATTCATAAAACCTCTCTGTTGCAAATCTTGTACGAATGGATGAATTTCTAGTGATACTATTGCACTGCGACTGCAACCTTTGTCTTGCTATTCTTTCTGTGTTCCTGAGAAGCTCAGTTACGGCTTCTCCAGTTGTAGTCCCTTCATAAAGATTAGGATTTGGAGAGGATCCAATGTAACTCACCCATTTCTAATTGTTGACTTCCCAGTTTATAATGTATACGCTTCTGCTGATTCCCTTTCAATTTCTTTTTCTCTCTGCTCTTATTACTAAATTTGTTCTCCATTTTTCTATCTTTTTGTTATGCGTGGAGGTCCTGCTCATTCTATTTTACATTCATATTCACGAGAACGCCCACAAGTAACTAGGAAAATGAGTTTCTCATGTACAAATGGAACCTAGATTTAGATTAGGTTGATATAACACATAAAACATCAATAATTGAAATCTAATTATAAAATTATATAGTTATGAAAGGTTAATCTACATTTTGTTCTCTTGACATCTAATTGAATGCCAGTTAAACCAATAAAAACGAGGGCTCGGCGTTAACGATAAGGGTAAAGCAAAATCTAGATAGACTGAGCTAGTTCATTCAAATTTAAAAAATAATAATACAAAAATTAAAGCCAACAAAAAGTATTTTTTGAAATCGAAATTGTTTACTTTATAAATTAATCGAAAACTTGATAATCGTTACCCAATGTTTATTAAACAGAATTATTACTAGCAAATTATCAAAATTAATTAACATTAAAATTAAAATCTGAGATATTTTTAAGGTATATCAAAAACATTTTTCTTTTTTTTTATTTATTACATTCGTGAATCATACATTTTTAGTTATTATTTTAAGAAAATTGGTTTAAGTCGTACTGCACAATTTTTTTTCATCGTTATAATTATATTATAATACTGCATTTATAAAAAAAATAATTTTATTTAATGAAATAATTCAGACTGCAAACGCTGATATACCATCTACGGCTGTACTAATTCCACATAATTTTTAACAAAATATACATAAATCTACTTTCAAAAGAACTGAGTTATTCTCATAGAGTTTTTCATTTTCTTTGAAAGAAAACCAGAAACATCAATTCTGACTTAATTACAAGAGCGAGGATTGTACATACAGTATAATGATACGTATCTGATGAATGAAATAAGCAATATACAAAATAAAATTTTGCATAAACTGCTTTGTTCTAGCACAAGTTAAGGGATGCATTTAGGAATGCATACTACGTCGTAAACTACAGGGCTACCATAAACCATTAAATGTCATAAACTAGTGGGCTATTATTCTCCATACATGATTCTAGTTGTAATTCCACACAGGAGAGTTACTTTACGGACCTGTGCGTAGATTATATGCTGATTAACCACAATTCCCAAGTCATCTATATTACAATAGGAAATAAAATTCCATGTGATGGTATTCTAAACAGAACTAATAAAATATATGTTAATATTTTAGATTTTTCCTTTTTTGGATACCTGATAATTTTTACAAAATTATACTTTAGATTCTTACTTTTGTATATGTAAGAAAGCGTTTTACTAAACCAATATTTGAAAACAGTACGTGGCATTCATTAGTAACATATTTATTCATACTTTTAATCAGTTGCAGTAATAAAATTTATTTTATTACAAATAAAGTGTAATAAATCAGTGAAGAATTTGTCCTATGAAGGTATAATTTCAAAATTATAATGCAGTTGTAATTTCATAATTTTTACAGTAAGCCTTAGTGTTTAACTGTTGTAATTTCAAACCAATTTATATGAGACACTCTAAATTATATGTTGTCACAAATTAATTTATTATAATAGACGCATCCGTCTCGGTGGCCTAGTGGATAGCGTACTAGGCTTTCACCCCGAGGACCCGGGTTCGATTCCCGGCGAGGACTTGGCATTTTCATACGCTATAAATCATCCCATCGTCTGCATTAGCCCAAGTGTGCACAATAGTCGGACGTTAAACACAAAAAAAAAAAAAAAAAAAAAAAAAAAAAATATAATAGACGATACGCCAGCAATCTCCGCACGTTCTTTATCTTTTCTGGCTGTTCGTTGCTTGCAACTAAAACATACGCCACTATTCGATCTTCAAGCAATAAAAATAAACATAACCTTAAAGTTATAACAACAACAACTATTTTACAAAATATTAGGTGTTGGCATTTGTGTAGGCTACAAATATTTGTTTAAATAATTCAACTGTTTCCTTAAGAATCAATAATTATCTATATTATTTCAATTATCAGTAAAGTTCTCTCTTCCCTGAAACGATTCATTAGTCTTTCTTTAAAAAAATTTGACTAGAATGTGCTACATTTTTTTAACTAGAGGAATGGAAACGTACGTGACAAACAGCAATATAATAAAGACATTAGCTTAGGGCGCTGGGTTGTACATAATAAACAAACACCAAAGGAAAGGGTCAGGGCTCATTGCGCCTTGCCCCCTCCAGGGAGCCCCCTGGGGGTGGATTGAGTTCTCAGCTGTAGGGGTTCCTCCGCATGACGCCTCACCACACCTTTACAAAGAAACAACTAAATAGCATTACTACTAATGAGATACAAACAGAAAAACAATACTATATTAACATTAAATAAACGCTCGAAGAATTAATGACATTAAAGAAAACAAATGTCCTACGATCTTGAATAATATAGGCAATAGAAGTCGAATAATATCAACATGGGCGTGCTGAAAATAAGTGTTTCAAAGGATATTGGGAATATTTATGAGGATCTACATTTGACGATTAGATTGGTGTTAGTTGCTCAGTAATAGTTAACGTTTTTTTTTTGTTTTTTGTTAAGGCGAAAAGCACATTGAGGCTATTATCACCTCGCTAAATGTAAGTGTGAGTGTAAAGTGTTAAAGTCGTAAGTGTAGTGCTGTAAGTGTAAGTGAGTGTTAGACTCGAGTATCGCGAGGGACGTCTAAATCCCCTCAATAGGTGCAGCTAATCTGCAACCCCCTGCAGGGTGAACGGGTTATTAATGTAAACTATTTTATAAGTTATATTTTCAAAATTAAACTTTCAAGAAACAATCGTAATTTTTTATTAAAACATTTTCTATTTAAAAGAATTTACTGAAAGTTTAAAAAAATCATAGTTGCTAGAGACTAAACTATTTGACAAATTACGATGAAATTTGGCATTTAAGTTATGTTATATCGTTTGCTCAAGTAGTTCATAAATGCACAAAAAAATTACGCCATAGCTCATAACAATTCTGATACGAGAGCTGCAAAAAAAAACAACGGAAAATAGCCTTCATTCATAAAATTTTTAAGTTTTAATCATAGGGCTATACAAATTTTTATAACTGAAATGACTGTAGCAAATTTTAAATAAAAAAAATTTACAGTTAGGGGAAATCTAGAATTTAAATTTTTTTTGCCATTTGTTCAGGAACCGTAAGTCTGATTTATTTAAATACGGAACACTGATTTAAATAATAAAACTTCATTTGAGACAAACGTTTCGAGTGAAATGACACATTAGGTGAACTGACCTATTTTTTGAAAAGTAATTAAGTGTAAGAAAAATCTATGTAATATTCCCGCCCATTTATTTTTGTTATAATAAAACTTTCTTTATACTTTTTATAGAGTGCAAGTAAAACTACTTTAACGATTATACTCGTATTTCACTTAGGTTTAGTTTCGGGCAATTATTACTAGTAGTTCAAAGAATAACCCCAATTATATTCTCGCAGTATATTCTTAATTAATTAACAGAGCGCTTCATTACAGCCCTCGTAACATTTTCCGCCATTTTAACCGGTAAAAGTAATATTTACGAAAAATTTTATTGGACCAACTTTATGAGAAATTTAACACTCTTTCTCCATCAAGCAATCAAAATTATGATAGGTTATACCGTTCAGCCAGTATGAAATAACCAGTAACTACACTCCTGGTTAAATCAGAGCATTCTATCTTGAAACGGAAGAAATGAGGAAAGGGCTTACACATTCGTCTTTCGGACTTTATACAAAGTATCTTTACATACAATTTTTAAAAAATCGGTCAAGCTTTTGATCAAAACTGCATACACTTGTCATTTTTAAATCAGAGGCCGCCATATTAAAACGAAAGTAAATAGGAAAAATGTTAAACACACAACACTTAGCCTTCATACAAGGTATCTTTATACCAAATTTCAAAACAATTGGTTAATGTGTACGGTTAAATCTAGATACACTCGTAACTAAGTAAGAGGCCACCAATCTTGAAACGGACTTAAATAAGAAAAATCATACACATATTCGTGCATAGTTTGGCCATTATACATGTTACCTTTTTACAAAATTTCAAAACAATCCGTCAATCTATTTGGTCAAAAACGTTTGGCCATGTAAAGTGATGGAAAATTTTACATGTACATCGTTCGGGCTGTATACAGGATACCTCCGTACCAAATTTCAAAATAATCGGTCAATGCGTTTGACCAAAACTGCGTAACAAATAAACAAACCTAATGCCGAACGGTTGAGTTGAATCAGAGACCTCGCTTCGCTCGGTCATAATTGATCCATACTTTTTATTTTTCGTTTTGCACTCCTGACCTAATAAACAAGCCGTTTAATGAAACTGCTAAAGATTGGGCTACGAAAACCCTCAAAATAGTATCACAATGAAGCACGTGTTATACTGAAATCCGCTGCGTTCAGCCTCTGTTAATTAGTCACGAATTTCACCAGTTGCAAATAATCTGGTGAGGTTTGCATTCTGACAAGACAATTATTTCGCGAGTGGGTCGGTGCAAGGCTACGAGTGGTGGGGTAGTGGGGTTGGGCAGGCAAGGGTAATGTCTACACTAAGCCGCTTATTGTTATTGAATGAGTGCTTCACCCCTAGGCCGAGCCAAAGCAAATATCCAATTTAAATTATGCGATTTACTGCCAAAATAAGCTATCTAATCATTATAATATATTAACTTACTAGGGCTTCCCTCGTGTGAATTTCGTGGATTGATAAAAAAATTATTAAATTTGTTTAATTTGAATTAGGTGGTAACAAACTGTTAATATCAATACCCATGTATGTATACCTTTGATTTGCTAATTTTTATTTGGTAAGTGATTTTTCAATAGCAAAAAAAATATGTATTTAATACACTTCATATCGATATATTTTGAAACCTTTTTTTAGTGAACACCTTTTGCGAAATTTCAACTCTCTAAATAGTCATATATTAAAAATTAAAATATTAAAAATATTGTATTGAACGTCTTCTGAACATCTAACGGTTAAAATGAAGTATTTAATGAAAAGCGTGGATTTGCTATCTAGAGGTTAAAAAGAACTGATTAAAGCCGGTTGGCCACCAAATACGGAGCGGAGTTGCACTAAGCCGAGCAGACTACGCATTTAAAGTGTAACCTATTGTTTTTAGTGTAAGTCTGGCCACTGAAAGCGATACGGCGCTGAGCTCGACTTCGCGTACCTTCGACTCTGTATAATTCGGTTTTTGATACCGCTTCCCCCACCACGCTGACCATTCCTTCAAACTTCATTTCTCATTACCTAGGTTACCGTTGCCTCTTTTTACGTTACCTACGTTACCTTTGCCTAAGAAACGGTTTTTAAACATAGTGTTGTTTTTTTAGAATCCGTTACAGTAAGGCTAAATATTTAGATTTAAAAGACATAAACGCATTGTTTAAACTGACTCCGCTTCCGGTTACCGTTTGTCTTAATTCCACTCAGCTCCGCTTCGCATTTGGTGGCTGGCCGCCCTACATTTATAGTAAATATATAGGTGTTTCATTATTTTTGTGGTAGCATATTTATGATAAATTTCCAAGAAATCCCACCAAATATATATGTCTTCTAATACAGAATATCTCTTTTTACACCCTTCATAGTTTAATTTTTAACAATTTATTCTTAATGAGTAACTACATTATAATTAAAATCACTGACCAGTCTGCTACGTCTCTGACTAGTGCACCTCAAGGTCGTAAGTTCGAGACTGCAATCACTGTTTTACTCTTTACCATATCGCCAATCGCTAACTGGCATAAAATATAGAGGGTAGAATATCTTTAATTTGCTAATTTATGAAGATTGTATCGCTGTTTACGATGGTGAAATAAATCAGATTTTCAAAAACGAATAAGATGAAAACAGTTATTAAACTTTTCAGGTTATGAATAACTCTTTAAAAAAGAATGAAATTATTTTACTGGACAACGAACTAGTTCAACGTATTACATTACCAAAGTCAATTTGTATGACTAGTTTAAATCAAATTGAAACAAGAATTACAAAAACATACCAGTTTCTAAGTGAGTTCAAGATCGGTGATCGTTACTTGCTATTGAGTCTCGGTTTTACAATGGCAGCGAAGGTATGTTCGCTGAGGAAAGACTAGGAAGAATATAACAAAAATTGTCACTATAACTGATTGAGTTTTATGCAAGATTTTTTCATTGAATATTTTAAAGATTAGACCTATTCATTTTTAACAGTGTCCTACATTTTAAAAAAATCAAACAGTTCAAACTAATCTGTTTTAAAAAATAATTACTTAATGATGGTACTTAATAATTACTTAATGAATAATAGTTCCTGTTATTACTATTATTTATAAATGGAACATTTGTCATCATTTGTGTGTACAGAATAATAAAAGAAGTTTCGAGAGAGTGAATTCTCACATTCTCAAGTGTCTGACTTAAACTTTAAAAAACTAATAAAACATAAGCTTAGATAACTAGTAGCCGGTTTCTAGAACAGTTATTACATTATTTAATCATTCGTTAAACTTAATATTTAATTGCATGGTCGATTACAGTTTCTAAAACAACCATTAACTGTCCCTCGAAGATTAAACTCTTATCATTTTCATGTCCTAATATCGTTCAATTAAATATTTTAATTTTTATTTAACAAGTATTACCCTTCCATTTTATTTTAACTATGATTTAACTAAATTTTAACATTTTTTTAGATAATTATTTTTGTTGTCGTTGTTATTTTAAGGCGAAAAGCACATTGAGGCTCTCTAAATGTAAGTGTGAGTGTAAAGTGTTAAAGTCGTAAGTATAGTGTTGTAAGTGTAAGTGAGTGTTAGACTCGGGTACCGCGAGGGATGTCTAAATCCTCTCAATAGGTCCAGCTAGTCTGCATCCCCTGCGGGGTGTTAAAATTAATATTCCGTATGTTTTTTTAAAGTTTTATTCAGTATATTTTTAGTGTTCATAAGTTTTTTTCCAAATTCTTTATTAGCAATAACAACTTTTTATTTATGTATTTATTTATTTAATACTCATAACCAATCTTTACAAGATCGACTAATGGTTTACATCTACAACAAAATCACATTTGTAGGATAGCTATTACATTAATAACTTCCTTCACATCAGTGGAACAGTTCATGAGGTCATAACAACATAACATATAAATTTATTTTAGGTATTATTTGAAAAAATTTCACAAGTATCAAAAATTATGATAATAGCAGGTCAGATGAAGGATTAACAGAAGTAATTGGGTTATTTAAGTATTAAATCTCATTTAATTACTTTTGTATTGAAAAATTCAAAGTTAAAGTTAGGTTCATTAAAGAGGTTACATTTTAAAAAATAATTTCAACGTATCTGTCCCACACTACTTTTAGAAATGTACCGCTGTTCCCCAAACAAATTTATAGCTTACAGTACTCAAAAAATTATAGCACAATGTAATTATGAAAAAAAATAAACACTCAACATAACCTAAAACTTTCATAATATGTCATTAAAGTCTTAATATTAACTCTCATTAGGTACAGATAATCATTTTAAAATATTTTCTAGAAAAAGGATACAAAATGTAATTAGCTATTTATTATATTAATCTAAAGCATTTACTATTGGAGCATTAATTAAATAAATGTTCTAGAAACCGGTTGTAGGACTCTGAAAGAAAAGAAACGAACACTCAAAACTTATCATCTAAGCTGTCAAAATTGACAATGTTTTTATTTCTATTAACTTACATAAACCTTGGCATCTAGGCTGTTTTTTAGTTTTAATATTCCAAGTTAGGCACTTGAGAACGAAAGTTATGGTTTACGTGTATTGCTTACTATAGACTACATGCAATAAGTGCAATTGCACAATTGAACCTAAATATACGGTTATAATTTACGAGTTTTTAAAATGGCTTTTGCTATTCGGTAATACATAAAACAATGAATATTTTAGGTTAAGATTATTAAGTGGATAATGACAGCAGGCCGGTTAGAAACACAGCGAGCAAGGTTGGATCGCGAAGCGGGCACGAACTTCGATTGTGTAAAATAAAGGTTTTAATTGAAAAAACTTACTGATGCACGAGGCTTATGCTCTAACTAGTTCACACTCTAGACATTACAATCAAGCATTAAGCCCTACAGAAGTTGGCTTACTCATTTATTTACTGCTTACCTCTGAATATTCTGTCTTAGACGTTCTGCCTCGACTTTTGGATTAAGTGAATTGTAAATGTTCAGAGCTCAGGCTTTGTACGGCTTTGCGGTGTAACGCTAGCCTTATAAATTTTTCAGCGTTAATATTTAAAGCCGGTAAAAACCGACGCTGCCGCTAACTGAGGTTTCTAATCGGTAAAACTGAGAACTATGAAACTTGGTAGCATTCTCAGTGATCCAGGGATATCACAAAACTGTGTAATGTAATGTTTGTCAGAATGTGAAGGTAGAAAATCTTCTATTAAATACAGTATATAATACGAATCTTGGATTAGGTTGATTAACAAAACACAGTAGAACACTCAAAACAGTGTTTCCTTTCCAATAATTTGACATTTGTTGCAGAATTTTTATTGGAAAAAACTGTTATCAAAGTAAGGCAGAAACCAAATCCAAGGAACTTGGTATGAGCTCCGATTTTTTTATGGGTCGTTAACAAAATTTATAAATTTTGAGTAGATTGTACATATACATACAGCTGAAGACTCACCTCGGACCTTGCACCTCTAAGGTGTTAAGGCACCGTTCAGTTTGCTCCGTCTATGTACTCACGCAATTCAAGGTCATAAGTTCGAGACTTCAATGACAGGTGTAAACTTTTACCTTTATGTAAACACCGACAATGATATTCATTAGTCTAACTGACATAAACTACTAATTTAAAAAGAAGTATTTTATTTATTTATTTCTATTGTGTGTGTGTGTGTGTGTGTGTGTTTCGGTCCTATTTGATTCGAACTTGACAGAAACATCGATAGCTCGGACAGGCTCGTTAGGCCGCAAATCCTTTTTAAAATCATAAGTATGTAATTGTTAATCTTACACGATTTTGAAAGTCTGATTTCGGCATTGTAAATATCTTTAAATTCTGCAATATATTAGTGCCCTATATCAAAATTTAATTTTTTTTTAAAAATGAACTTGTCGGCGATCAGAGTTCATTTTCTTATTTTCAATGTCTTTTGATAATTCCAAATAATTACGTTCAATGTCTTTTGATAATTCCAAATAATTACGTTCAATGTCTTTTGATAATTCCAAATAATTACGTTCAATGTCTTTTGATAATTCCAAATAATTACGTTCAATGTCTTTTGAACGCTGATTACGACGGTGAAATTAATTTTTTTAAAATAACAAAAAGTTATAATGTGATGTGCGATTGCTACTTTTTGAAACTTCGCTTCCATCACATCTACGATACTTCTGCGTATCGCGATTTCTAATTAATTACAGAGTGTGTTAACAAATTCATGAATACATCTTAATTATTTAACGCATTTAAAAACGAGATTTTATGAATATTAGACTTCAAATTGTCTAAAATCAGTTTTAAGGACTTTGATTAAATTTCTCTAAAATGCAGCTTAAATATATAAACGAAATATACGTTGTCAAAGAAATAAATATTGCTATTCATTTTAAAACTCCGTTTTACAAAATAGCAAACATAAAACAAAAAATCGGCGTAATTTTTGAAAATTGGTTCATCAGCTTTTGTGAAAACTAAGCACAGTTTAATTTCAATAGTTACAGTCGCTGCTACCCGGACCATCAATATATAATACAATAATATCAATATATTAATAATATATAATACAATCACCTGACAGGTTTCAAATAACCTAAATAACGTAAAATATTTAAAGGAAATCTAATTTTAAAAATACAAAACAGTGGTAGCTTATTTGAGTAACTGATGCCAAACTCGGTAATGAAGATGTCTGCGTGTCTAGGGGCGGTTAGACGAATCGAACCCCCTACTGGGAGCCCCCTCCTGGGCCAAACAGAGCACCCAACCGCGTACGTTTTGACTTCAGAGGACAACCTATATCTCATACATACAATTACTGAATGTTCTCAATTGCCAAATGTAGTTGAATTGAGTTATTCTTGTTTTAATGTAATTCTTATCGAGTATCCGTAGATTTATGAATCAAAAAAATTGTCTAAAGTTTACAGCCACATTTATGAAAACTGTACAATTACTAGTCTAAGACGTGACAGGGCTTTTAACGAACTGGCTATAAGCGTCATAGTTCATTTATTACTTAGCCCTTTAATATTTGTTATTTTGGAAAATTGGACTTATTTATTCTCCAATTTAAAAAAAAAGTTAATAAAAAAATTATCTTTTAACCTATATACCCCATGCCAAAGCAACTTTGACATGCACCTTATGAAAATTGAAATATTTTTCTTTACCACAAGTTTGTATCGGATTAGCAGAATTCCGATCTTTCTATGAAGTACTTTCTTTTACTTTCAAATTCAATTAAATAAATAGAGAAAAAATATAATTGCATTTTATATTAAACAAGTATTCAGTGTTAACTGATCTGTAGGTAAAACGTTGAGGCTTTAAAACTTGCGTTTAAATGTCAGTAAATAACTTTTAAATTATCTGGATGGAGACACCACAAGGTCAAGAGAACCTCCAATCCAATCTAGGCCGGGTGGCCACAAAATGCCGATCGTAGTTGTGCTGAGCAGAGCTGAATAAGCATGCAAAACCTAACCTATTATTTTTTTTAATGTAGTTGCAACTACTGAAAGCAAAACGTAACAATGCGATGCCTTTTGACTCCGCCCAGCTCTACATTTAAAAACAACAGGTTAGGTTTTGAATGTATAGTCCGCTTCGTTCAGCGCAACTCCGTTCCGCACTTGGTGGACACCCGGCCTTATGCTGCTGAAGTCTTTATAAAAGAAAGACATTTTTTGTTAAATAACGTTTAATTCGGAAAAAAATTTGTGCCAGGAAAGAGGAAAGGTATCTTCAGAAAAGAAATTGACAGTCCTGTGATAATCCTGGTATTTAGTAACACAGATTCACGCAGATAATCTGTTATTTGCGTTTTTCGAATGAAAACAAATTTTCTCAAAGATGGTATTCACTAAGATTTTTTTAAGTCCGAAAATTTTACTTTCCAAAATTATAACATAACTGTTCAAACAGTTTCCGAGAGAAAAAAATATGCATTAATAAATAAGCAGTTTGCTCGTTTTTATTTCATTGTAGAATATAATAAATATATTTTCACAATTATTATTCCTATCTTATTAATAAAAAAGCGGCCTCTCACCATCACAGCTGTTGGTGCAAGTATTCACAAAGCGTACTTTTCGCCCACTCTACCGGCAGCAGGTCATACCACAAATAATTCGCGTACGGAATTCAAATTCCACGAACTTTGGTTGACCGGACTTTATGAAATAACAGTAACTAATTTCATAGTACCTCGACTTACTGTTTATAATGTAAGCGGTATGATTTTCACAGACAGCTAAATTTACTTCTTACAAATCTGTCCAGAGATGTAAGAACGTCAGCAAAGTCAATGCTGTTTTCACTAATTTTTACTAATATATTAAATTATTTTTCCAGAAACCTTTAGAGCTTGTGTAAACTACCAACACACTAACGCAAATATTCCCAAGTGAAATAAATCTGCTATTACAGTGTAACTTTACATACAGTTTAATAACCTCGATATAGTGTACAGGTTAGCCTCACTGGGAAATGTGGGTAATTTTATTAGTATCGTTTCAATGTCCACCGGGACACACTGTGGCCTTAGGTTTAATTCAACCTCTTTACAGCTATTATGCAACGTTAATGCATTACATTTATGTTTGTAATATGTTTCGTTCCATTGTAATTACCTCTCTCGAATATGAAAGTTACCAATCAATACAACTAAAAGTATTGTAATTGTGAAACATCATGTTTGGACATTTTCAAGGTCAGAACTATTTCTGTTTTCCTTTAAAGAACGTGGAAATTAGGTAATTAACCAATTTTTATGTTTCTAAAATAGTGATTAAAAACTTTAAAAAAGTATGGACGTTTGATTTATAGGCTTTTTTTCCGGCGAAAAACCGTTAAGGTTATCATCGCCGATGAGATAGGCTATGTAGGCCATATATATATATATATATATATATATATATATATATATATATATATATATATATATATATATATATATATATCAGAATCATGGTTCAGGTCTGTGTCATACCATGATGACCCCCCCCCCCCGATAACTCGTTTTCCTATGAAACATGTTAATAAAAACTGAATAACCTATTTCGGAGAGGTCTTAGGATTTCTGCATTGCTGATCTAGTGTTTCTCCAGAAAGAAATATCCATTACGGTTCTTTACATAATTTACTGCAGTGTTTCTATTTCAGAGAGACGTCGCAAGAAACATGTCTCCCATGTCTTGCGAAAGCATCCCTGAGGATTCACAATTCCCGCGGGATCATGCACTACGTCAACAGTGATACTGTATTGAATTTAATAACCCGAAAATTCATTCACAGCTCCACTAATCGTGATATGAAACATCCAGAGAAATTAGCGGTTTTTAAAATAATTGTTTCACGTCTCATAGATAACGGAACAATTTATTTTTTGTTTTCAACCTTTTGAGTTATACTTTACTAAAAAAAAACTTCAACATTTATAAAACGATCCCGATATGTAATAAACCCGACTTGCATATAAAATTATATCAATATGAAAGAACAAGTTCAGTCTATAGCACAACGCACTAAATAACATCCTGTATTTAAAGACAATTAAACAATTAGTGCTAGTAAATCCTTATACATTTACACAGGTGCACCTCTATTAAACAATTAGTGCTAGTAAATCCTTATACATTTACACAGGTGCACCTCTATTAAACAATTAGTGCTAGTAAATCCTTATACATTTACACAGGTGCACCTCTATTAAACAATTAGTGCTAGTAAATCCTTATACATTTACACAGGTGCACCTCTATTAAACAATTAGTGCTAGTAAATCCTTATACATTTACACAGGTGCACCTCTATTAAACAATTAGTGCTAGTAAATCCTTATACATTTACACAGGTGCACCTCTATTAAACAATTAGTGCTAGTAAATCCTTATACATTTACACAGGTGCACCTCTATTAAACAATTAGTGCTAGTAAATCCTTATACATTTACACAGGTGCACCTCTATTAAACAATTAGTGCTAGTAAATCCTTATACATTTACACAGGTGCACCTCTATTAAACAATTAGTGCTAGTAAATCCTTATACATTTACACAGGTGCACCTCTATTAAACAATTAGTGCTAGTAAATCCTTATACATTTACACAGGTGCACCTCTATTAAACAATTAGTGCTAGTAAATCCTTATACATTTACACAGGTGCACCTCTATTAAACAATTAGTGCTAGTAAATCCTTATACATTTACACAGGTTCACCTCTATTAAACAATTCAATACAGTCAACTGCGTTTCACGGCATACAGTTACTAAAAACAACACTTTGTATTTACAGTAAACAAATCAGCACTCTTACAACTACACAGATGCAATTTTATTAAATAATTCAGTGCAGCCAATTGTGTTTCAAGGTTCACAGTCACTAACATAACACTTTGAATTTACAGTCAACTAAACAATGAATGCTTGCTTGCTATACCTACACAAAATACACTTCTATTAAATAATCCAGTAAGACAAAACTGTATTAAAAGGTCCACATTTACTTACATGACACCTTAAATGTACAGTCGAACAAACAATCAAAGCATGGTTGTTACAATCTATACAAAATGCACCTCTATTAATCAATCCAGTAAGACGAAATGTGTAAAAAGGATGTTAGAAAAGTGTTACAGTTTCTAAAATAACACTTTGATTTTACAGTCAACAAAACAATCTAAAAATCAATGCTTGCTTGTTACACCTACACAAAATGCACTCTATTAAACAATCCATTAAGACGAACTGTGTCACAAGGTTCACTGTTACTAACATAACACTTTGAATTTACAGTCAACCAAGCAATCAATGGTTGCTTGTTACACCTACACAAAATGCACCTTTATTAAACAATCCATTAAGGCGAACTGTGTTACAGGTTCACTGTTACTAGCATAACACTGAATTTACAGTCAATCAAACAATCAATGTTTCCTTGTTACACCTACACAAAATGCACCACTATTAAACAATCCATTAAGGCGAACTGTGTCACAAGGTTCACTGTTACTAACATAACACTTTGAATTTACAGTCAACCAAGCAATTAATGGTTGCTTGTTACACATACACAAAATGCACTTCTATTTATATTAAACAAGGTTTACAGTTACTAACATAACACTTTGCTTGCTTGTTACATCTACACAACAAGCACAATCCATCTATTAAACAATCTATTAATAATAAGTAGATTATTAAACAAATAATCTATTATTAATAAATAGATGGATTAAACAATCCAGTAAGGCAAACTATGTTAAAAGGTTCACAATTACTAACATAACACTTTGAATTTTCAATCAACCAATCACTCACTGCTTGCTTGTTACATCTAGGGGAGAGCGGGGCAATACCGTGTAGCGGGGCAATACCGTGCACCAAGTTTTTAAATACCGTAGAGGGCGTAATGAGCGCTGGGAAGTGCTGCTGTATAGCTGGAAGAATTCGAAACAGATCAGGACAGTCGGAGAGCTTATAGCTTTACATACGTATTTGTGACGGGTGTTTTTGTTATTATATCAACTTTTTTTATAGTATCAACGACTTATTAGAACTGAGGTAAGTGAAATACGTTATTAATGATTTTATTTTAACTAATTGCTTTGAACAGAGCATTTCTTCAGCTATTTTTTACATTAAATACTACTACTTAACTTTATTTTTAGGTTAGGATTGAAAATGTGGTAACATGTCGTCATGGGGCAATGCCGCTCAAGGTGCACGGTATTGCCCTGTGTTGAACGATATTGCCCCACATGGTATTTACTTGTTATAACTTTATTTATTTACATATTTCATTATATTGGTAGCCTATATTTGTATGTTTTATAGCGAACATGAACGAATTGTGAATGAGTGAGAGGCCAATACTTTAAGTATAGATCTAATAACATAATTTAATTCTGGAGATTATGTACTTTTTTAATTTCTAACAGATGGTGAGAAAAGGAATAAGAACAGAGAGGGGCAAAGGATGTAGCAAACATGAGATGAACTGTGCCATTCATGATGTGAATGCAAATGGAATGCTACAGATTCAGCAAAACAGGAATCTTTCCTCCAGATCCTGCAAAAGTTAGTGTTGACGACTACGTACTTTTACATTCAGAAGAAGAGACAGCTTTAGATCTACCGGTTGTTGGAGATGATGGCTCCAAAAATTATGAAAATACTGATCTAGTCAGGCATTGTTCTTCGCGAACAGCCACTGATGAAGATGATGACGAGCACTTAAAAGCTCACTCTACAGTTGGTCTGCAATTCAAAGAAATTTCACCATTACCGGGCCTTCTGAAACGAAAGAAAAGTGCCCGGTAAAAGCATTCATCAGTTTTTACTCTGACACCAAACAAAATTCTTAGAGAAGGCTGCAGCAATCAAACAAGCAAAATTTAAAAAAAACAGATAGGAAACAATGCAGTGCAATAAATTTAGGGAAATCAAAATTCCAACCTAAAGGAAAAAGCAAATATAGAAAGTTTGCATCGAAGATAATACCTCTACTTGACAAAAAAAGTGTCGCCGAAACATATGTTTTGAGTCTTCATCAGACGACGATTTGGACCCCTCTACGCTCTGCAATGATGATGAGACGGATGACATTGAGTCTGCTGATTTCAGAGGAACTCCAGTTAAAAGAACACCTGCTGATCAAGATTCCGTCTGCTTATTTTGTGACGAGTTTGGAAAAAACAAAGAATTGTGGTTTAGATGTGTGTTTTGCAGTGGTTGGGTGTATTCAGAGTGTAGAGGGCGCGACACAGCTGAAAATTTCATTTGTGACTTTTGTCAATCAAAGTAGACTCAATCACAAAAAAGCCACTCTGAACTGAAATAAATGATAATTTAGTGTTTATTAATTTCCATCAAGAAGAGGACTTATGAATATTTTTTTAATTTTATAAGCTAATTAACTACATATTACTTTTTTCTGTTTTTAAAATTGTTCATTAATTTAGAATATTTGAATTATTATTAAAATTTGTTCTGACATTTACCAAAAATTGTTCCGACATTTGATTTCAACTGTGTAAAAAAACCTCGAGCATTATTTTTTATACATAAATGATAGGAAATGTCCTAACATATTTTAATTAAAATTACATATTACTTATTTGAATGTTAAAATAAAATTTGTTACTAAATTTTGAATATTTGTTTTATTTTTACACAAACTTTACCGTTAACAATGTTGCACGGTATAGCTCCTTATAGTGCACGGTATTACCCCAGCCCTTGGGGCAATACCGTGCAATGTAAAGTTTTCGTAAAATGGGTTTAACTCTCGAAATTGGTTTGGTATTTCCAATATGAAGTCAAGAATTTGTAGAAAATTAGTTTCTTTACAAAATGAGATGGTTTTCATCGTTTTTGACGTTACCAAATTAAAAATAAAAAGTAATAACGCTTAAGTGCACGGTATTGCCCCGCTCTCCCCTACACAAAATGCACTTCTATTTATATTAAACAAGGTTCACAATTACTAACATAACACTTTGAATTTACAGTCAACCAATCACTCACTGCTTGCTTGTTACATCTACACAAAATGCACTTCTATTTATATTAAACAAGGTTTACAGTTACTAACATAACACTTTGCTTGTTTGTTACATCTACACAACAAGCACCTCTATTAAACAATCCAGTAAGGCGAACTGTGTTTAAAGGTTCACAATTACTAACATAACACTTTGAATTTACAATCAACTAAACACTCACTGCTTGTTTGTTACATCTACACAATTCACCTCTATTAAACAATCCAGTAAGGCGAACTGTGTTAAAAGGTTCATTTACTAACATAACACTTTGAATTTACAATCAACCAGTCAGTCAATGCTTGCTTGTTATTCTACACAAAATGCACTTCTACGATTTGTATTAAACAAGGTTCGTTGTCACTAACATAAACATGGTGTAAAAGGAAGGCCTTTTACACCAACACAGGTGTATACAGTGACTAACATAATATTATAACATAACATAACAGTAATTCTAGTCAACCAAACAACCATATCCTTTTACACAGATGAATTTAATTCAGTTCATTAATTTTTTTAATCTTGAGATTCGATTATATCAGACCGATTATACCTTATATCGATTATATTAGAATTGATTAACTTCGTCATAATATTTTTCTTTTTTTAGTGTAGAAAGTAGTGTGAGCAGTTTTTTTAGTATGTTTTTCTGATCAGGCCTAGACGTGAACTTTATTAAGTTAAAGTAATGTGTAGAGTAGTTAAATATTTTATAGTGTCGCTGGCTATACTTTAAAAAATGTGTATATTTATCTTTCTGTAAAATAAAATGCGATTATATTAATGAATTCAGTGCAGTGCAGTGCAGTGCAATGGGTATAAGGTCCACAGTTATTAACCCAAAGATGACACTTTATCCCACAGGACTGCAAGCACTTCCTGCACAGCGCAGTATATATTGTTGTAGATATTCCCTGAAGGAATTATTACAAGATAATCACTATCCTACACCGTACACTAAAGTAAATACGACCGGCATGAATTAATTGCCTTAGTAAAACCGTGTGTTTTATTACATTAGTTTAAATTTAAACGCTTACAATGTACGCAGGTGTACACGGAACACCCTTCCGTACAAATTAATAGAATTTGTTAGTAGCTCGACTAAAGCGTATACACGATTATTTGGACTTATAAAAAAAAACTTTAGTAAGTACCGTTGCTTGAAAAATAAACAAAAAACATTGAACTTGATGAGCGATTTTTCAGTGCAGTTACTGTACATTTGTTGAAAATAATTTATGATCAAAAAGAACTGCAGATAATACTCAGATGTTTAGAACAGTACATTCGTGAATTCACAGAAGTTACCAATGTTTGATAGACAGAGATTGTCGAGACACAACATTTTCCTTGAATAATAAAACAAATCGTCTTAAAAAGATTCAATTTTAGTACAAAATATACATAGGCTACAGATTTTCTATTTACTCATTAACATTTAATAGCTTTTATTTTAAATTTGACACACTAACTCATATTTGAGCATTTAAACATCTGATAAACGTTTTATCAAAATCGGATGAATTGATTATTTCTAATTATGCTAATTTTCGTTTTTTATTATTTTTTATTAAAATCTCCAAAAAGCGGATGTTTGGGAAAAAGGAGATACAAACTACTTATTGAAGCGCCCTAATATCTTAGCACTCATAGACACTAATTGATTTTGACAAAATACTAATGTCTTACTTTTTACAGTAAGAAAATTATTGGAAAACAAATCCTATCTGGAAACTACTCATACATTCCAAATCTTGTCAAAGTCGGTCATTTATCGTTTATGTCCGACATGTTTGTTTGTGTGTGTGTGTGTGTGTTTTGTGATGTCAAAAAAGGTGGAAAAATCTTTTATAGACTACCTGGGGTAGGGTACGCACTATCCCAGAGTGTGGGACTCATATTGAGTTCCAACTCAAGATATATTGTTAACTTTTCACTAACTGCCTTGAGATGTTCCCTGAAGCAGAGTCTCGCATCAACCCACACGCCAAGGTATTGAAGGGCTGGGACGGAACTTATCTGCATATCTCCAACTGTAAGAGTACTGATTCCCTCTTTTTCCTGCTGGTCACAAGCACGACCTCCGTCTTCTGATCGACGAGCTGCAGACCCATAGATGTCAACCGTCTCCGGATTGACTTCACTGCCTCATTGGCCCGATCCTCAACTTTTTCCAAAAACTTCCCATCAATAACCACCGCTAAGTCATCGGCGAATCCAAAGACTTTTACGCCTAATAGTATGCTGACTCGTAAGACCCCATCATACATAATGTTCCAAAGGAGGGGTCCAAGCACAGAGCCTTGTGATACTCCTGCCGTTACTCTGTACCTCTTTTCTCCTTCTTCAGTGTCATAGATGAGAGTTCTATTTTCAAAGTAACTCCCTACCGCCTTCTGGAGATACACTGGAACTCCCATGCTATTTAGGATCTGCAATACATTACTCCATCACGCTGAGTTGAATACATTTTTAACGTCTAGTGTGACAATGGCGCAATATTTTTTAGCACCTCTTCTCCACCTTTTGCCTCGCTTTAGTAATGACACCATTAATACCATCAATGGTAGATCTGCCTTTCCGAAATCCGTATTGATCTTCCGAAAGCTCATATGCGCCTTCAGCGAATGGTTCAAGTTGTCGATAGACAATCCTCTCCAGAATCTTCCCCGCTGAATCAAATAGACATATCGGTCGATATGATGATGGTGCCTCAGGAGGCTTTTTCATCTTTGGTATCAGAACCAACCTTTGCTCCTTCCATCTGGTGGGAAAAGTTCCTTCCCGTAAGCAGCCATCCAGTACTTTAATAAAAGCATCAGAAATAGTTTCAAGAGCAACTTTTGAGCTGCATTTGGTATGCCATTCGGGCCAGGTGCTTTGGCATCCTCGATCCTCCTGCACGCCTGATGCATCTCATGTATCGTGATGGGTGGAATCACTTCCCCCGCCGGCACTACAATCTCTGGTCTTATGAGCTCGTCCAAGTGTGGAAAGAGTGTCGACACCACTCTGCGTAGGAAGAAAGGGCACGTTGGTTGCTGTTGTTGCAATTCCGCTAACCGCCCCATTACTACCTTATATGGCCTTCCCCATGGGTTCCTGTTTACCTCTTCACGCAAGTCTGCCCAACATCGGCACTTGCTCCGTTTTATAGCCTTATGGAGCGCTAATTTAACCGCACGGTAATTTTGTTCTGCCACATCAGGATCGCGATTCCTCCGACGTGCTCTTTGGAATTTCCTTCTGGCTTGATGGCACTGAGATCGAAGGCTTGAAATACCCTCGGTCCACCAAAAAACCGGTTTATGATGTTGTCTTCTGGAGGTTCTTGTCATTGAAGCATCGCACGCACCTTCCACTCTTTCCATCAAAGAGTTAGCCATTTGTTCCGGAGTTACCTCCAAAAGTAGACCACTCTCAAGCATTATGGCAAGCGCTTCCGGGTCGAAAGACCTAGGATTCCATTTACATCGCGGTTTTGGTTGGGAGATGCAAGAGTTCCCTATGCCAACAATTTCGTAAAAAATAGCGTTGTGGTCGCTATCGGTGAAATGTCTGCTTACTGTCCACTTGTCCTGATTGCTTACTGCCAGCAATCAGGTCCTCGCTGGTAAAGGTCACATCGATCCATGAAGTGAAGCCCGCTCTTTCAAATGTAGGTGCAGAACCGGTATTAGCAACCACTAGGTTCAATGCTGCGATGGTATCCAGGAGGAGCTCGCCACGTCTGTCGGTGTCCCTGCTGCCCCAAACAGTTTTTTTTATTATATTTTTTTATTTAACATAATTACAACTAGGCAATAAAGCCTATCCAGCAATATACATTTAATAGTAATGTCACTGTTTGTTGAAGTAACACCCACTGATGGACTCCTGATGAACACACACTCTGTTCATGTGTGATTAGTTATACACTCTCACTGCAAAGTTCCAAAGGCTTCGTCCTTTTCAAGCGACGGATCTCGCCAGAGTTGTCTAATAAGCAAGCTATTTCCTTGTTATCATGATGTATAAGCCTTTGCTTGTGTTTCTCTGCAAATCTTTTGATTTCTTCTGAGACAGTTTTCATCCTAAGGTCCCTATGAAGACTGTCATTGCGAACGAACCACGGAGCCCTTACAATACTTCGCAGGACTTTATTCTGGAAAGTTTGAATTACTTTTACATTTGTATTTTTTGTGCAGCCCCACAGCTGGATTCCATAGGTCCACACCGGCTTCAGTATTTGCTTGTATAGAAGCAGTTTATTTTGTAGGTCTAAATCTGAGTTTCTCCTATCAACCAGTTAATTTTCCTAAATTGCATGTTTAATTCAACCTTTTTCTTTTGACATGTTCTTTCCAGTGGAGCTTTGCATCCAGTGTCATCCCCAAGTATTTAGCAGAATTTTCTGGAGTTACTACATGGTTATTAATTATAAGTGGAATTGGGTTGATTTTTCTATTTGTAAAGTTGACATAGGTTGATTTGGATTCATTTAGTTTTAATCTCCATTTCTTCATCCAAATGCAAACTCTATCAACTGCTCTTTGAAGTTTATTCGATGCCTCTTCCACAGTATTTCCTGTCGCCAAAATTGTTGTGTCATCTGCAAAGGTTGCTGTGATTGTATCAACTTCTTGGGGAATGTCTCTAGTGTACAACAAGTAAAGTACGGGCCCAAGGACACTCCCTTGAGGTACTCCTGCTGATACATTCCTCAACTCAGAATACTCTCCATTATGTTTAACTCTGAAAAATCTCTCTGACAGGTAAGATTCCAGAATGTGATGAAATTGTTCCGGAAGATCACGCTGAAGTTTGAAGATTAATCCTTCGTGCCAGACCTTGTCAAATGCTTTGGCAACGTCTAGAAATATACTCGAACATATTTTGCGTTCTTCCAGGACTTTTTCTATTACATGTACAACTCGGTGTACTTGATCAATTGTAGAATGCCTGTCTCTGAAGCCAAACTGATGATCAGGAGTCAGTTTTCTTTCCACAATGACTGGTTTAAGACGTTTTAAAAGCAGTTTCTCAAAAATCTTTGACATTGTTGTTAGTAGTGAAATTGGTCGGTACGAAGTTTTGTCATTAGGATCTTTCCTGGTTTAAGAATCATGATCACCTCGGCAATCTTCCATTGTCTTGGGACGTACTTTAATCTGAAAGCAGCGTTCACTAAGTGAAGAAGTTTTTTTATGGCATTATTTGGCAATTCCTTTAGAACCTCCGCTGTGATAAGATCGTAACCTGGGGCTTTTTTACCCTTAAGAGTTTTGATTTCGTGAATAAGTTCTTTATGTGATACGTTATGAATTTCGTATTCGTCCTTATTTTTATTTGCTACAGGATCATTTGATTCTATAGTATTTTCATCGCCTGACTGTCTAGGAAAAGGTTTGAAAGTCTCAGCTAGGAGTTCAGCAAACAAATCTGCCTTTTCTCTATCACTCTTAGCCCATGTATTGTCATTTTTTCTAACTGGTGGCATTTGAACTTTTGGCCTTTTAATGAATCTTGTAGCCTTCCATATCTTGACTCCGTTGTCTCTATCTGCCGCAAGACTTTCCAGATATTTAGCAACAGATTCATTTTTAATAGTTTTTAGTAACTTTGTGAGTCTAGTGCTGAGTCGATTTAATTCAGATTTAAATTTAGGAGCTCGAACTTGCTGCCATTTTTTGCGCATTTTTCTTTTTTCATTAATTAAATCAAAAACTTCAGGCAGGTAAGTAATGTTATTACTATATCTTTTAATTATCTGAGGTGTATTGTTCCATACTGCTTGCTGTATGTTATTAATAAACACATCAACTTCTTCCTCGAGCTGCACAGGTGTTTTAAGTGAGACATGTAGGTTAATAATCTCGTCCAGCTCTTCTCTAACGCCAATCCAGTTGGTTCTATTGCTGGATAATCTAGGAGGTTCTTCTCTTTGTATTATGTTCTGACTTATTGTTAAGATTACCGGAGAATGATCGGAGCCCAAATCAAAACTTTCACTGAGATTGATATAGTTACAAGATACACCCCTTACCACGAAAAAGTCAATTAAGTCCGGTATCTTTCTTGGATCTGATGGCCAATATGTTGGTTTACCAGTTGAGTGGAAGTCACATTTAAACTCCTTTCCTGCCTCATACAACTCTTTGCCTTTAGCAGTAGTAAGACGTGATCCCCAAAAGGTATTTTTGCATTGAAGTCACCTCCAAGAATGAAATGATTGCCTAATATGTTAAAAAAGATGTATGTAGTCTATCTTCTTTAGATTATGTCTTGGTGGACAGTATATGGCTGATATATTAAAATTTTTGTTTTTAGTATGAACTTTAATGGTTGTCACTTGCATCGTTTCAAGTTGTACTTTAGTTTCTTCATAGTGCTTGATACTATTTTTAACAATTACAGCAGAACCACCCCTTGCCTTATCAGCAGGATGATTTACATGATATACACTGTAACCATTAATTTTGAGATATGAATGTTTTGTAAAGTGTGTCTCTGAAATTAAACAGATATCTATTTGTTCACTAATCAGAAAAGGTTCCAAGTCCAGCTTATGCTGGAGAAGACCGTTAGAATTCCAAGTGACTATTTTTAACATTTTGATCATTGTTTACGGTGTAGCTTGAAGTTCATTTTTCCGTTTCCCATTGTTATTTTTGTTCTTGAGATTATTTTCTAGTTTATCAAGTCTATCGAAGAGCAACTTATTAGTATGCTTTTGCTCATTCAGTAGTTCTAAGATGGTTTTCATTGACGACTTGTTATCATTATCACTGTGTATAATTTGCGCATAAGTTTTCTTTTCTTTACTTTGCTCATTGCCATATCCAGCTACCGCATGCTGTAGATTACCGACGTTATTTTTATCCAACCTAGTACTTCTCGCTTTGTTTTGAAACTTTTCGGCGTTGTTTCTTCTCATTTGTAATGCTTTAGCCACCTCACATCCTCGATAGTTCGCCGGATGTTCTCCGTTGCAGTTTACGCACCTTGGCTTACTCGTCCTATTCAATGTGCAGGCATTTGTCATATGTTTTCCTCCACACTTAACACATCTAGGATCTTTTCTACAGTAGCCTTGTGTATGGTTATAGCCCTGACAACGCTTACACTGGGGTATAAGTGTAGAATTTCGTCTTAGTGGTTCTATCTTGACGACAATATTTAAAATTGTTTTAATATTGTAAATATTTGCAACATTTTCTTTGTTGTCAAAGGTTAGCATAAAGAGTGGAAGGTTTCTTCTGTGAACTACACTGTCACCTTGGTTGTTCTCTATTCTTTCCTTTTTTATTATGTTGACAGCATCCTGTATCTTTAGACCTTTTGCTGCAGGTCGTCTAGTATGTCCTCTTTAGTACATGTTCCATGTAGACCCCTTGCCATTACCTTAATGGGTCTTTCATTTTGTTTTCGTAAGTGTACCATTGCACTTTACTCTCATTCAATTTGTGAACCACTGTTCTGTAAGTGTCAGCATCTAGAGTGTTTATTTTCCAAACATTATTATTATAGGCAGTGATTTTGTACTTTATAACAGGAACAGACTGTAACAAGGTCTGTAAAGTAGCATACTCCGCAATACCAGTAATGTTTATTGGAGGAGGTTGTTTCTCTTTTGGGATATCTGATCTTTCTGATAATTTTAGTTGATTGACATTATTCAAGGTGTTCTTATCGGTATTTTTGATAGTTCCGGAGATGTTTCCGCTTTCCTCTTTTTATTTGGCCTTCTTTTTTTAAGGATCCAATCAGTCTCCTGAGCCAATTCCTCTTCATCTGTATGATATTTTGTCTCGGGCTGTAATATACTTTCACCTTCATGAGACTGTTCTTGCACTGCACCATCTCGCACAGTTTTTAATATTTCATTTTCAGATTGAAGATCAAACACAGCTTTCCTCAACTGTTCAACCAAGAGCTCTAGTTCACTCAATCTTACTTTAAGCTCCTTATTTTCTGATTCAAAAGAAAATCCTTTTGGACCACTAGTTCCTGGAGATCTTATTACCTTTTTACTTGTTAAAAAAGGATTTTCCACAAGCAATAGTTGGCCCCCCCCAGAATCCGTGGGGCCGGCCTCCGAAGAGGATGGATTAACCAGAGTTCCTGGTGTACCACCTGGGGTAATTACTTCCGTATGTTTTGTATCCATTGCTGATGATTGTTTTATTTTGAAGGCGGAATAGAGATCCGAAAAAGAGAAACAAGAGTAGATTAGAGACCCCTAGCCTTCGAAAACCTAACAGCATTGGTGTCGGAAAAAAAGGCTTAGTACCCATTAGGAAAGAAGAAAGAAAAGGGATCTCATCCAAGACAAGTTGAAGTAAAATGAGATCCAGCTCAGGAAACCTCGGGTCCGCCAAACCCGAACTCACAAGGAGTGAGCCCCTGAGGTAGCCCCAAACAGTTGACCATGCATTAAAATCTCTACTTATAATGACAGGACGAAGCCCAGCTGCCACAGACGACAGTCTCGTAAGAAGCACTTCAAACTCCTCTATATCAAGGCTTGGAGGTACACACTGAATATGTACACTCCCCGGACTTTGGCCCAACAGAAGAAATCGGCGAAGCCACCAGACTGGATGTGCAAGCCTCCACACACCCAGATGGCCGCCCTGTTAGTACTATCCGATGTCCATGACGGCAGATGCATTGGGTTCGAGTACTGTTCACATAATACTGCTATGTCTATCTTCCTCTCGGCAACAGTTTGGCAGAGAAGATCTTGCGCAGACAGACAGTGGTTAAGATTCAGTTGAATCACTTTCATTTTCCAATTAACTGAAGGGCCCTCTGATACAATGGGCACCTGTAGCTGTTGGCCGCGCATGATCACTTTTCCCACTCCCATGGCATAATTCGCAGTGTGGTGGGTTTGGACAACCTTCAGCCTTATGTCCCTCTCTCCCACAATTGAAGCACTTAGCCGAACGGTCAGGCTCGGAACACTTGCTGGCATTGTGTCCAAGTGACCAGCACTTAAAACATCGACGGACAATTAGTTTCTCTCGAACACGACAGCTGACCCATCTTATTCGAACACGCTTCGTGCTTAGAGCCTCCCTTGCAATCTCGAGGGGCAGTGAAACGACTGCTGTTTGCGTCCCTCCGTATTCCTTCCGAATAGACCTCACCCGTACTTTGAAGTCCTTTCCCAGCTAGCCCAGCTGAATTTGCAGGGCTTTTTTCACTTCCTCAACAGTTGCCAGTTCGTCGAGGTCATTAATCTCAATTTGCGCGTCTTGAGATAGGACTCTGGTGTCTGCTAAATCATGAATTTTCCCTTCCATGATTTTGCGGAGACCTTCTGTGTCTGCAGATGATTCCTCTTTATTTAGTTCCAGAATCATATTACCTGCTCCGCTCTTCCTAACCCGGTTGACTTTTGTCCCAAGTTCTGCAAGTCCGGTTTCTTCTTTCAAGCGCCGCAATACTTGAGAATACGTGGCTCCTTCCTTCACCATGACCATTATGGCATTAAGTCGTGGTTTTGGACGTCGCACTTCCGAGTAGTTCTTCTTCTTTACCGTTTTCCTGTGAGCTACCGTTTGCCATTTCCCTAGAGCTCTTGGTAATGCATTCTCGATCGGTGCCTGGACCTCCTGCGGTTGTTTCTCCGACACAGCTACTTTAGGGCATGTAAGACTCCCAACTTTCTGCCTCTTTACACTACCAGCCTTGACAATCTCCTCTTCATGCACAGTTTTCCGCTTACTAGAGGAGTTGTCCGCATTTACTGTGATCCCTGAAGGGCTTGATTGAGTCGCACTCTCTTTGATCTTTGTAGGACACTTCCTGCGTTGGGATTCTTTCTCTTGCCAGGTACTCGCTCTTTGGTACTGCTGCTGAATAGCAGCGACCAACTTACGGATTTGATTGTGGATATTGTGTTTGCCCTGGAGAAACTGCGCCAGTTCTTCCACTTTCTCTCCCAGTCTCAAGAATGCCACGTTTGACTGCAAGTCAGACGTTTCCTTACATGACAGAGTACCTGCTGCCACCAACGTCGTTGCCAGACTGTCACTCGGCGATAGCGACGCAATCACTGTGTCGACTTCTGAAGTTCTCGAAGAGATCGCCTGGTTGACCTGAGAAGATCCTAACGAAGTCGCCAGGTTGACCACTGATGGTGTAGTTACGGTCGTCAAGTTGACCACATTAACACTAGACGGGGTCGACAAGTTGACCACAGATGATGAAATTACGGCCGCCACGTTGACCGTAGGATCCGGCGGAATGGTCGCCATATTGACCACTGATGATACTTGGGCTACAGCTTGATCGTGAGATTGATCCCACCCACATCCGATAGTGGAACCGGCAGCGACCACTATTTCATCACCCGATAGGAATCGCCGACGATATTAGGCTCATGAGCCATGCTCGCTTGTGTGTGTGTGTGTGTGTGTGTGTGTGTGTGTGTGTGTGTGTGTGTGTGTGTGTGTGTGTGGAGTTTCAAGGCTGGAAAATGTGTATTCCTGGCTGGAAAATGTGTATGTGTGTTCAAGGCTGGAAAAGGCGTGATGTATTCCTTCAAGGCTGGAAAATGTGAATCACGTTAAAAACCAGTGTACATCCTTTCGACATAATTCTTTCTAAAAGAAAGAAACACTTTCCTTCTAAAAATCTTTCCAACGTTTCGCCAAAATCGTATCTGGTGTCTTCGAGATTCGTCTCGCTACATGTCTACTACAGTTCGACTTCAGAATTGCAGCGAGAAGAGCGACGAACTTGCTAGATACGATTTTAGCGCAAGGATGTATTCCGTTTTCAGTTTGATTCATATATATGTTACCGGCAAGATTGAAATCCGGCAATTTATAGAATGCCTAGGCATTGTATATAATGCCCAAAACTAGCCGTCAATGTATGAAATAATTTATATTTCACACATTTCCTAGGTATTCTATAGAATGCCAAATGAGAAACCCGCAAAGTATGAAATACATCTCCGAATAAACTCTAAAATCAATCTCGAAATACAAACCAAAAAAAAGAAAATGAATTTGGAAAAAAATGTCCACTGCTTCTTTGGGAGCTACTGAGCGCTTTCCTATTCCTGACGTCGACAAAGGGCGAGGTGATTCGCGCAATATACTGGTAGCTGTAATGAGTGTGACAGAGGATGGTTTCTATCGACTTCTGAAGGAATTTTAAAATCAGTAAATGCGAGATCACAATTCACTTTATGCCCAAAGAACTTGTTTAGAATTCAAGATATTCCTGACCACGAAATTCCTCTCCGGTCAGTTGCAATGGCTCAGTCCAGTGGCAGCGGCCAAGGATTCGTCAAATGTATGTGTAAGACAAAGTGCCAAAATATAAAAAGTCTTTGCGTGAAAAATGTAATGAAATGTAATTCAAAATGTCATTCAAGCTTGCCATGTTGCAACAAGTATGTTAATTTCTTATTTTTTTATATGAAAATTTTGTTTCCCTTAATAAGAAAGGCATAAATTTGTTTTGTACAACTTTCATTTTTCTTTACGCATTTTGAATATTTTTTTTAATTACACTCTCATTATTTTTTCAGAATAACCTTATCAGGACGTCTTTTTCATAATTTGTCTAAATAGCATTTGTCATTCTATAGAATGCTTAGGTATTATATACAATGCCTCGGGAAAGGATGTAATACTTCTCTTATTTCATACCTTCGCTAAAAATGTCCGGTATTATATACAATGCCTAGGCATTCTACAGAATGCCGGTGTTTCGTATTTTGCCGGTAATATATATATATATATATATATATATATATATATATATATATATATATATATGGCATGCATTGAAGTACAATAAACTTTTTTTTTGGATTATGAGATCTCATAAATTGTTTCTTGTTTTAGCTTTATTGTATTGTTATGTATTGTTGAATACAGTTTTAAATACTAAAAAATATAGCTTTAAATATCTGCATTTTCCATCAAAATCCCTCTACACGCTATTGTGAAAAAGTATATTAATAAACACATGTTGCCTTTGCAGTTCTATATTAACACAACATAGATAAAAAGTATGCATTTAGATTTAATACATATTGAAAATGTAGGTGACAGCTCTGAAGACGTTATCACGACGAAGACAAGTGACGTCAGCAGCTGATGGGCTTAGCGATGCTACCGGTATCTCACTAATCTACTTCACAAGAGTTGCAAACAACTCTGAAGTAGGCTATCCAACTTTGTCAACTCTAGGTTTACTAGTGTTAGACAATTTAGCTAATGTTGGTAGCTTCATTTGCATTGAAGCTAAAAGTTTACATAAACAACCAAGCAAAATTGAAAAACAAATTACAAATTGAGTTAAGAAACAAGCTCTTAAGAGCTGTAGAATAATTTCAAAATGTAAGATCTTTGGGTTACTCTGTCAATACCGACTATCAAGTGTCCACACTAAACACATGCAACCTGAGGAAAATCTTGAGCTTTTTTGACAGGACAGAAAGCATTTAAATACCTTAGATCAAGAAAATCTGAAATACAGATTGTAAGACCAGACACAGAAACGGCAGACCACATAATTCAGAAATGCGATGCAATGGAGAAAAACGATTAATGATGTTCGGCCCCATACAGGAGCTAAAAATCTAGATTCATAAGTTCTAAAATTAAAAAAGGAGATAAAACCAAGTTGTATCGTCGAAGGACTCTGAGATGCTCAAACTCTCTCTCTCTCTCTCTCTCTCTCTCTCTCTCTCTCTATATATATATATATATATATATATATATATATATATATATATATACATACATATAAACAAACTTAGGATATGCTGTTCAGAGATATAGTTAGACGTGTGGTGTGGTGTGTGTGTATATGTGTGTGTGTGTGTGTGTGTGTGTGTGAGAGAGAGAGAGAGAGAGAGAGAGAGAGAGAGTGTGTGTGTGTCTGTATGGTAGCATGTTCATATTTGAAATGTTGAACCGATTTGATTCAATCTTAGCACAAAAATCGATTATGGCAATAGCTTTGACAAGTTCGTTAATCAGCAAAAATTGTTTAACAATTTCAAAATGGCGACCATCAATTTTTATTTCATTATAAATTTTTTGTTTTAAATATTTTTCAAAATTTGATTGCAGCATTTTAACACTTAAAAAATCCATAAATCTGCACACTGTATTTTCAAAATCAAAAAAAAAAATTGAATAAAGACATTTTTTTACAGCGGTCAGATTTCATTTTGCTATTTTCAATGTAATTTAAAATCCTAAAATGATAATATATGCACATTGTAATGGTGACGGTGAAAACAAAACTTCAAAAAGAGTCAGATAAAGAAAAATACTTTTGGAAATTGTATTCTGTATCTAGCTGTGGGATGTGATTATTTTCTGGAAATAAGTGTGACATCAATGTTCTTTTATCACATTTATTAGAGAATTTTTATTGGAAAATAGCCTACTAGAGCACCATCATAGTAAGACCTAGACCCGGGACTTTAAGCGCCAATCCTAACCTTACATCGCTTTGGTGTGTGTGTGTGTGTGTGTGTGTGTGTGTGTGTGTGTGTGTGTGTGTGTGTGTGTGTGTGTGTGTGTGTGTGTTTTAGTAATGTTTGCACTTTTGGTCCAAATCGATTTTGGTAATAACTTGGTCAAATTCCTTATCTAATGTAGTCCGTTTAAAGCTTAAAAATTACAGGCCTTTTCAAGGCTTTAAAATTTTATTATTTTAATCTGTTTTTACTATAATAATCAGCGTTAAAATTTCATAAATTATCATTTCGAGTTTTCAAAGTCCGTTGAAACGAAAAAATGTAATTCAGTGGCTATCAAATGGTAGGCTATATCATTTTTGAAGGTTCAATGCAGTTTAATACCTTAAAAGCAGAATACATGTATTTTAATACTGTTCATCATGAAACTAATCAGTACTTCAAGGAAAGAGTAACAAAATTATTTTTTAATATTCGCTTCGCAGCAGTGAGACGGCTGCGTACACCCTGTAACACTGTTTGCCCATCAAATACAACCGCACGAATCAGGCTTTCGATGTCTGATTTTATGCCACACATTTTCTTACGTCAGAGAAATCCGTTGGGAATTGCATTCCTCCAGGAGCTCACGGATCCCTCGGGAATACAGCGTTGCCGGGAAGAGCTAAGTTAGGTTTAAAACAGGACAATTCCGCCGTGAAATTGCGTACTACTTATACAAGATGAATATTTAAAATACCACACCGCGCATGAGCGTATACCACAGAAAATCTTTCCTGCAATTACGAAGTTAAAGTTCTGTTCGTATTTGCTATATTTGCTTCATTATACTTTCCTACTATTCTACGTTTAGAGAAATTACTGTGATTGTAAGCAAAACCGTTGTTGATATTTTGATGAATCTGTTCTTTCTACGGTATCCTGAGTTCACAAATAGTATTTCAGTTTGTTGATAGAGGTTAAAATAATTGACTGACTTCCCAAAAAGTTTATAAACAGTATGTTCATCTTTGTCCAGGCGAAGCGAGGTTTTAGTTTCAACACGATAGTCACGATAGTTCGGCATTTGGTTTATTTGTTTGTTACATTGACCGATTGTTTTGTAATTTCGTACGAAAATGTCTTGCATATAGCCCAAATGAAGTATGTATAATTTTTTCCTATTTCTTTCTGTTTCAAGATAGCGGCCTCTGATTTCACAATGACGATGATTTCTTATATATATATATATATATATATATATATATATATATATATAAGAAGTTATATGCACAATTATATAACACAATTACATGATTAAAATACACAAGATAAAATTTGGTTTGTCCGGAATGTGACAACATACGAGTTGAACGTATAGTTTGATCAAACCAAATTTTATCGTGTGTATTTTAATCGTGTAATTGTGTTTAGTGTTTGTGACATGTGTTTTCAATGTTTTGTTTAACTTTGTGACGACTTCGAAAGAGGTATTTGACATTTCGAATTACGGCCTGAGGATGAAACAGTTTCGAAACCACTTTAGCCTTTACGAGGTGAGTAAATAGACCGCTAGACGGAAAAATAGGTCATAATACTAATTATTTAAATATGTTGTCCGGTGGTTATTTTGTAATAATGTTATTAATTAATTAATACATGATGGAAATTCTCTTCCATCAAGTCAGGGCGACAGGTGCGTGGCGCAAAATATATAAATTTGCATGAACAGAGTTTATCTGTAATTCGTACAGTAATTTTCTTCTAATTTATTATATCTATAGGCCCAATCTATACAATCAAAATTATGTATGTTTGTCCGAAATAAAAATGTGCATTGCTGCGTGGATTGTCATAAAATTTCACATAAGTACACTTCAGATACGGGTCAGGTTTTATTTCAAAATCGTCAAATTGAATTGCTTAATTATTTCAATGCTGCTGTATATTAGCAGATTGCCAAAAGCATAGTATCCCCTATAGGCTGCCTGAATTAATATGTTCTAGATAAAACTATGGTATTCATAGATCATTCGCTTATTTATATAACATAAACATTATTTTTAGGCGATAATAGCCTTAATGTGCTTTTCATATTAATTTTTAAAAAATCAATATTTTTCATTAACATTAAAGATACGTGTTAACAGTCATGTTTAATAAAATACTGCAGTAATACGATATCCAGCTAGTACTAAAGTTACTAATTTAATTGTAACAAGTCAATTCATTAATTTTAAGAATATATTAAGTGGTGTTATGGAATTCCCGACTGAATCAATTTGCCCTCAGTTATTAAAATCCTTTGGGACTTGTTATCATTCTCGCTGTCCTGTCCAGACCCGCAAGAGACGTATCTAATGTTGTCACTTAAGTCTTGATATATTGTGATTGTATTAAACAATACAAAATAATTACATATGCTGTAGCCGGGAACGTATAAAACGGCGAATGTAATGTACATTTTAATACTCAGATGTAAGTCATCAAATTACTTATCTTTACTGAAGCTACACACAAAAGAAGTTGGTTCCTGGACTACTTTCACATTAAGTAAAATTAAAAATTCTCGTTTAAAACATTTTTTAATCCCAACGATTTTCTATTAATAGTATAACTATATACTGATATATATATATTTTCATACCAAGCCTTGGCCGGGATCGAACCCGGGTCCTCGGGGTGAAAGCCTAGTACGCTATCAACTAGGCCACGGAGGCGGCTATATATATATATATATATATATATATATATATATATATATATATATATATATATATATATATATATATATGTTTTGTGTGTGTGTGTGTATTTTAAGACAAAAAGCACATTGAGGCTATTATATCCTCCCTAAATGTAAGTGTGAGTGTAAAGTGTTCAAGTCGTAAGTGTAGTGTTGTAAGTGTAAGTGTGTTAGACTCGGGTACCGCGAGGGACGTCTAAACACTCTCTTTAGGTGCAGCTAATTTGCACTCCCCTGCTGGGTATAAGTACATGTATATGTTCGTATATGTGTTCTCTGTAGAAGCAAAAACTGCTGAACCGGTTTCGCTGAAATTCTTCCAGTTTGTTCTTACTAGTGCTAAGAGAGTTTATCTCTTTCAGTACTCCCTTCCGTTACGCTTTCCAGTAGCAGGCCCGCATATATACGTTTTTCCTTCTATGGCTTTCTAGATCAAACCTGTACATAATCGTTTTTGACTATTTGCTTATGTATATCTTAATCATATTATATTTTTGAAAGTTTGTGTGTTTGTTCAATCATATATTCATTACTGGACCGATTGAGATGAAATTTATAATGAACATGGCTTAGGTACTTGATATGAATATAGATGTATTCCCGTTTTAAAAATCTTAATACCTTAATATTACAAAATTATTGACTATAAGCTTACATTTTCAATGATTTTAATAGAAATTTTTTCAAAAATCCCTTTAATTTTATTTCAAACTATCTGCCTTTCCAATTTAAAAGGTTTCAGTTTGCATTGAAGTTGGAATTAACAATGACAATTAATAAGTTGCAAGGCTAGACGTTAAGAGAGTGGAAATTATGAACATGATTTCTCCATAAACTACTAATCCCAAAGATAAGTTCAAATTATATTTTTTATTATAAAATTTGTTTTCGCAGTTGTTGTCTATACAATGAAAAATACCCGCTACTGGAAAAACATTCCACAGACTGCTGTGTTCAACTAAATCCAATAGGAAATGCAGTTTTTCACAATTGGATTTATTTACATTCTGACTTTTATAAAGTAAAGGTTAAAATACTCAAATCTATCAACAGCAATATAAACTCAAAGAATATCGAGAGTGTATTGTTGTATAAAATAAAACCCTTTATTATCCCTCTCGAGGGACGCCGGATAGTACAGCTAGTAGAGTATATCTATAATGAATTAGTATAAGTGACATTTTCAATTAATTTTTATGTTCTCTTTGATAAGACTTTTAGAATTATCGTTATTTTTTCTTAATTATTTTCGAAATATTGTTACAATAATAAAATTTAATCATTGTTTAATCATTTTAAATAAATAAATTTTAATAAATTTATAAATAAATATAATAATTTTAAATAAATAAAATAATGATTTTTCAAAGGTCATTACTAAAACGTATTTCAAAGTTGATAAGTTTTCAAAAATTTTATTTAATCTATCTTTACGTATAATGAAAACAATACTTTCCTGTAAATGAAAATAGTAGTTTGGAAGACTTCTAGATAGAAGACTACTTTTAAAGGTCTTGGTCTCGAATTTAAGGGAAAACTATATATTTTTTCTTAATCAAGCTTTTATGAAGGGCTACAAAGGGCAACTGTTTCTAGAAGATATTAATGGTAATAATCAACTATAAATGATCTAGTATCAGTTTCTATGATAACAAAAGTATAATTTCAAAACAGGTGTTATAAACAATTGAGTTATAATATTGTTTCTATAGTAACAGTTTAAACAACTGAATTTTTAATAAACAGATATTTCATGGTATTGGCCAACAAAGTGGACCGAGTTTTCTCCTAGACTGTAAAATTATTAGTGACTTTTAATTTTATTTAATTAAAGAACTACGTATTTCTTACAAGTGATTACAGTTTCATCATCATAATCAGCAGTAAAATGTGCATATTTTATTGTTTTAAAATTTCAAAACACATTGAAAATATGAAAAGAAATCCTGACCCTTGTCAGGTTCATTTTCCTGTTATAAATGTAATTTAAGGAGCTAATTTAAGTACATTTTAACGCATATCACTATTTTGAAATTAAATTTAACCAACCTTGAAGTTAAGATCTAAAGTTCGGCTAAACGCTTGTTTCAAGGATTCGGGTTTGGGTCTCACCATGATGACCTTTCTCATTTTTTAAACGAAAACTCGTTATTAAGTAGATATTAGTAGACTACATTAATTGCTATACTAAAAACATATATTAAGAATATGTTGGGATAATATTAGAGATTATATGCTTATTATGTATTTCACGTTTGTTATTCTGGGTTAAGTTATGGTTCGTCAAATATGACCAAAATTTGACTTCAAATAATAAAAAAATATCGACTCTTGAAAAATTTGGTATTTTTTCTATGACATACATTTATGACTTATGTGTAATGACATATACATTTTGTTTGACCACTTAAAGGCAATAAAGAAGCTACATTTAAACAAAATCTTTTGCACCAAACTAGAGAATATCAAATTACTATTAATTTAACAAACTAGAGAATATCAAATTACTATTAGTTTAAAAATCCCGTGATAGTCGGAAAACTGGCCGACAGAAGTGAAAACATAAAAAATTTAAGTAATCAGTGTTCATTGTTTGTTTTTACTGGCCCATTTGTACTACTAATCTTACTCCTTAATTGAAATTATATAAGGCAATGAGTAAAAACTTAGAACAATTTTATATTATATGTGTCAGGTATGCAATACAATGGTGTTGATTATGACTTAAATGTTTATTATTTATATAAATAATTTAAAAAATAATAAATAAAAAAATTAAGTCAGCAACGGGTTTCAACTCATATCCTTTAGTTTTATAAGCAGAAATCACATCTGAGCCAAGAACGGACATAAAAACAATCAGCTCACTGGTAGGTTTTAAATTCACTTAGAGTACTAATAATGTATATACGGCAAACGTGATTTTTTACATGTTCAATATAATTTGTATAGTGATAAAATAAAATTTGTAAGTCTTCAACTTATCGTTAAACCTACGAGAAACTTTAATGTGTTTGGCAACACAATCTAATACTATAGATGGTGCATGAACAACAAAATAATTTGTAAAGCAATATCCTCAGATAGCGCCAGACTCGCATAATGTGACCGATATGAATTAGGAAACACCCGGGACTGGATGGCCGCCTGCAGCCTGTGTTTCTATGGCAACAATAACTCTATAAACAGGAGAGTTTTGTTAGTCCCACCAGGCGCTCCCGCGGGACACACAACTGGACAGTGGAAATGATAACGAGTCCCGGGTGACACCTATAACTGAAGCCAAATGAAGCCTACTGGGAATTCCCTTTCGTGAATTACATTCAAAATTTATCGTGGTACTGATTTTTTTTATTATTGGGCGATATTATTTTCTGTAATTTCATTTACCGTGTGTTGTTTTATTAGAGAAATTTACACGCGTTCTTTAATAATGGTCCTTATAAAACAGTTCTTAGCCGAGAAAAGTCAACAAAGAGAAATAATGCTGAACTGGATAATTTTCGTAATTATTACCTAGTTGTAATAGCTTAGTTATTTGGTTTTGTTTTAAACTACCTAAAGTACCTGGCGTTTTCCGGGCAATTCCCATGTACATATTAATTTTTCTATTATTCTTAACGTCAGTTGTGCAAGCTTTCATTAAGATTTACCAACATGTAGCTTTTAAGAACCAGGAAATGGAAAACAACAATTTTCAGAAATCTCATAGACAGAACAGAATCCTCTTACTTTGAAAGGCAAGTGAGACAAATTACTTTAGGACCACAAAACGTTTGATTTAAGGAAGGTAACGGGAGGAATTTAAAAAAATCTCATGTTAACTGTAACATTCTTTTTATATTGGAGATCAAATGTATAAATGTCATGCAGGAAATTTTAAAAAAATCTGCTTTAAAGGATGGGAAAGATTATTGTGTGAAGTTCTTTCAAACATCTTATTTTTAAGTTTAAGTGTGCAAAGATATTAAGAAAGAGTACGGAAACTCTGCTTTTGGGTACACATAAGTGTATTATGCCAAAAAGTATTTTAATCAATTATCTAACGAGATATATGTATCTCGTAAATATATGTATATGTTTATTGTTTATTGTTTAATGCTTGTTTATATGTAATTTAAACATGTTGAATTGAAAAGAAAAATCATTTATTTTTATATATTACTATAATCTGTGAGGTGAAACTCGCATTTCATATTAAGTATAAACGTCAATCTAAGGACCAACCTATCTATGAGAATTTATGCTTCCTGAAGATCTTTTCTGTATAATTATTTATGTATATGTAATTTTGAAGGTAAATAAATAAATAAATATTAATACTGTCTATACTTTATTTCAGTTAGACTAATGAGGACGAGGGATCAGCGTTAACTGTAAGGGTAAATAACGTGGGACTAAACCTCGAACTAAGAATTTTGAGGTGCGCAATACAGAGACGCAGCAAACTAACCGGAGCCTTAGCCACATCGACCATGGAGCCATTATATATATACATATTATGTGTATATATATATATAAATATATATATACAATATATATACATATAAAAATATATATATATATATATATATATATATATATATATATATATGGTTATTTACATTATGAACACCAATGAAATTAAATGTCATCAAAAAAATCTGTAAAATAATTTAAGCAACTATTGCAAATATAAATTACTTAATACAAAAATGTTTTTTTAGCTTTTTTAAAATACATGATTTTGAGAAACAAATAGTGAAGACTGTGTATATATATATACAGACAAGTGTATATATACTGTATATAATATATATATACTGTATTATATATATACTGATAGATAGCGGTCACGGTTCATTTTTCTAGATTCGTAATTTATTTAGTTTTATACTGATTATGATCGTGTAATATGACTTTCAAAAGAGTACACGGTACAAAAATAGTAAATACAAAAACCACACTTACAATAAACAAAAAATGTAAGTAAACAATCATTTCTTCAATAATGTTTGACTAAGTGAACAATCACTTTTCGAACGCAATATATACTGTAGTAGAGAGAGAGAGAGAGAGAGAGAGAGAGAGAGAGAGAGAGAGAGAGAGAGAGAGAGAGAGAGAGAGAGAGAGTGAGAGAAAGAGAGTGTGTGTGTGTTTCTGTATCAATTCAGTTTTTCTAATATTTAGATTTAGACAATTAGAAAAATATCCGCTGTTTGCCTTCTTTATTTGCCTAAACAAACAAATTTCAAATGGTCTGTAAGTATGCCTCTAACAGTCAGAAATAATGATTTACGAAAAAAAACGACAATCAAAAATCGGATGCAAAATTAATAGCATAATATTATTCGGAAGTCTGCTGCAAACAGATTCAATTAAAACGGCTCAGCGTGTGTTGTGATAAAGGATTAGGTGGAGCGAAATGTCGCCGATACCGCAAGGATTAGGGGGAATCCTTTTAGAAGGATTAGGTCCTCTCTGCCACTGCAGCACCTTAATTTTAACAAAAGTGTAACTTGCTGCTTATTTAAACATTTCTTTATGGATATAAATACACTTAAAAGACTTATTGTTAATTTTAAGCTTTGTTACGCATCGCTGTCTAAACAAGTATTAAATTGTATATTATTGTGGTATTTTTTTATTAGCCTCGAATCTGTGTGTGTGTGTGTGTGTGTGTGTGTGTGCGTGCGTGCGTGTGTGCGTGCGTGCGTGCGTGCGCGTGCTCGTGCGTGTGCGTGTGCGTGTGCGCGCGCGCGTGTGTGTGTGTGTGTGTAATATATTTTATATTTTTTTTAATGAGAACTCTATAACTTAAATAACACGGTTGTTAGGCGTAACACGGTGATGCGTGAAAAAACCTTTATATTTTTTTTAAAGAATACTACATATCCTAACTGACACTGTTTTTGGGCCTATCACGGTGATGTGTGAAAAAAACCTTTATTTTTTTTAAGAGTACTCAAAACTTAACTGACACGGTTGTTGGGCCTAACGTGGTGATGCGTGAAAAAAACTTTATATTTTTTTTAATAATACTCCATAAGCTAACTAACATGATTGTTAGGCCTAACACGGTGATGCATTAAAAAAACTTTTATTTATATTTTTAAAAAGAGTATAACCTAACTGACACTGTTGTTGGGCCTAATACGGTGATGCATAAAAAAAACTTTATATTTTTTTTAAAGAGTTAACTAACATAACTTAACTAACACGGTTGTTAGGCCTAACACGGTGATGCATTAAAAAAACTTTTATTAAAAAAAATACTACAAACCTAACTGGCAAGATTGTTAGTCGTAACACGGTGATATATCTTCAGTGTATATTATGATTGCGGGCAAAGCCGTGACGGGTAACAGCTAGTTATATTATATTTCTGAAAGTGTTGTGTTTGTTTGTTATTCAATCACGCTTTAACCACTGGTCCAATTGAGATGAAACTTGGTACGAAAATGGTTTCAGTATCTGAGATAAACATAGGCCTATTCCTGTTTTAAAAAACGTCATTATACTACTAACCAGCCCAACATAATTATGTAGTATTTAGTTTTGTGGCATGTGTTAACTGTAGTTATGTTTAATTACTGTTTACTAGACCTGAGACTTAGGTACTTGAGATGGACATAGATCTAATCCCATTTTAAGAATCTTAATCTGTGTTTTATTTATTGCAAAATTATTGCTTTTAATGTTACATTTTCAATTATTTTAGTTCAAATTTTTCAGAACTGACTATATACAGTGTGTGTATATATATATATATATATATATATATATATATATATATATATATATATACAGAAGGTTATGGTGATTTTTTTTTAAATAAAGGTTTTTTAACGCATCACTGTGTTAAGCCTAACAACCGTGTTAGTTAATTTATGGAGTACTTTTTTTAAAAAATTAAGGTTTTTTTTCTTGAATCGCCGTATTAGGCCCAACAACCGTGTCTGTTAAGTTTGGAGTACTCTTTTTAAAAAAATAAATAAAGGTTTTTTTAATGCATCACCGCGTTAGGTCTAACAATCACGTTAGTTAGCTTATGGAGTATTCTTTAAAAAAATATATAAAGTTTTTTTCACGCATCACCATATTAGGTCTAACAACCGTGTCAGTTAAGGTTTTGAGTACTCTTTAAAAAAAATAAAGTTTTTTTCACACATCACCGTGATAGGCACAACAACCGTGTCAGTTATAATATGTAGTATTCTTTAAAAAAATATAGATGTTTTTTTACGCATAACCACCGTGTCAGTTAGGATACGTAGTATTCTTTAAAAAAATATAAAGTTTTTTTCACACATTACCGTGTTAGGCCTAACAACCGTGTCTGTTAGTATAAGTAGTATTCTTTTAAAAAATATAAAGGTTTTTTTACGCACCACCGTGTCAGTTAGGATATGTAGCTTAGTATTCTTTAAAAAAATATAAAGGTTTTTTCATGCATCACTGTGATAGGCCCAACAACCGTTTCAGGATATGTAGTATTCTTTAAAAAAATATAAAGGTTTTTTCACGCACCAGCGTGTTAGGCCTAACAACCTTGTCAGTTAAGTTATGCAGTATTCTTTTAAAAAATATGTTTTGTATCACCCAACACCCGTGTTAGACGTATTTTTATTGTTTTACCATTCTACAACACGTTACCGATTTTCGCCGGTAGCAATTTTGAGGTTATGTTTTTAACCTTTTATGTCACTTTTATTTTCGATTTTTATCGTACTTCTCGTGCTTTCATATTTTGGATTTTTGCTTTTGGGCACATAATAAAGCATTTTGGTAACAAAAATATCGAAAAATCCAGGATATGCTACACTGTATATTTACCATTTTTTCATATAATGTAATTACACAAATATTGGCACTCTGCGTAGGGATTTTTTTACATTTAATATTGAAAATTCAACACAAAGTAACAAATTAGTCAGTTTTGAAAAAAAATCAACTAAAATAATTGAAAATGTAACATTAAAAGCAATAATTTTGCAATAAATAAAACACAGATTAAGATTTGTAAAATGGGATTAGATCTATGTCCATCTCTGGTGCCTAAATATCATGTTCAGTAAACAGTAATTAAATCTAACTACAGTTAACACATGTCACAAAACTAAATACTAATAATTATTTTGGGCTGGGTAAGTAGTATAATGACGTTTTTTAAAACGGAAATAAGCCTATGTTTATCTCATATACTTAAACCATATTCGTACCAAATTTAATCTCAATTGGACCAGTGATTAAAGCGTGATTGAATAACAAACACACAAACTTTCAGAAATATAATATGAATAAGATAAGATAAGATAATATATATATATATATATATATATATATATATATATATATATATATATATATATATATATATATATATTATCTTATCCTTCAAGAATGGAAAAGTGTGAATCACATTTAAAACAAGTGTACATCCGTTTGACACAACTTTTCTGGAAGAAACATTTGAACGTTTCGCAAAAATCCTATCTGGCATATTTGAGGTTCTTTTCACTCCAAGTCTGAAGTCAAACTGAAGGAAACTCACCTGGCAGCTCCTTATATAAACCCGAAATAAGCACATATAAAGCAATCTGACTAAGTGACGTAGATCGACTCCCAAAATTAAAGCCCATTATTCCGGCTGATAATGTACGCTTACACAACACATCATGTTTACAAAATACCTACACTTAACACTTACACCTAACAATTTAACTAACACTTGCATTTAACACATACGTTTCACACTTAAAAGTAACGCTTACACTAAGCATTACACTTACTCTCAACACTTACCACCTAACAAAAGTAGATACACATACAGCGCTTTTGCCACAAATATATATATATATATATATATATATATATATATATATATATATATATATATATATATAGATTCAAAAGCAAACAAAAATACCATAATAACCGACCAAATATTTCAAAAATTGTTTTTTTAAGAATTGTTTAAATATTGATCATATAGATACGATTGATCATAAGTCAGTGTGCTAAAAAATTGTTTTTTATATTATAATATAATGGACGCTATATATGATTCATTTGCACGTTTGTGTGCCCAAATCACTACTAAAATATTTAAAATCTTTTATTTACCGCACCTTATTTTGTTCGTCTGACCAATCACTCTTTTCTCATTTGATCTACCTTATAACATTATCTATACTCTACGTAACATTCTAATTATACCCAATATTACAATGTGCTTAAATAAACTGCAGAAATAAGGTATTCCTCCGGGAGATCCACAACTTTAGGTAATAGGGGTGTTCAAGCCTGTCATCCATTTCAGCGTCCGGTCGCATGTCCCTACTGTCCCCGCAGGGGTGTAGGGGCGAGGGGCTAACAAACATTCTTGTTTATAGAGTTATTGTTGTCATAGAAACGCTTTCCCTAGAGAGGCACTCTACCGTAGTGTAGGTGTACAGTACTGCACCATCACATCAAGCTAATGATTATTGCTTTCATATGAGATTTCCTCTTGTTACATTAGACGGCACTGAAACAGCTTTATCAAGCTGATTGTGTCTTATACGAACTACGAGCGAAAACTTACAGTGTCACTAACGTTTAAACGTTAATTCGAGAAACTTTGAAACCTAGCATTTGTTATAGTATTGAATAATAACTTGCTGTAATGAGAATCCTTTTAAAGATAAGTATGCAGTAGCTGCAAGTGGTATCTTGCGGCAGAGTGTTCAACTACAGTTAAATATTACTGTATATTTCGTCAAATGTCTTCCTCTGTCCTTACAGCCTGCAGCGTTTCTAACGGTAAATAGTCAAATTACTTGGACCTTAGCTTCTGATAACGAGCACGCTTTTTATAATGGTGGCTGTAATTTTAGTCCGTTTACATTCAATAGTTACAGTATATAGTCTACTTAACTACTACATGAAATCATAAAAGTTAAAATATTTTCAAAAGGAGAAAGTAATAAATTAATAAAAAAATAAACAATTTGTAAAGATATATTCACCATCAGTATCAGTACACTACTGTACGCAAATTAAAAGTCAGTTTATCATCCATTTTATTTTACTGGCTGAAATGTAACTTGCTACACTATATTTATAAAAATGAAGCCTTCGTAGTAATTAAAATTTAAAAATCTAATTTATGCAAATATTAACGCTAATAAAAATGGTAAATACTGATTTAAAAAATAAAATCTTTTAAGATTCTAAATTTCCAGCTATTTGAAAAGATTAAACGGTCTTGGCTGTATAACGAATTTGCCCAAAATATTACTAATTTCGTCTTGCCATTAAGTTTTAATTACATTCAACAAGAACATATAACGCTAGATTATTAACACATTCGTGTATGTTCAGTAATTTAAATATATAAATTTTTAACGTTCATTCAAATATTGACATAAAAGTCAAGATCAACACTCATTTCAAAAACATCTCTGATCTGGATATTTTGAAAGCCACTACGGTGAGTACTTTCCACATGAATTTCAATTTTCAAATTATATCCAGTAATAACAATACTTTTCCACTTTTGAAGTTTGATTTTTTCTTTGAAAATAGAAAAATATTAGGTTTAAAACATAACTAGTTGTACTGTTACGTACATTGGGACTCGGTATCAATGGGGCTAAAGCATTGGTCAGTTTGCAGCGTCTCTGGAATGTGTACCTTAACGTTCTATTCCCGTTGCTTTTCCTTTACCGTTAACGCTGATCCCTCGTCATCATTAGTCTAATAAAAAATAAATAAATAAATAATTATGTATAGATTTCCAATCGTTGTCACTGAAAGCGTACGGAGCTAATTGGAGGCGAGCGGCGACGGTAAGCTCCGTTCCGCTTAGCTACGACTCTGTCTAGTCGGTTTTTAAGCTGCCACGCTGCCACGCCCAAACTTACTACTTTCTCATTACCCAGATTACCGTTGCCTAGATTACTGTATCTAAGCATAGTGTAGTGTCCTAGAATCCGTTTAGTAGGCCTAAATATTTACACTTAAAAGGTACAAACGCGTTATTTATAATGACTGAACTCTGCTTCCGGTTGCCGTTCATCTTCACTCTACTCAGCCCTACTCCGCTCGTCTCAGCTCAGTACAGCTCCGCTCCACATTTGGTGGCCACCCCGCCTAACTTATAACGCTGTCTAATCTTATAAAAAAAATATTGTTAATAATTAAAACACAATTATTACAATAACAATGTCAGCTAATTGCCATTGGAAAATGAGCTACGACTGTAACGGCCATAATTTTTAGACCCAGAGCCTTGAAATGAACGCTGGACCTCCTCTACAATGTATATGCTTACTCGGGCACGTGTGTGTGTGTGTGTGTGTGTGTGTGTGTGTGTGTGTGTGTGTGTGTGTGTGTGTGTGTGTGTGTGTGTGTGTGTGTTGTTAGCATGTTCACTTTCGCAATTTTCCCCACCAAAAAATCAATTTTGGTAATAACTTGACACAATTCGATCCTGGTTTGACAAGTTCGTTAACCAGCAAAATTCGTCCAATAATTCCAATATGAAGCAGCCCATTTCAAACCTTTAAAACTGATAAACTTTTATGTTTTAATTTTAAAAATATCGGATGTCACTAGCATAACTAACTTTAAAAGCTGGATAAACGAGCATTTTGAGTTCGCACGTATGTACAGAACGCCATATCCTTGAAAGAGAAAATGGTAGAGTTCTTCAGTCAAAAACAAAATCTTTAAATGGTTTGTAAACTGATCGGAGCCTACAAGCAAATTTTGAAATTAAACACGGTTTTTGTTTTATTAAAATTAAATTAAGTAAATTCGTTTTCTTGTCATAATTAAATCAAGCGTTTATATATGAGAGCCGACTTGAAGTTATAACCGCGAATAATCGGAAAAACGTCGCCGACATTGTGAGACAACGTCAGTCAGTCACTGAGACTTGTTATTTGTTGGCAGATGTCGCGGCTGTCGAGGGAGCAGGGTCCCATAGGGATACGGTGGTCTTACGGGAATACCGTCTTGCAGGGTAAAGCAAAGTTTGACTCTTTCCTTGCTTGGTCTCGCGCACCGTTCATGGCGCATTCATACAACGTGAAATATTAAATAGAGATCAATGCTGGCAGTTTGTTTTGTGTGCGTGCACGTACGCGAATGTGCGTGCACAAGGTTTAAGCAGATTTTAAAATAGCTGCAATTTTTTTATTACGTTTTGTTTGTACAGAAATCTGTTTAAAAACGTCTTAAAATATTTCACACAAACTTACATATTACAATAAGTAGTCTTAAATCTTATTCCAAGGGGCGTATTACAACGTAATAGAAAAGAAAAATTTATTTAATCGAATTTGACTGAATAAAATTGTCGGTTCTTTGAAGAACTAACCCTTTTATCAAACTTTGATGAATATTTGACATGTTGTGATCTTTGACAAAGATTTTCAAAATACGAATATTTAATCTCAAAATTTTGTCATTTCCTGTTTGTATTTTTTATTCCTTCCGTTTCTTTCATTGCATACAACTTAAAACTACAGCGAAATTATCATGGAAATTCGAGCAAAGTATGAAACTGAAAAAACTGTACGTAAGTTAGAAGATGGGATATTAATCTCGAAACGCGTCAGATGTAAGTAATTAAATCTTACGTCTTTTGTGAAAAAATATTTATTGCCTACAATTCGTTTTTATTACGTCAGCGAAACAGTTGCGTGGCGCCATTTTTGTTTTTAATTTTAAAAGAAAAAGATTGAAGTTTGGTTAAGATTATTTGAGTTAATTGCAATTCTTTTACGCAATGAAGGCAGGGAGAAAGTAAAACAAAATTAATAATCCTTGACTGTCGCCCAAAGATTTTTACCCGGTGCGTTCTACTGAAGCGCTTGTGGTTTGTCGTCAATCAGTTCATTTTTTACGTACAGGAATGCTTTACTTAAAAACAGCTGACAAATTAACACTGTCTGTCTCCATATCAAAATCGTCACACGATAATAAAGCTACCAGATTTTTTAACACAAAATTATGTCATTCATAAAACATAATTTTTTTTATGAATTTTATGAATGTAATTTTTTTAACAAAAAACACATTCATAAAAATCCAAAATGAATGTACCCAAACCACGTTTAAACAGAACATTAAAAGTAACTTGATTTATTTAATAAAAGCTGAACATCCATTGCTTTGCTACAGTCTTTTCGTATGTATCGTTAATGTCAATAAAGATATTACGGTTAGGTTAAATCGAACAAAATATGCATAATCGAATGATGTATGAATACATCGATATGAACTATCGATTACATAGTTATTCAGGCATACCGTAGAGGGCACAGTAAGCTTCTGCAGGCTTGCCCGTAAACAGACGCAATGCGATAAGTAAGCAACCATTGTTTTGATTTCATGACTGAAATTACAAAAAAACCTGACACAATATTGAAAGTGTACGCAAAATCTTATGAAATTCCACGTATTAGTTAGTATTTCTATTCAAAGCAATGATAAGTAAGGTTTACTTTATGTATAATAAAATTGTTTAAATGTGAGTTATTAGTGAATTCCAATTACAAAATTAGGAGTCACAACATTTTACATCACGATACTGTAAAACCCAGGTTTGGACCATGAAATGTGGCGTTGATTCTTCACTCTGGAAATATTTCAAGAGGTTGTTATATTTTAATTTTATGTAACTTCAATATTGTGTGTGTGTGTGTGTGTGTGTGTGTGTACATAATAGTATGCTCTACTCGCTCCCAATCTCATACGGTCTCTAAAACTCATAAAGTTGTCTATGCTTGTACAATAAATTACGAAACATTTGTAACTAAAACACAATACATTACTTATAGTTTGTATTCTTTAATATATAAGCACTTCCATACTAACAATTAGAACAAAATTAATAATTAATTAATTACTGTATTAAAATATATTTATATTGCAAACAGTATCAATAAACATAATCTTAGTTATAATGGTACTAACGAAATTGAAGTACAAAATCAGCTGTTTAGGTGAATATTACTTCCATCCCTATCTGGCACAAGCAGCTGAAGTGAACAGCTGATGTGCTTAGCGATCCCACCACCATAACTCTAGCTCAAACTACTCTCTCTCTCTCTCTCTCTCTCTCTCTCTCTCTCTCTCTCTCTCATCTATCTAACGCTGCGCGCGCACACACACACACACACACACACACACACACACACACACACACACACACACACACACACACACACACACACACACACACACACACACACACACACACACACACACACGTTTTAAATTACTCTCTAAACATAAAATCAGGATGTTAGAAATCAGGATTAGCAGTACATTTCATCATGCGCGCATGGATCTTACAATAATGGCTGATCAGCTGGGAAAGTTCACTAATAATGTTTGAAAGACAGTGGCCACTTGACTACAATAACTGCTTCAACAATTAACTGGTACAAATTTAACTTGTCTACTCTACTCCTTTGTAGTTAAAGTACTTGTTGACTTTAGTAATATTGCTAACCAGATGAAACAAATTTAATGAACCGTATTTCGTTTGACCATTAATGTTATTCCGTATTTTACTTGGATAGAAATTATAGAACCTTCCAGGACATTCATGCTTTTATCAATAAACCGACATGTTAAAAAACATTTATTTCAGTGCTACCGTATGTGTGAATACCGGCGAAGGTAGCCGATGGGTTTAGCGTCCCACCATATCTCTAACTCATGTGCTCAAGACACATTCACTACTCTACTAAGTGTAAAGCGACCCGTGCTGAAAGAGTGTATAACACCGGCCTAATGGGGCACACCCTCAGTGACAAGGGTCAAGAGTACAGGGTGAGGAACTGAAATGAATTAGCACAGGAAGAAGATGCTTGTAAGTACCTCAATAATGAATTGAGAAGTCACCAATTAGAAGCGGGGAAGTTACCAACCTTGAATTCACTCTAAATCATAGACTTTATGAAGAGACTAGGACTGGAGAAGGCATTGTAAATGAGAATTTCAAGAATATTTATAAAGCGGACACAGCAAATCTACAAGGTCGCAGTGCAATAGTAACCCAAGGACATCATTAATTCATTCATTATTAGTTATTCAAAAAAGTATAATTGGTGTCAAAATACGATTTGCTAAACTCAAAGTTGCAATAAAACGAAAACACGATTTGTATGCATTTCTGGTAATAAAAAAATCGTGGGTCTGTGTCTGTGTCAGAAGTGACGGAATGGTTTCTAAAGACGAAAACAATTAAACGAATATGCTAATATTATATCAATTTTTGTATTTTGCAATAAACGTAGGCCTACGAAAATAAAGTATGACAGTAAAATTCGAAATTTTTTCACCCAATGTTTTATTAAAATTTGTTAACATCACTATAATCACAGTTTAACACATCATGAATTGTAAATATTATTCAGTTGGCAAAATTTGTTACGATTGTGAAATAAAACTTTCACGAAAGTATAACAAAAACAGTTAAAAATTTTAAAAATTTTAATTATCGCCATTTTTAAACGGTTTAATTTGTCACAAAATTAAAAGAAACTAATTTAATAATTATTGTAATAGGCCTAATAATTATTACAAAATAATCAAACTAATAAACTTATTTACTTAACCTTGATGTACATTGCAATAGCATAGCTGCCATTCTCAGAAGGAAAGTAAACATAAGTGACACACACACACACACACACACACACACACACACACACACACACACACACACACACACACACACACACATATATATATATATATATATATATATATATATAATATATATATATATATATATATATATATATATATATATATATATATAATTTTAACGACTCCTCGAAAAGTGATTTACATCAAATCTAATCTCAATACTCGGAGTCTTGGTTTTACTACGATGGCCGCTCCAATAGTTTTTTCAAAAGTAATTTCCCTTATAAATTTATTTTCACGTCACTATTAATTATAAAACACACACACACACACACACACACACACACACACACACACACACACACACACACACACACACACACACACACACACACACACACATATATATATATATATATATATATATATATATATATATATATATATATATATACATTAGAAGCCTGAGTATATCGCTTTGATATAAATGTTTCTAGATGAAACATTGATACAATTTTTTGCCAAAATAGCATCGGATATTTTCGTGATGTTTCTTGTTTTAAGTAAGACCCGGTGGTCGACGTGCGCCTGTCAGTCTGCTGCGTTTCTAAATTGCACACCTCAGGGTTCTTAGTGGAGCCGTTGCTTTTCCCTTACCGCTGATACCTCGTTCTCATTAATCTAAACGGCATAAAAAACAGAAGTTAAGCAAAAAAAAAGAAAGATGGCGATGAGTCGAAACCAGTAAATAAATAAAATTAAAAAAACTGTTATTGTGACGAATGGTAAGGTAATTAAATTCATTCCAATAAAAGTGTGTTACTAACTGCTTATATTCTCGGTTTACTGTTTAGATAGCAATATGAAAATTTAGTTATACACTATCTGAATGTATAACAATTATGGTGAAAAATAATTGTTTACGTACATCTTTCTGAAATAAAGCTTTTAAATAAAAAATATTTTTGTAAATTTTAAAAATTACTGAAGTACAAATTAATTAGTGCCAGTGAGTCATTAGACAACCGCCTGAGTTTTAACCATGATAAATGCCTATTCATTCTCAAGTGCTAAGAACGATGCACACTTCATAGTTTTGGACAAAACACGAACCACTGAAATAGCTGGCCATACATTTACGAACAGAACAAGTCCATATCGGAGCCCTGAGGGAGCCCGTATAGTCAGTATTTATAGCTACGTAAATAACAAAGTACCTGCATTTGAATTATCCATGCACTACCATTGCCGCCGCCGCTGCCGCCGCTGCACATTATTATCGGTATCTATTCTGTAAATTTCTAATTTATTATACCTCATTCCACGGTTCTATCTAAATTAGTCCGTTTCCATCAAATGTTTCGACGAATTTTGTTTTCGAACATCCTGTACAGTAGGAATGTGAGTAAAAGTTTTATGAAATGTTACAAAAGTTAGTGTTTCAAAGATAACCTAAAGATATTCCTAAATATATTTTCATTACAATTAATACAGAATACGTTTTGAAATGTGTCAAAAATTCGCTATTGATTTATACATTTGGTTTAATGTTAAAATAATTGTAGCAATCAGCCGTTTCGTTAAAGATGATGATAGACTAATTTATACATTTTAGAATGTATACACCACTACAATAAAAACTACATAAATTAGCAGTTTGTATTATTAAAATCGGTTGAAATTAAGAAAATTTTAGGTGGCCGTCGGTTATTTTCGTATTTTCAATGTAATATAAGTTTAAATTCCTAATAAGGTGATTCTGATGGCGAAAATGATAGCAGCAAATTTTCGACAATAGTTTTTTTTTAATATGACACTTAAGAAAATTTGATTTCATCATCATAACCGTCATGATAGCCGTCAGCTTCACTTTCGTATTTTGAACGGTATTCAAAATTTTCAGCCTCAAAACGTTTTGCTGATTCATGATGTTTAGCAAATTTTCATTGGATAAATGAGCTTTTGAATCAACCATCTTAGTAAGTCCCAGACCTGGAACATTGAGATGATCACTGATCCTGATCTCTAGATCACCTTTTCAAGGGTCGCGCTTGTGTGTGTGTGTGTGTATTATCAAGCTCATATTCTCAATTTTGGTGCTTCGATTTGATTCACACTTGGCAAAAAAACTCTATTACTGTAATAGCTTAGAAAAGTTTGTTAATCAGTTAAATTTGTTCAACAGTTTTAAAATAGCGGCCACTTCAAACGTTTAAAGATGTATAACTTTTATGTCTTGAATTCTTTGAAAATTTTAATTGAACCACCGTAGTCAGCGTTGGAAACTTTATAAATCAGCATTTTGAAATTTTTAAAATCTGTTGAAATTAAAAAATTGTTTGACGGCGCTCAGGGCTTATTTTCGTATTTTCAATGCAATATAAAAGTTTCAATTTCTGATGTATGCAGATTTTTTCATGCTGCTTTTGATGGTGAAATAATAATTTAAAAAGTGATATAAAGAAAAAATACTATTTGGAAATTCGTACCTACGTCAGCGAGACAGCTGCGTGCCAACATTACTTTGATTTTTCATGTTTCTTTTAAGATAAAAAAGGTTACGACAATTCAGTTATTTTGCAAAACTAAAAACTTCCAAAACTGTATGGGCAAAAACCTTATGTGCCGATATTCAAGGAAATTGATCAGTTAATTTAGTCTCAGATACACACACTCAACTCTAGCGCAAAAAACGAACAAACCTTCAAGACAAAACAAATTTATTGAGCTCAAGTACTGAAATAGACTTAACGCTGACCTAGGCTAACCAAAATGATATTAACCGGTAAATGAAATATATTTGTAGCACCAAAAATAAAATAATCAAAATATTTCACTTCAAAATTCACCAACTGAACCAAAGAAATGTAAATAATAATTAAATTAGCATTATCGAACTTTACTTATAACAGGCCTAGTGAAAGTTATGACTCCCGTAGTAGGCCTAGAAATAAGATCTAAGGCAAGCAAAGAGAATTGAAATCACGACTAGAAAACAAATCCTTAAAATTTTATATACTCTAAAAAGATATTTTACAAAGAAACATTCAGAATTAAAGTTTTAATATGTATAGTCTATGTAGGGCTGGTTGTAATATTGCAATTTGCGTAATGCGAGTGCACAAATTTATGTTCATATGTAATAGTATATTTTGGGCATCGGAAGTCTCAAATTAAATTAATTATAATTAAAATATCCTGTGTCTCCTCCCGGGATCAAACCGGGGACCTTGCGCGTGTGAGGCGCACGTGGTAACCACTGCACTACAGAAGCTACGAAGAAATTTGACCGATGTAAGTATACGAAATAAATCGTTAATTTAATTTTGATACAGATGTAATAGTAAAAAACAGTTGTTTTACATTAATTCTTAACGATCAGCTGATTTCATTGAACAGCTGATAGGCTTCAGGTTATGTTGTTAAAAACTAGCTATGTTAACTTCTTGTGTTTTCAAACAAATTATCGTAATTAAAATGAAAAGGAAAAGAAAATATTATACACAATTTTTATTTTCAGTACAACAATAACAGAATTTTTATTTAATATTTTCTTTAAAAAAATATATAACCATTATTCTGCCAGTACGATCACCCTTACCCACGATAAAAGAGGTTACGTTTTAATAAGTAAAATTAAAGTTAAATGTTATTTTGTAAAAACATTATAAATTAATAAAAAAACTTCAAATTATTGAACACTTTGAAGTCTAAGAAGGAAATTTTAAGGAACATTTTTAAATTACAACCGAAAAAACTAGATATATTCAGCTAATAAAAGTACGAATTCAGTTTACTAAACAACTTTACTAAATTGTTCTACTCTTACACGTCAAGTAACTAAATAACTTACTAATTGCTATCATAACACAAACTATACTTAACACAAGTGAATCTAAATCCATACTTCTACAAACAACAATTATTTTTACAAAGATAAAGTATGTAGATACACTATAACACGAACATAAATTGATTTATGTAGCTTATATTTCTAATGTAACCTTTAACAGCGCTGTTTGAAAAACAAATCCACATTATCTGTAATTGATAACATACACCGTATGTTGGCTCACTGCAGTTAAAATAATAATTCAACCATCACCGTTGTATTATAAAGCAGATAAACCATTACATAATGCATTTTAGAGATAATGATTTAATAATGCAATCCAAGTGACATTATAGCAAAAATCTATCTATGCGACACTATTTTACGACAAAACCCGCTAAAAGCTTTCAACCCCATCGTACCGACCACACATCACATAATGTTGACATTCATTAGGGAGGAATTCACGATGATATCTGTCCAGAATCCACCCCTAGTGTACTGTGTCATTCAGCTGTCACGATTTACCTGGACTACCCCAACCCCGATCGTACCGAGGTGAAATTCATTTCAATTATAGTCAGGGATTAGTAAATTTGACGTAAAAGATAAAATTGTAAATAATTCCTACCAGTAATATTTCATGAATAAATGTCCTGTTTTCATTAAAATATTAAAAAAAACAAAATTATAATAAACCTGATTTTTGTACAAAATTCATTTTTGAAATTAGTAAAACACAGATGATGTAATGAACATCAAACCTCACGTGTCAAGATACGTTTTGAGGGATCATTGTATAAAATATATTAGAATGTTGAAACTTTTGCATCTGCAATTTTAGTCAGATTTGACTTCATTCAAACATTATAAAACTTGACTTTAGTAATATTTTAGTTCGCAACACAGCAAAACTTGTCCAGTATTTTGGAACGGCGGTATAACAAAAACAGTTAAAAATTTTAAAAATTTTAATTATCGCCATTTTTAAACGGTTTAATTTGTCACAAAATTAAAAGAAACTAATTTAATAATTATTGTAATAGGCCTAATAATTATTACAAAATAATCAAACTAATAAACTTATTTACTTAACCTTGATGTACATTGCAATAGCATAGCTGCCATTCTCAGAAGGAAAGTAAACATAAGTGACACACACACACACACACACACACACACACACACACACACACACACACACACACACACACACACACACACACATATATATATATATATATATATATATATATAAAACCATGTATATATATATATATATATATATAATTTTAACGACTCCTCGAAAAGTGATTTACATCAAATCTAATCTCAATACTCGGAGTCTTGGTTTTACTACGATGGCCGCTCCAATAGTTTTTTTCAAAAGTAATTTCCCTTATAAATTTATTTTCACGTCACTATTAATTATAAACACACACACACACACACACACACACACACACACACACACACACACACACACACACACACACACACACACACACACACATATATATATATATATATATATATATATATATATATATATATATATATATATATACATTAGAAGCCTGAGTATATCGCTTTGATATAAATGTTTCTAGATGAAACATTGATACAATTTTTTGCCAAAATAGCATCGGATATTTTCGTAATGTTTCTTGTTTTAAGCAAGACCCGGTGGTCGACGTGCGCCTGCCTGTCAGTCTGCTGCATTTCTAAATTGCACACCTCAGGGTTCTTAGTGGAGCCGTTGCTTTTCCCTTACCGCTGATACCTCGTTCTCATTAATCTAAACGGCATAAAAAACAGAAGTTAAGCAAAAAAAAAAGAAAGATGGCGATGAGTCGAAACCAGTAAATAAATAAAATTAAAAAAACTGTTATTGTGACGAATGGTAAGGTAATTAAATTCATTCCAATAAAAGTGTGTTACTAACTGCTTATATTCTCGGTTTACTGTTTAGATAGCAATATGAAAATTTAGTTATACACTATCTGAATGTATAACAATTATGGTGAAAAATAATTGTTTACGTACATCTTTCTGAAATAAAGCTTTTAAATAAAAAATATTTTTGTAAATTTTAAAAATTACTGAAGTACAAATTAATTAGTGCCAGTGAGTCATTAGACAACCGCCTGAGTTTTAACCATGATAAATGCCTATTCATTCTCAAGTGCTAAGAACGATGCACACTTCATAGTTTTGGACAAAACACGAACCACTGAAATAGCTGGCCATACATTTACGAACAGAACAAGTCCATATCGGAGCCCTGAGGAGCCCGTATAGTCAGTATTTATAGCTACGTAAATAACAAAGTACCTGCATTTGAATTATCCATGCACTACCATTGCCGCCGCCGCTGCCGCCGCTGCACATTATTATCGGTATCTATTCTGTAAATTTCTAATTTATTATACCTCATTCCACGGTTCTATCTAAATTAGTCCGTTTCCATCAAATGTTTCGACGAATTTTGTTTTCGAACATCCTGTACAGTAGGAATGTGAGTAAAAGTTTTATGAAATGTTACAAAAGTTAGTGTTTCAAAGATAACCTAAAGATATTCCTAAATATATTTTCATTACAATTAATACAGAATACGTTTTGAAATGTGTCAAAAATTCGCTATTGATTTATACATTTGGTTTAATGTTAAAATAATTGTAGCAATCAGCCGTTTCGTTAAAGATGATGATAGACTAATTTATACATTTTAGAATGTATACACCACTACAATAAAAACTACATAAATTAGCAGTTTGTATTATTAAAATCGGTTGAAATTAAGAAAATTTTAGGTGGCCGTCGGTTATTTTCGTATTTTCAATGTAATATAAGTTTAAATTCTAATAAGGTGATTCTGATGGCGAAAATGATAGCAGCAAATTTTCGACAATAGTTTTTTTTAATATGACACTTAAGAAAATTTGATTTCATCATCATAACCGTCATGATAGCCGTCAGCTTCACTTTCGTATTTTGAACGGTATTCAAAATTTTCAGCCTCAAAACGTTTTGCTGATTCATGATGTTTAGCAAATTTTCATTGGATAAATGAGCTTTTGAATCAACCATCTTAGTAAGTCCCAGACCTGGAACATTGAGATGATCACTGATCCTGATCTCTAGATCACCTTTTCAAGGGTCGCGCTTGTGTGTGTGTGTGTGTATTATCAAGCTCATATTCTCAATTTTGGTGCTTCGATTTGATTCACACTTGGCAAAAAAACTCTATTACTGTAATAGCTTAGAAAAGTTTGTTAATCAGTTAAATTTGTTCAACAGTTTTAAAATAGCGGCCACTTCAAACGTTTAAAGATGTATAACTTTTATGTCTTGAATTCTTTGAAAATTTTAATTGAACCACCGTAGTCAGCGTTGGAAACTTTATAAATCAGCATTTTGAAATTTTTAAAATCTGTTGAAATTAAAAAATTGTTTGACGGCGCTCAGGGCTTATTTTCGTATTTTCAATGCAATATAAAAGTTTCAATTTCTGATGTATGCAGATTTTTTCATGCTGCTTTTGATGGTGAAATAATAATTTAAAAAGTGATATAAAGAAAAAATACTATTTGGAAATTCGTACCTACGTCAGCGAGACAGCTGCGTGCCAACATTACTTTGATTTTTCATGTTTCTTTTAAGATAAAAAAGGTTACGACAATTCAGTTATTTTGCAAAACTAAAAACTTCCAAAACTGTATGGGCAAAAAACCTTATGTGCCGATATTCAAGGAAATTGATCAGTTAATTTAGTCTCAGATACACACACTCAACTCTAGCGCAAAAAACGAACAAACCTTCAAGACAAAACAAATTTATTGAGCTCAAGTACTGAAATAGACTTAACGCTGACCTAGGCTAACCAAAATGATATTAACCGGTAAATGAAATATATTTGTAGCACCAAAAATAAAATAATCAAAATATTTCACTTCAAAATTCACCAACTGAACCAAAGAAATGTAAATAATAATTAAATTAGCATTATCGAACTTTACTTATAACAGGCCTAGTGAAAGTTATGACTCCCGTAGTAGGCCTAGAAATAAGATCTAAGGCAAGCAAAGAGAATTGAAATCACGACTAGAAAACAAATCCTTAAAATTTTATATACTCTAAAAGATATTTTACAAAGAAACATTCAGAATTAAAGTTTTAATATGTATAGTCTATGTAGGGCTGGTTGTAATATTGCAATTTGCGTAATGCGAGTGCACAAATTTATGTTCATATGTAATAGTATATTTTGGGCATCGGAAGTCTCAAATTAAATTAATTATAATTAAAATATCCTGTGTCTCCTCCCGGGATCAAACCGGGGACCTTGCGCGTGTGAGGCGCACGTGGTAACCACTGCACTACAGAAGCTACGAAGAAATTTGACCGATGTAAGTATACGAAATAAATCGTTAATTTAATTTTGATACAGATGTAATAGTAAAAAACAGTTGTTTTACATTAATTCTTAACGATCAGCTGATTTCATTGAACAGCTGATAGGCTTCAGGTTATGTTGTTAAAAACTAGCTATGTTAACTTCTTGTGTTTTCAAACAAATTATCGTAATTAAAATGAAAAGGAAAAGAAAATATTATACACAATTTTTATTTTCAGTACAACAATAACAGAATTTTTTATTTAATATTTTCTTTAAAAAAAAAATATATAACCATTATTCTGCCAGTACGATCACCCTTACCCACGATAAAAGAGGTTACGTTTTAATAAGTAAAATTAAAGTTAAATGTTATTTTGTAAAAAACATTATAAATTAATAAAAAAAACTTCAAATTATTGAACACTTTGAAGTCTAAGAAGGAAATTTTAAGGAACATTTTTAAATTACAACCGAAAAAAACTAGATATATTCAGCTAATAAAAGTACGAATTCAGTTTACTAAACAACTTTACTAAATTGTTCTACTCTTACACGTCAAGTAACTAAATAACTTACTAATTGCTATCATAACACAAACTATACTTAACACAAGTGAATCTAAATCCATACTTCTACAAACAACAATTATTTTTACAAAGATAAAGTATGTAGATACACTATAACACGAACATAAATTGATTTATGTAGCTTATATTTCTAATGTAACCTTTAACAGCGCTGTTTGAAAAACAAATCCACATTATCTGTAATTGATAACATACACCGTATGTTGGCTCACTGCAGTTAAAATAATAATTCAACCATCACCGTTGTATTATAAAGCAGATAAACCATTACATAATGCATTTTAGAGATAATGATTTAATAATGCAATCCAAGTGACATTATAGCAAAAATCTATCTATGCGACACTATTTTACGACAAAACCCGCTAAAAGCTTTCAACCCCATCGTACCGACCACACATCACATAATGTTGACATTCATTAGGGAGGAATTCACGATGATATCTGTCCAGAATCCACCCCTAGTGTACTGTGTCATTCAGCTGTCACGATTTACCTGGACTACCCCAACCCCGATCGTACCGAGGTGAAATTCATTTCAATTATAGTCAGGGATTAGTAAATTTGACGTAAAAGATAAAATTGTAAATAATTCCTACCAGTAATATTTCATGAATAAATGTCCTGTTTTCATTAAAATATTAAAAAAAACAAAATTATAATAAACCTGATTTTTGTACAAAATTCATTTTTGAAATTAGTAAAACACAGATGATGTAATGAACATCAAACCTCACGTGTCAAGATACGTTTTGAGGGATCATTGTATAAAATATATTAGAATGTTGAAACTTTTGCATCTGCAATTTTAGTCAGATTTGACTTCATTCAAACATTATAAAACTTGACTTTAGTAATATTTTAGTTCGCAACACAGCAAAACTTGTCCAGTATTTTGGAACGGCGGCCATTATTATTTTTTTAATAAATAACTTTCTATTTTACATTGTTTTATTGTTGTAAAAATCTGTTAGTAATTGTAATTTTAAAATCTGCATAAATTAGAGTTTTTTAACATTATTTATTTTGATAACCATAATGGTTATATTTGTGGTCAATATTTCTGTAGTAGCTGTTTGCGATAATGCTAAAATAGCTATTGAAAACTGCAGAAAACAATCCTGAAAGCTATGTTTGGCTATTTATTTTACTTTAAAAAAGAGAGTACCACAACTAATAAACGGTAAAATTATTCCATAAAGAAATGAAGTTAAATATTTGGGAAAGAATTTGGATTCAAATCTTGCACTAAAAGTCAAACATCACAAAGAAAATAAAGCAGATTAAGTTCAAGTATATATTTTGGCTATTCATATATAATGTAAGATTAATAAAGTATAAGTAATAAATTACTTTTATACAATCATATGGACTGCAAAGTTTAGGATATGCCAAAATAAGTAATATATAAATAATACAAATCATTCAAAACGAAATACTCCTCTTAATAATAAATGCACCGTGGTACATATGAAATGGAAACATTTATAGAGACCTTAAAGTAAACACGATTTTTGGTGAACCAAGGCAGTAGCAGCGAAGCATGAAAAACTATTCCACACTAATGCTAGTGTTCAACAGATGCTAGCACTCAGGAAGACTTCGTAGGACTAAACCCTTCGACTTTGTGCAGTGATAGTACATCAAGCTAAGAGACTGTAGCTGACAACCAGAGCCATTCAGTGGAAGAAATAAGAACATGACACGCAGTGACATATTCACTTATAACTACTGCATATGTTTGTACTTAGTTGTAGGTGTCAATAAATTAAAAAATTGTTTTTATTTTGAAAGTATAAACATATTAACATCGTTTATGTTATTTTATGAAATTCTATTATTTCTTTGGAATATTGAATCCATTATATTTACATGACAAATGCATGCTGCGATTATTATAATGTAAATCGTTAATATTTCGTATATACAGAAAGTGCTGTAGTAAAAATAAAAATAAATCTTTATTTGGCATTAGCTTTAAGAAAACGATCGACTTTGAAAGTTTATACTATCATACATTATATTAATTTCACTTTTGTACATGCATTTTATGTTAGCTAAAGAAGTGTAAGCGAATACTTCCCATTATTATGTATACATTCAAAATGGCGTCCGATTAAAATCTATAATACTGAATGTCTTGCCACTAATTTCAACAAAATATTTTCATGAGAAAAAACATTTTTCATATCAGTGACAACCAAAATCGTTACCAAGTTCTTAGCGAAAAAATTAAAACCATAAATACTCACATATTATAAAATATATCATACAAATTATATTTTTAGTGTTTATTAAGAAACGTTATCGTTTTACTTAAATATATCAAAATATTTTGTTTCTCATTTAAAGATGAATAACTGTTTCACTTGTAAATATAGTATTTGTAATTAATATTTTGGATAATTTAAAATTTGCTTCATAAACTTTAGTTTAATCACAAAATATGTGCAAATCTGACGTAATCATTTCGAAAAAATTGGCCTTGTCTATAGCTACTTTTGATAACACACACACACACACACACACAAGCGCGCATTTTGTTGTGGTTTAATTGCTACATTTGAACATCATATATTAAAAATAAAAGCGGCAAACATTTTCTTCGCTGACGTGATGGAAGTGATTTTTTTGAATGTTACAAATTCTGACAGTTTTATACGAAAATGAACCCTGGACAGCAATCAAATTCAGTTCCGTACTGTAAGTTTGAAAAGTTAAAATTACGATTTATGCAGATTTTAATGCTTTAATTGTGAAATCAGATTTTTTTTAAATCTAAGATAAAAATATTAGAATTTTTTTAAAGATTTCGTATCAGAAACGATCGAACAGATTTTGTTGGGTAGTTTTACACACACACACACACACACACACACACACACACACACACACACACACACACACACACACACACACACACACACACACACACACACACACACACACACACACACACACACACACACACACACACACACACACACACACACACACACACACACATATATATATATATATATATATATATATATATATATATATATATATATATATATATATATATATATATATATATGTATGTGTGTGTGTGTGTGTGTGTGTGTGTGTGTGTGTGTGTGTGTGAGAGAGAGAGAGAGAGAGAGAGAGAGAGACATAGCTAATGTTATCTTAGATCCCACAAAAAATGATGCAAAAGTCAACATCGACGTTCATTTATGATTTCGGTTATGGATCGTCACTTACAATTATGACTGCCACAATGGAAACTCGCCAATAAGAATTTGCTTAGTGCTTCTAATATTTTAGCATAGATTCAGCAACTATACCTACAGACACCTCAACGATCCTCGTTCATTACCTCGGTGAACAATTTTACCGTACCAATAACGGCGCAAAGGAAAAAATGTTTTTGACGGAATGAAGTAAGATACAAGTTAATACAGCAGTGAATACTTTATGCCCGAAGGGGACCAAACTTTATTCGCGTCTGTACGGACCTGTTTTTCTCCGAGGATGCTATTCCCTCGGGAGTTCAGGATGCGAGAAGAGATGATCTCCTGCGGGACCTGAACTCCCAGAGTAGACGCAGACAGAAGCATCGATTGGCAAGTGACATATAGACACCTGCTTAGTACTACAATATTTAATGCATTCATAAATACAAGCGATCATTTTCATAAATTTTGAAGTAAAACCCTGCTGGCTTAGTGGGCCAACCCAGATTAATGTTGAAAATATGGGCTGCTTAAGTATATTTGTAATTTAAGAAAACATAACTTCAAATTTAACACAACGATGAAACAACTATCGCTAGAAATATCAGCTGTTTGGAACTAATGTGTAGGTTTTTTATTCACATAATTAGTTCCACAGCTAGTTTATAATGAGTATTATTATCTGCTTGTAATAAATGTAAAAATATAAAATCTAATACACAAAAATTGTTATCCTGTTGTGATGTGGATTGAAAATTTTAATATATACCTGTGATTTCTAAATACAACTGTTCCTTCGATAATATTATTTCAAGTTAGCGTGTATAGTTTATTATTTACTGGCATTGATTACGATGAATCTTAGTCATAGTAATAGCGAGACCAAGAAGTCTTAATGACGTTATGGCAGTGAATTACCAACAATACTTTTTTGTTATATATTTTTGAAAACTTATTTTACCTTAATAATCAGCAATAAAACCCACACAAATAACATTTACAATTTTCAAATTATATTGAGAATAAGAAAATCAACCCTAGACGCCGTCATGATTATTTTCGTATTTTCAATGAAATTTGAAAATTTAAAATGCTAAATTATGCAGAAGTTATTGCTTTAATTATGTGCCAGAAGTATTCTTTTGTATACTTTCAATTTTTTTAAAATTAAAAATTGTCATTTATGCAAAATTAACAGCTAATTACAAAGGTGAAATGAGAAATTTAAAAATAAGTAAACTAAAAAACGCTTTAGCTTTTGAAATGATCGCCATTTTCAGACTAATAAACGGATTTTTCTTGTTAACTAAATTATCAAATATATTACAAAAGTGAATTTTTGTGCAAAATTTTGAAAGGAACAAGCCAAAATTGCAAACGCTAGATTACTAAATCACACGCACAGAAGACAACGGTCACAATCGGTGCTCATTTTAAGGACCCAGGTCCTTCCCATTGTTTCCAGTCTAATATTTATTCACTCCATCACTTACTTTCCAATGGGAATTCGCCATTAATAACAAATCAATCATTAATAATTGAATTTTAATTGTTTATATTAAAATATTTATGCGTGTTGAGTTTGAGTAATACAAAGAAGTAAATTTGATTTAATAAATAACGCACTTAAACAGTGTTATGATTTGTTTTAGGGTAAATATTTGGAATGAAATTGAGATTGCTGACGGAAGTGTGCACAAATTATAAAGTTTTTTGTTAAGTATAGGCTTATCAAAATTAACAGTTTAAGGTTAAAGGACTGGCAAAGTTCTTTTCTCGTGCATTTCAGGACACTTTGCTTAATTTTTTTCTTGCTTAATGTTGACACTTTATGTCAGACAAATGAAGACTAGGGATCAGCGTTAACGGTAAGGGTAAAACAAAAGGAGTAACTGCGGCTCGAACTAAGAAACTTAAAGTGGGCAGGCGTAACAAACTGACCCGTGCTTTAACCACATCGACCTCTAATCCGTTGCTTAATCCGTTTGTTTAAGATTCGTATTATATTATGGAATATGATTTTGTATTTTTGATGTAAATTTGTAGTTCAAAATTTATTAAATTTGTTCAATACTTTTAATACCCTTAGTTTTTTTATTCAGGAAAAGCGTTTTCAATTAAACAACGTTATTGAAAATATTATAAACTTTGAGGTTATGTTTGTTGGTTAAGCCAAGTTCTGCAATCAGATAAATGAAATATGGCGCCCTGATGCCGATGGATAATTGCAATATGCACTCTGACCGGCTTAACTGCACTCGCAGAAAATGCATTCGGTGGTGAACCATACAGCATGCATTAATTAATACCTTCATCGGATCGCAAAATGCATCCCTCTGGCTGCGATTGTTTTAGCGCGATCCATACTGGCATTAACGTAAGTAAAATGCAGTTCGTTCCACCAGGATTGTTATTAAAACTTTTTTTTTTTTTTGAACAAATATTTGACAATAATTGAAAAATGAGCTATTGGAGATTATCATAGTAAGACTCGAAATCTTGAAATGAACTCCTATCCTGCCTTTAGATCACTTTGCGAATTTACTAAAGTAATATTCACAAACTGTCTCCATAATATTTCCATCACCCTCATTTATGCATTTTTTTCTTAGTATGTTTATTATACTAAGAAGACTTTAGTATATTTATTATACTTACAGACTTTATATATGTTCTTCTTCGTTTTTCCTCTTTTTTCATTATCACAATACAAAATGATTTACCTTTTCTTTAAAACATGTAGCTTACTGTTATAATTTCTTTATCACTTCTTTTTTTTATTCAGTTCTCTTACGGTTTCTTCTGGTATTACGACAGAGATTTCACTTCTGTTATTCGTAATTTTTTTTAAGGCGAAAAGCACATTGAGGCTATTATCGCCTCCCTAAATGTAAGTTTGAGTGTAAAGTGTTAAAGTCGTAAGTGTAGTGTTGTAAGTGTAAGTGTGTGTTAGAGTCAAGTACCGCGAGGGACGTCTAAATCGTATCAATAGGTGCATCTAGTCTGCACTCCCCTGCGGGGTCTGTTATTTATAAATAAAATCATTTGTGTTATCAATTTCATACACTTAATGTTTTTTACATGTGATAGAACCTTCTTACATTCTTGGTATACGGGAAGTTTCTTTAGAAATTCATTTTCTGTAAATTATTTTTAAATTCCCTTAAAACATTAACCTTAAGTAATATGGTTTTTATTTCATCAAAATTTCTTTAACGATTTTAGTTGCTGCTCAAATTATACTTAGATTTTACTATCGTTTTATACATGTATAGTTTAGAAAAATATATACTATTTAGTCGCCTAAACGAAACTATAGTTTGCTAATAGCCAGAAGTTGTGATGAATAAACGAAATCACCATTACAAAATTACGTCTGTCTGCAATACTCACTCCTCTTGCGTAAGTCACAAAAAAATAGTATTATTTTCCTTTGAAAGCATATTTTTCGGCGAGAAAAGAAAAGCCGTAAAAGGCTGCAAATTACTTAACGCAGTCTCTTATTATATTCGTGACTTCTTCACCCCTCCCCGCCTGGGCTGTGGCTCAAAGGCAACTAATTCAAGTAGAGCAAAGTTGCCGCACAAACTCTAGAGGACCGCAAGATGGCTGCCTTACTTGGCTCGGCTTGCTTTAATTATGATTGACCTGTGATTAAGAAGCACCACTACGGATTGACAATTAGTCTAATGGCATCACATCTCGGCTACCTAAGATTATCTGTCTGGTATTCCCTGTTGAGAATTTAAACTTTAACTTTTCCCGATTGTCAACTTTTACTGTTTACTCCAGTAAGCTTCCTTGAGCGTTGCACAAGTAATACAGGGTGAGGACAACTGAATAAATAACTAGTACAATAATCGGTAAGAATACTACAAACTATTTGTAGTAAAATTTTCACTATTTGGATCGCGCTGTCTCGTTGACATGATCCAAACATTTTTTTAATCGTTACAAATTTGTTATAAGCTGATTTCATCATCAGTAATGATTATTATAATCAGCATAATTAACATTTGAAAGTACAAACTGCAGTTCAAAAATTGTTTTTTTTTTTAATTCATTTCAATCCCACGAGAATCTCTCCAGCAGAAAATCTAAGTAAACCTAAATGTAAACACGCGAGAGTAAAACAGTTGTATGTGCTGCATTCTGTGGTGAACCTAATGAACTCTTACGATTAATGAACGTTTGTTTAACTACTTACCTGATGAAGTAAAATTTCCTCACAAGATTAACGCTAATAATTTTGAAAACCAGTGGGGCTAAGCCTTAAAGACGAAATAAAAGTCTAATGATATCTAATAAGTCTAATGATAAGTCTAATACCTAATGATAAATCTGGACATAAACACCTATAATTTAAAAAAATATAATCAGGTAAAGGTTGGCGATTGAGTACTTTAGAAAATTTAGAAATATAATAAGTTAAAATTAAAGGAAGAAGAGATTTCAAGGCCTGAGGATGTTTACCAATTACAAGAATTAAGTCGATCGTAAGAGAAAGCACAGGACCAATCAGAAGTGAGCACATCAATAAATATGGAAAAAACTAGGCGGTGGAAATAAGTAGAGGAAGGATTTAGATAGTATAAAAGAACAAACTTAGATTTGGAGGGGATTAGTACAGCAAAAAGTTTAGATAATAGAAAAGGAGACAAAAGAATTAATTTTTTAAGCTAGAAAAGGTAGATGTATATACTCAACAAAATATAAAAACATTGCTAGCGAAAACGATATTATATTACTCATTTTATTTGGGTGTATTTATAAGTAAATAAAAACACTATTGAATTCTCAATTCTAATTCTACTTTAACGTCAAACTTAGCACCAAAACCGATTTTGGTAATAGGTTGGAAAGTACGTTTTTACTTCACACATGTTTTTCAAAATTTGATTTCACACTCAAAATCGTTATTAAAATCTACAAAATATTATAAATACATTTTTAATTTACAAATTTAATTGAAAATAAGAAAATGAATCTTATGTAGGCCATGGATCATTTCTTAATCATAAAAGTAATTAGGATATTTCAAATACTACGTTATGCAGATCTGAAAGTTGGTTGTAATGGTAAAATTAGATTTTTGAGGTAATTTTAAACAAAAATATTATTTTGATATTACGTTTTGTAAGTTAGCTCCATCACGTTTTTTAATTTGACAAGTTTGTACTCTGAACTTTTGACTAATAAATTTAGAGGATTGGGTTAGCGAGATAATTGTACAAATCAAAGTTGTATTGTTTTCTACCTTATCAATAAAACTACGCATTAACTAATTTACTCTCTACCTTATCAAAAGACCTACGTCTTAACTAATTTACTCTCTACCTTATTAATAAAACTAGACCTTAACTAATTTGTTCTCTACCTTATTAATAAAACTACGCCTGTTCCCATTAATAGGCTTTTACTCTACTACTGTAGCATTAGTAATGGCATTAGTTCCATTAGTTCCTTAGTAGGCACCCCATTCCGTACACCGTCATTGCGTACCCCCTCTATTCTCCAAAATCGTACTAGAACTGTCCTAATAAAAAATCTATAAAACCGACGATAACAGGATAGCACTCGTAAAAGTTTATTGTTTTCAACAAATTTGTGAAATAAAATTTCCTAAGGGTCGATCAAATTGATTCCGGGATCCGACCCAAATCAAAATACAACACGTACCTTCGGCCCAATCAAGCCTAGCCGTTGCGCCAAATGAAACAGTCATGATTACTAAATAAATATAAATACCATATATTTTCCGTTATTGTCTTCCCACTTAGGCAGAAACGTGTTACGATTAGGAAGTTATATTTTGCGGCATAAGGGTGGCACTACCGACATAACCGGCAAATTGGTCTCCAGCAAATTCACTTTTATAGATCTCGTGAAGGGAATTAGTTGGCAACACTGGCGACGATTGTCAAGCCACGTATTTTTATCTTCTCACGATCATGGCGTGTACTTATTTTCTTAAAGCGACATAGCACACAAAACTTCGAATAAATGAAAACACAAGTGGCACGCTGCTATTTTGTTGACGGGTGAAATTCTGAAAATTAATTTTTTATATTGCCCTTTCTTTTTTAATTTTGATTTCATCGTCATAATTAGAATTCGCTGAAAAAAGAAAAATGAACCCTGACCGTCATCAAATACACATTCTTAATTTTTAAATATTTTAAACAATGAAAATGATTATTTATTCGGCTTTAAATAAAATTAAATTAGATTAAATTAAATTTTCAAAAAATTTCAAAACAAAAATGTATTAATTTTTAAAATATCAAATGGTTATTGAATAATGAAGAAAATTATTTTAAAAGATCTTATGATTTTTTTTCTTAATGAAATTATCCAATCTATCGACTTTTGTGCAAAGTTGGAATAAAATTGTACGAAAATCGCCACTGCGATAACTTTTATTGGAACCGTGACACACAACCGTTTCGCTGATGTATTGGTAACGAATTTACAAAAAAGTATTATAGAGGAAACGTTATTCAAACTTGCGCATATTCAAACTAGCTTACATAAGACATCATTCAGCAATATACGTTCATCCTTTTCAAAACGGCAGATGTACTAAGTCTGGCAACAAAAGCCACCTTGTGGTAAAATAAGAAATTTAAGATTTTCAATTACTGTCATTTTAAATCAAATAAACGAATTTTGGTAGTTAATGAACATGTTCAAATCTATTTTTGAGACAAGTTTCACACGCGCGCGCGCACACACACACACACACACACACACACACACACACACACACACACACACACACACACACACACACACACACACACACACACACACACACACACATATATATATATATATATATATATATATATATATATATATATATATATATATATATATATGTATATATTCTTTTGCGAAAAGCACATTGAGGCTATTATTGCCTCCCTAAATGTAAAAATGAGTGTAAAGTGTTAAAGTCGTATGTATTGTTGTAAGTGTGCGTGTGTGTTAGACTCGGGTACCGCGAGGGACGTCTAAATCCTTCAATATGTGCAGCTAGTTTGCACCCCTCTACGGAGATATATACGAGGGTTGTCCGTAAAGTAAGGTTCCCAAGGCGCTATAGTCTCTGCGAACGTTGTAACGCGGAAATCGGTGACCTTGTCTTGCAGCTTGGTTCCTCCACTCCCAATCCCCACTCAGCTAGCGGTTTTCGACACTCACTAGTCGCTTTGCAGCCGTTACTAATGGTGTTTTCTTTTCTGTCTCCCACCAGGTGCGAATTACGCTCTGTGATTCCTTTTTTGTGTGCAAAAAACACTAAGCCGGTGGACAATCATATCCAACTGTGTGAAGTCTACGGAGAAAAATATATGAACATACAACACGTGCGTAAATGGTGCAGAAAATTTAAAGCCGGACGTACAGACGTTCATGATGAACAGCGTTCCTAACGGTCATCTGTTTTGGACGAAACGATTGCGAAAGTGGAAGAAGGGTGACTGTTCGGGAGCTCTCCGAGATGATCCCTGATGTCAGCAAGACCTGCATTGATAAAATTTTGACAGACCATTTAAGGGATAGCAAGGTTTGTGCAAAATGGGTCTCAATCAGACCAAAAACGACAACGGATTGATGCGGCCCGCGAATTTCTTCAGGCTTACGAATCCAATGGCAAGAAATTCTTGGACTCCATTGTCACTGGAAACGAGACCTGGGTACACTATACGATACCGGAAGCGAAAGAACAATCACGTCAGTGGAAACATCCAGAATCGCCAAAGCCGCATAAGTTCAAACAAACACTGTCTGCTGGCAAAGTCATAGCGAGCGTGTTTAGGGACAGGAAGGGGTTATTGTTCTGCGAATTCATGGATACCGGCACACCAATCAATGCTGATCATTGCTGTGAGACGCTAAAGAACCTTCGCCGAGCGATTCAAGAAGAAGAGAGGCATGCTCACGAAAGGAGTTTGTTTCCATCAAGACAACGCTCGTCCGCACAGCGCCCGTGTAACAACCGATCTCATCAACAAATTTGGATGGGATACTGTCACACATACGCCCTACAGCCCGGACGTAGCCTCAAGTGACTACCCTCTCTTCCGTAATTTGAATAAATACGTAGGTGGGACGCATTTCAGTACCAGAGAGGAGCTGAAAGAAGAAGTTTTAAGCTACCTTCTCGGAGCGGAGGGAGAGTTTTTCGAATCAGGCGTACAATAGATGGTTCAGCGTATGAAAAAATGTATCGATCTCAGCGGCGATTATGTCGAAAAATAGAAAAAAGTGTAAGCTTTCCAAAAATGTATTATTGAATGCAAATAAACATGTTTTTCATTGTGAAAAGTTATTAGGAACCTTATTTTATGGACAACCCTCGTGTATATTCAGACAAATTCAGATTTTACAAAATTTTAATTTCAATTTCCTCACATTTCCCCACAACGACGAGCGAAGGGACCGGCAATGTTACATTCTACCAACTGTACTACGAATCCTTTGTATTTACAATATTAAACAATCCCCTTAGAATGTGTTTTATAGAATTTATATCGGTGCACATTTCATGATCTTACCGTGACAGCTGCTACGATAATAACAATAACATTATCTAATTGGAATTTTACTAATATACAAAATAATTTGACATTGATTTTCTATTATGAAAAATTTAGTTTATAGAAAGATTATTTATATTAAAAACTTCGAATATACAGTTTTTGGTTTTATTTACCTACAGTTAAAGCAATACTATCTGGAAATCTGTCAGTAAGCACATTATAAAAATATTAAAAACAATTTTAAAAAATTATATAAGAGTTTTTGTGCGCACCGTTACTTTTCTTACACTAAATCGGCAAAAGGAAAACATAAATAGAACACTATATCTTACAGATAATTATTTCAAGTAAATAAGAAATAATTATATAAACATAAAATTAGTTATAATATCGCTAAAAACTAAACTAATTATCAAACTATGTATCAAAATAATTTTAAAATTAAGATGAAATATATTTTTTTAAATTCTAAAATATAAATACTGATAACGGTTTTAACAATTTTGGTTAAATTTACTTTAAACACAACTCTTAAGTATCAATAACACTTAAATAAGTATTCAATAATTTAAATAAAAAACACACATCACGTAGGGTTCGCAGATCTTCTAATTTTTAAAAAAAGCTGGACATTTTGCACAAAGTTTTTTTAACATAAAAAGCAAGTCAATACATAAGTTCAAAGAACGGTAGATCTAAGAGTATATTTTTTATTTACGTTTCAAGATGGCGGACTTTGATTTAACGTTGAGAGTAGTTATAATGAAAAATTAGCTACGAAGGCGTTTAGTGTTAATTTTTTAAAATTACTCATAAGTATAATTTATTTTTTTTAATTTAAAATTTGTGTAGTTTCCGGTTATTTCCTGCAATACTAGCTGGAATGAAAGACCTATTGTAATCTTAACCGCTTCATGTATTCATTTATGAAATCCCATAGGTTATAGAGCATAAAATTTCCAATAAAGTTGGTCCAAATGTTCTCTTAAATATTACGGATATCGCTTTTAAATTGGCGGACAAAATTTGAGGTCTGTCGTGGAGCGCACTACATATTAATTAAGAAAAAATTTACGAGATCTACTGTTCTTTGAATGACTTGTATATTTATGTTTGGAGGAGATAACTCTATTTCAGTGATATGTATGCTACAGAAATAAAAAACATTGAACCTATAAACTGACTGACCAATCCCTGTAATCTTTATAAAGCAACCATGCTTACTGCGCTTAGATTGCCTATCCTTGCGCCGTGACTAGTAAACTATTAAATACAGTACATTGCCAAAATAAAGTTTTTCCTATAGATCGCAGCACATCCCAGATACGAAAACGATAGGTTGACATGCACGGAATTCTTTCAAGGGGCTTAATCATTTACTTACAGCAAAGCGCTCAAATTTCATAGATTATTGTGTCTTTGTATAGAAGGAAAAGTCTGTTTTGAAAACCGCATTATCTTTATCGCAATTATGTAACTTTGTATTTTGTTGACACAGAATGTCATTAATTAATTGTTGATTAGAGAGAAAGTACAAATCGGTTAAGGATGGTGGAACAACATATGTGGTTTTACGAAGAACTTTATTCTTTATATAAAAACAAATGTAAATATTGAAACCAACTATTGGACTAAATGCTATTTTTTCTAGCTGCAATTTTGTGTCTAACAAAAAATCTTTGTCGTTTAAAAGATCAATGAAATAAAATTGACATTTTTCATAAAACTTAGTGTTATATTGATCTAGCTCGAAAAAATAATCATATATTAATTCATTTTCAAATGTCAGCAAGGCAAATATCCCGAAGTTAATTTAACAAGCGACAACTTGCAATCCTTTACTAACGATAAACAAAATACTTTTTAGTGAATGGAAAATCAGTATGTGTGTGTGTGTGTGTGTGTGTGTGTGTGTGTGTGTGTGTGTGTGTGTGTGTGTGTGTGTGTGTGTGTGTGTGTGTGTGTGTGTGTGTGTGTGTGTGTGTGTGTGTGTGTGTGTGTGTGTGTGTGTGTGTGTGTGTGTGTGTGTGTGTGTGTGTGTGTGTGTGTGTGTGTGTGTGTGTGTGTGTGTGTGTGTGTGTGTGTGTGTGTGTGTGTGTGTGTGTGTGTGTGTGTGGACGCGTCCCCAAAAGTTAATCTACAGAAAAGGAAAAAATGTAAATAACTTACAGGTTAATTCAAGTAAGTTAACTGAAGTACAATTTTCATGTTAAAGTATTAACTAATACTGGGGAAGTGTAAAGCTATAGTCAAATAGGAGCAGTCGATATTAAGCAAACTGCGAAAATACGTATTTTCAATATTACAATAAAACTAATAAGAACTAAGAAAATTGTAAATTGTATGTTATAATTATAGGGCCAGGTGGCCACCAAATGCGAAGCGGATTTGTGTTGAGCGGAGCTGACTACGTATTCAAAACCTAAACTTTCGTTTTTAATTTAAGTGGTTTTTTCTGTTATTTTAAGGCGAAAAGCACATTGAGGCTATAATCGCCTCCCTAAATGTAAGTGTGAGTGTAAAGTGTTAAAGTCATAAGTGTTAATATGTGTTAGATTCGGGTACCGCGAGGGACGTCTAAAGCTAGCCTGCACCCCTGCGGGGTAATTTAAGTACGGCCACTGAAAACGTATCGGAGCTGAGCAGAGTCAAGCGGCGTCGCATGAATTCGTTTCTCTCTCAGTGACCGCTCTTACATTAAAAACAAAAGGTTAGGTTTTGAATGCGCAGTCCGCTCCACTCAGCCCAGCTCTGTTCCGCATTTGGTGACCATCCGGCCTACGTAAGACTTTATATTTAACGAATCAAAAAAGCAGTAAAAAACTATTAAACAAATTCTAAACAAATCAGGTGATCGTAACGCGCCTTCAAAGTAAATACTTAGGGTTAAAACGAATAATAATAAACGAATACTTGTTAATGATCCTGTTCCCGGGATCTCTCGTTTGTCCATTTTTCTTTATATTACTGTTAATTCGATTTCACTGCACCACCAAATTTGCCGTACCGGACGTAAAAAAGCATGCATTTAAAAAATCCCATAAAATTTAATTAAATTACAATAAAATACTTAAATTTAAAACCTACACAATTATAAAATTCAAAGGTGAAACTTGAAAAAGATGTTTGTAAAAATCCACTAGTTGGTATTAACAATCAATATTAATAATACGTAATCATAATATGAAACATGTTAATGATTCATAAAACGTTAAAACTTAATTAAGTAATTAAAAAACTTTAAAGCGGTGTAATTCGTGATCAAGTAGGACTAGAAAAATAAATAGAAAACCTAAGTGATCAAGACAACAAGACGAACAAGATGATCGATAGTGAAAATCGGAACTCGGAAAAAGAAATTAGAAAATGCCTAATCCAACCAAAGTAACAAATCACAACTTTGTAAAATAAAATTAATTGCAGGTAGACTTCGATCAAGGTAAGAATTTCGACATGCAAAATTCGTATTGTCAACAAAGAAAAATTCCCCGCAGAGAAATTCAAAAAAGAAAATTAATAAATTCAAGGACCACGAGAGACTTACAAGATCTGGTACAGCATTACATCATTCCAGAGATAATATCCTACAAACAGGTGAAAAGCGGATACGCTGAGGGTGATTTATAGTGACGTTAAGCAATGGCAAAGAAGGATGCTGTCATTGTGACATTAGCGTGCATAAGGACAGCGAAATTTGGACCGAACGCATTCTCAATTATGATTTACAATGGATGTTTTTGAAGTTAGAGAAAAAGTTAAGTATCCGAAATAATCAGAGAATTATTGAACTCATTATCTATTTGTTCTAAGTCATTGGAAAAAGGAAGTAAAATAACGTAATTACATAAAGCGCGAGTAAAAATTAATCAGTATAACTCAAAAAACTAATTATAGAAAAATAATTAATTTAAATAACGGAAATCATTACGTGATACACAGTAAGTATATTCGGATATGAGCCTAAATACATTCTTAGTAATTGTTCGTAGGAGTGGAGTGTGTATACAGGTCCTACAGATATTCATTAAACTACCTTTTTTTGTTATTTTAAAGTGAAAAGCACATTAAAGCTATTATTGCCTCCCTAAATGTAAGTGAGTGAAAAGTGTTAAAGTCGTAAGTGTAAGTTTATGTTAGACTCGGGTACCGCGAGGGACGTCTAAATACTTTTTTTTTTTTTAACGTCCGACTATTGTGCACACTTGGGCTAATGCATCGATGGGATGATTTATAGCGTATGAAAATGCCAAGCCCTGGCCGGGAATCGAACCCGGGTCATCGGGGTGAAAGCCTAGTACGCTATCAACTAGGCCACCGAGGCGGCTACGTCTAAATACTCTCAATAGGTGCAGCTAGTCTATTGACATACTACCATCAAAGGAAAAAATCTTGGAACGAGCAGGACCCGAAAAACATAATACGATTACCGGTTTCTAAGGACGATGACTGCGGGACTACATAAGGTTTCAGTTATCTAGTGGTCAAATACATTTTCCTTTCTGATTTCCATTAGATGAATTCCGTACCTGATTTTGACTTGATAAACAAGGATTACAATCTAATTTCTCTCTAAACAATTCAGAACTTCAAAAAAAATGAAAGGGTTTGCATAACCAAGGTGTTAAAGGGAATCAAAACTATTATAGTCTGCATAATTAAATAATTAAAAAGATAATTTAAACAAAATTGTATTACAACTAAAATTATAATAACAGAATAATAGGCTAATTTTACTAAATAAATATATTAAAATAGTGAATAAAAACAGTAGCATGAAATGTAATAAGAGGTTATATAGAAAACTGAGACAAATTACTATAAAATTAAGACAAATACATTTTAAATTAAATAATAAATGAGTAAATCCATGTTAGTTTTAAGTTTTGCGACGAAATAAAATTGTCGCAATATATATATATATATTATATATATATATATATATATTATATATATATATATATATATATATATATTTTATTATATTAATAAAATAATATAATTGTATTTATTATATGTAGAGACAATTAGAAAAGTATAACTAGAAATTAAAATTGGTTTAGTAAAATTAATCAAAGCAGTAAGCGTGCTAACTAGATTGTCCTTACAAACCCTAAGTATAAGAACCTGATTTTCAAATCACTAACTGTATTAAATTAAGATTTATTTTGTCACAAGAAATTTTATTTTAATTGTCAATAAATAAGTCTACACGTTAACTATAGTTTCTCACTTGATTTAGAAATATAGTTTTCAGGAGACCCGTACTTAAATAGTTTGTATACTGCTGATTAGAAATATTAAGCAACTGTGTACGTGTACAAATAAGCAGCTCTGCAATGAAATGGGTGAATTAAATCCAGAAGCTGGTGTCGTCTCTCTAAGGTTTGTGTACCGTTGTCCCTTAACAATAGCTACAGGATATCGCAGAATATCAAGATATTAATCATACATAATAATTCGATCAAACGACCGACGTGTTTGACCGGATTCAGATACAGGGCGGCGTATGTCCCGAAAAACTGGATTTATTCTCTCCTCAATAGGCAACGGCGGCGGCAACACTTGTTGCAGTAGCATCCGCACTTGGACCAAGCATATAATAATTAAAGTAAATAGCAAGCAAATAAAAAGCACACAAAGCTGTCCGTCGATCAGGAAAGCCGGGTTTCAGCAGCGCCATATACTCAAGGAGCTGCCGCAGTGTGTGTGGGGGGGGGTGTACGCGTGTGTGTGTATGTTTCAACACTCTCACTATCGAAAATTTAATTGAATTTGATTCAAACTTGGCACAAAAATCGATTTCGTAACCGCTTATACAGTTCGTCACTCAGCCAGATCTATTCAAAATCTTACAGTGTATTACAGCGGAAACTTACAACGTATTATAAAAATCCATAACAATTTTTGTATTTCAATGTAACTTGAACGTGCAGCGATTATTTACCTTTTCATACACCATTCATCAACTCATCTGGCAGATTAGGTACTATATATATGGATTCATTACTCGTAATACCACGAACTGCTGTACGAAGTAAATTTTGCATCAATAATGAGGTTGAAACACGAGGTATGAACGATCGAAGAAATTTTTGCAAAAGAACGACCAAAAATATTTCACGAGAATAAAATTAAACTTTGGTATAAAAATAAATATCATTATGCCAAAGCTTTCTACACGTGTACCGAGGAAGTGAGTCTCTTAATTTGTTCTTTCTTAGTTTATGCAGTTTTAATGTACACATTAAAAATTTTAAAATACAAACATGCATATACATTTTGTATATTTTGCAAGTAAAATACAAACTTGTAATATACATTTTTTCTTATGTTTTTAAATGAAGAGATAAAGACTATACAAATTTAAAGAAATATCTTTATAATTTTTAGAAATAATTTATAAAGTGCTGTTACAACCCTTGCACTAGGGGAGGAGTTTATTAGGGGTGAGGCTATCCTATGTATCGACATGTATGAAGGAGTCCCCTAGGGACAACAAACTGTCCAGTCGAGGGAGCGCTGTATAATGAATTGACATCACGAGGTCCCATAGGGTTAAAAACTACGCATGCTACATCAGCTGCAGCTAAACATAGGCTCTCGTATTCATTATTAATTAAACTGAATCGATGCTACGCCACGGCCTTTGGCAAATTGTATTTAAAACCCATCTACAGCTGTGAGGCAATCGTGAGAAAAATTTCCCATTTAAAATACACAGAAATACCGTTTGTCTGACAGCGTAGCCGCACATAGACCAAATAACTTAATTGATTTTTCTCAGAATCGATATGTGCTCATTATTCACATTTTGCTTTTTTTATTATATGCAGTACGTTTAGACCTTCAGCAATCCAAAGAAATCTACTTTTAGAAAAGCTTGATTCATTTCCATTCAGCGAGAAAAACTTGATTCCATTTTCAAATCCTCTGAGTTCAAAAAATGGTTTTACTTGATTGTTCGAGAGTCTGCACACACACACACACACACACACACACACACACACACACACACACACACACACACACACACACACACACACACACACACACACACACACACACACACACACACACACACACACACACACACACACACACACACACACACACACACACACACACACACACACACACACACACACACACACACACACACACACACACACACACACACACACACACACACACACACACACACACACACAAGTTTTTAAGACACATAGCGCAAGACAAATAACACGTAGAAATAAAATGTAATTCTGTATAGTAGGCACTAAATGTAACGCAAAATATACTACAATTACAAAGTATGTAGGTCGTGCATTATTTGTTATAATTTAATGGATACTGGTCTTTAACACACACACACACACACACACACACACACACACACACACACACACACACACACACACACACACACACACACACACACACACAAGTTTTTAAGACACATAGCAAAAGACAAAAAGCACGTAGAAATAAAATGTAATTTGTATAGTAGGCACTAAATGTAAAGGAAAAATGTACTACAATTACAAAGTATATTATTTGTTATAATTGTATATTATATATTGTTATAATTTAATGGATACTGGTCTTTAACACTCACTCACACACACACACACACACACACACACACACACACACACACACACACACACACACACACACACACACACACACACACACACACACACACATATATATATATATATATATATATATATATATATATATATATATATATATATCAAAAAATTGAGAACCACTGTATAAGAGCTACATAAGTAATCGAATATTTTTATTGAAAACCACTGCATAAGCCTTGCATGATTAGTGGAATATTTTTATTGAGAACCACTGCATAAGCGCTACATAACTAGCCACATATTTTTATTGAGAACCAATATGTAAGTGCTAGATGAGTAGTTGAACATTTTTATTTAGAACCAATGCGTGGGCGCTACATAACTGGTTGAATATTTTTATTGAGAACCACTGTGTAAGCACTACATATCTAGTAGAATATTTTTATTGAGAACCACTGCGTAAGCGCTACATAACTGGTCGAATATTTTTATTGAGAACCACTGCGTAAGCGCTACATGGGTAGTAGAATATTTTTATTGAGAACCACTGAGTACGCGCTACATAACTGGTTGAATATTTTTATTGAGAACCAATGCGTAAACGCTACATGGGTAGTAGAATATTTTTATTGAGAACCACTGGGTATACATAACTGGTTGAATATTTTTATTGAGAACCAATGCGTAAGCGCTACATGGGTAGTAGAATATTTTTATTGAGAACCACTGAGTAAGCGCTACATAACTGGTTGAATATTTTTATTGAGAACCAATGCGTAAACGCTACATGGGTAGTAGAATATTTTTATTGAGAACCAATGCGTAAGCGCTACATGGGTAGTAGAATATTTTTATTGAGAACCACTGAGTAAGCGCTACATAACTGGTTGAATATTTTTATTGATAACCAATGCGTAAGCGCTACATGGGTAGTAGAATATTTTTATTGAGAACCACTGAGTAAGCGCTACATAACTGGTTGAATATTTTTATTGAGAACCAATGCGTAAACGCTACATGGGTAGTAGAATATTTTTATTGAGAACCAATGCGTAAGCGCTACATGGGTAGTAGAATATTTTTATTGAGAACCACTGAGTAAGCGCTACATAACTGGTTGAATATTTTTATTGATAACCAATGCGTAAGCGCTACATGGGTAGTAGAATATTTTTATTGAGAACCACTGAGTAAGCGCTACATAACTGGTTGAATATTTTTATTGAGAACCAATGCGTAAACGCTACATGGGTAGTAGAATATTTTTATTGAGAACCAATGCGTAAGCGCTACATGGGTAGTAGAATATTTTTATTGAGAACCACTGAGTAAGCGCTACATAACTGGTTGAATATTTTTATTGATAACCAATGCGTAAGCGCTACATGGGTAGTAGAATATTTTTATTGAGAACCACTGAGTAAGCGCTACATAACTGGTTGAATATTTTTATTGAGAACCAATGCGTAAACGCTACATGGGTAGTAGAATATTTTTATTGAGAACCAATGCGTAAGCGCTACATGGGTAGTAGAATATTTTTATTGAGAACCACTGAGTAAGCGCTACATAACTGGTTGAATATTTTTATTGATAACCAATGCGTAAGCGCTACATGGGTAGTAGAATATTTTTATTGAGAACCACTGGGTAAGCGCTACATAACTGGTTGAATATTTTTATTGAGAACCAATGCGTAAGCGCTACATGGGTAGTAGAATATTTTTATTGAGAACCACTGAGTAAGCGCTACATAACTGGTTGAATATTTTTATTGAGAACCAATGCGTAAACGCTACATGGGTAGTAGAATATTTTTATTGAGAACCAATGCGTAAGCGCTACATGGGTAGTAGAATATTTTTATTGAGAACCACTGCGTAGGTTAGAATGAGCCAAAAGGAACAGTGTTATTGATCCACGTTTGCATACTGGTAGCCACCTGCCGGAAAGTAGTTCCAAAAAAATTGATAAGTTCCAAACAGTAATTACTTAACTACCCCTCAGTTGTTACTGAAGGGAGTAGGGGTGCATGCAACAATAATTGCCAGTTTAATTGATCACACTCAAGATGTGCCTCTATAAAATATGCATTAAGCCAGTGAAAGTTTGTAACCAACTTCTCGGCTTACATCTACCCTAGATCAATGTTGGATGTTGCCAACCTTCTAACTAAGAAATAACTCAACGTTTCCTCAAAATAGAGACGTTTATTTGTCTCTATTTGTAAAGGATGAGGCAATGTGAACACAGAATACTAAAAAATGATTTTACAATAAAGTGTTAACATTCTACTGTTGAAATACGTTGAATATAAGAGGAAACTTAATGCTGTTTTGCTTCCGAAAATACTTAATTATTTTTTGGAAGTTACGCCGTAACACGTCGATACTATTGCGCAACTGACTGTTTTACTACCAAACGCTGTTAGTTACTTAGAACGGTTATAGTAAGTTTCATTTGTACGAGTAAATATCTGACTAGTCTACAATGTTAATACTGAGTCATTAATTTTATAGAATAGGAAAGTAAAACAAAGTAAGACCTATTGTTTTAAATATCTTAAATATAATGAATGAAATTGCTTTAATTATAAGTCATACAAATATTAAATACAACTATAATGTCCATTTTAACTGGAGTTTATACTGATATATTCGTTTCTTTTTCCCATTAACTGCGAAAAGTCGCACCTGGTCCATTAGTAAACATTATTACGCAAAGCATTCCCCTATCCGTTTTGTACCAAAAATAAGGACCTGGTTATTGAAACTAAACACACACACACACACACACACACACACACACACACGCGCGCGCACACACACACACACACACACACACACACACACACACACACACACACACACACACATATATATATATATATATATATATATACACATACAGATACAGAACAGCATCGAACTACCACGTCTCACACTTTTCCATTTTAAGATTTTACAGTAAAATAAAACCTACTTAAACCGATAAAATGTCAGCTAAACAAAATTCCAGGAGAAGTATAAAGTGTCCCCGTGAGAGAGCAGCACATTGCAGGCATATGTGACAGAAATAACTGTACGTGTTTATATATATATTTGTTTGTGGGTGTGTGTGTTTGTTTGTGTGTGTGTTTGTTTGTGTGTGTGTGTGTATGTGTGTGTGTGTGTATGTGTGTGTGTGTGCGCGCACGCGCGCGCACGCCAAAATAGCTGATAGCTAAAAAATACATTGTAGAAAGTATTATTTAAATTGTTACTGTATCCAATAATTAAAGAATTACTGACGGGTATAGTTTTTGAAAGTAGAATCTGTAGGACAATCTAGGCAAAGTTCTAAAATGTAAATTTTATTAAATAAAAGACTCTGCATTTAGTAAACAGTAAATACTGTAGCATAATTTAGCTATGTAATGTAAAATCCGATTAGGCCTATAGTAGGTTTCATTTGTAAATATTTCCATAAGATACGACGTCAGAATTAAATAATTAATTTTGTAGTTGAGTTTTATGAAAATTAAAAAGAAAATAAGTCCTATTGTATTAATAACCTAAATATAATGAATTACATTGCTTTATTAACAGGTCATACAAGTATTGAATAACTACAACGTCTATTTCAACAGAAGTTCATATTAACAAGAAATAGTGGGCCTACATTGTTTTGCAACGATTTTATGTAGAACGATATGTACAATAATTTTACAATGCAAGTATGATATTAAAGATTAGAGTATTAAATTAATTAAATACCAACAAATGATATAATTTTTAATATTTTATTTACAGAATTTATGCTTTTTTACTTTCAATTACGAGTAGTGATTTCATAAAAAAAACGTCCTAAACTCTTTTCCTTTTCGTTCATATACCGATACATGAACTTCATTCAGCATATCCAGCAACTACCTACATATTGTAGGTTTTGTTTTTCCCATTATCTGCGAAAGGTCGCACGAGCCCACTAGTAATTATTTATTTTTATTATTACTTTTTCCTTTGGCGTCGAAAATCTGAAAACAATCACATCCCGCGTGTGAACGCCCAGCTGTAAATTGCAAGTATCTCTGTGTAATTGCAATGCGTGCGGTGGGCCCAAGTGCAATGAAAATAGGGAACGTTGTAACGCGCAAGGTACATTACATTCGTCCAAATACATTAACCTCTGTTGTGTACTACAAAAGTACGCGTATACAAAACTTCTTGCCAGTATGTTATTTACTGCCGTGTTTCAGTCAAGTAGAACAATTAAACATAGACTGACGATGCAAGATGTATCATAGATTAACATGTTTGCCTATGATGATTAAACAATACCAACATGACAAATAAGCAAGCCATGCAACTCGGCAATGTTGTTACAACTTGTTAATTGTAAGTAGTTTTATGCATAAACAAGACCAGATAAGACAAGGCCTGTCACTTCAGTCAGGACTGGCTTCTTTACAAACTTCTGCAGATTATACAGAGTGTTACAAAATACTGCCTTGCTTAAAAAATGAAATAGTCGCTGCACACATAATTTTAGATTTCTCGATAAGAGCTTCTCAACCGGAGTTTTGAATAAAACTTCAACGGTTCAGCCGTTTTTAAATAATATAAATTTAATGCGAAAAATTAGTGCATAGTTTCTCCCCCTCCGTATGTGTTTTACGTTTTGAGAGAAGAATGTTTTTTCTACGCTAAGATTTCCTTTCTTCTTCTTTTCGGCTTAAAACTTTCTCTAGAGTGTTTCGATAACTAGCTTCCATTCCGGATGTCTTGATCTTCCTCTTTTTCTACTACCATATGGTTTCCATTTTATAATCTGTTTGGGAAGTCGACTTTCGTCCATCCTTTGGACATGGCCAAACCATCGAAGTTGTCATAATGTCGACTACAATAATGTGTTTCACATACATGATTTCACGGGTTATTAATTTTATCTTTTGCCGTTTCGACCGACCTGGTCCAATTCCGTAGCTTCAAGATATTTTCTGTTTTTTTCGTTTCAGTGGCCATACTTCGCTTCCATATGACATTATACTTCTTATAATTGTATTGCATATATTATATGTTTACTTATTTTTCATATCTGTTGATCCAATATGATGCTGTTCCTCTTCGCAAGGAAGAAGGATTCCTTATTGCTGTATCCATCGCTCGTAATTGGCATTCCCAAATACTTGTAACTTGTACACCCTCTGATTTGCGTGTTGTGTTCTAGTAAACAATTTTTGCACTGATATTCAATGCGCATGTACTCCGTTTTGTTCAGGTTTACCTCAAGTCCCCAAATACCATATCCTCTATTAATTTCCTACTCATATATTCTACGTCCTTATAATCCTGCGCTGCAAAGTAGACAAATAAGGTGTGACAACGTTTAATGGTAGGCCTATAATTATTCCCTTACACTCGCTAAGATTTATTTTACAACAGTCAAGTAAGCAGTGCAAAATATTATCTTTTTTTACATTAAGTTACAGTATAAAGGAACAAATGAAGTTATAAGGTTACTATTGCACTACACCCTTTGATGATCTATTGTAACCGCTTTGTGTATATTCCTGAGATACTCAGTTACAGCACCTTCTCCAATCTTTTACTAAAATCTTAGGATTTGGAGAGGACTACTTGTAATTGGCGACTTTGAGGTGCTTGTGGATGCGTTTTCAATTTTAATTTTCCTTCTTCTTGATACTTATTACGGAGGCTTTCCTTCATTTGCCAGATTTTTATTGTGGCGTAACATCTATTCTATTTTACATTTTTACTCATCGGAACACCCAAAAGTGGATAGGAAAATGAGGTCCGCCAATAAAATATTCTACAAAGTTACTAATATGTATTCTTGAAAAATATAGAAAAAATACACCCACATGTCTGTAGGAAGTAAAATCTTTTAAGAACAGTGCATTTATTATGAGGGATATTTGTGGTTTTTTTTACACATTGAAAATTGTTAACTTTTATAATCATTTGCAAACCTGCGCAGTTAGTGGTTTCCAATTACACGTCAAATATTAAAATCTGTTCCGTGAAAACTCTAGATTTAATTATACAAATAAATCTCTTACGCTATACATTACGCATAAAAAGACAAGTATAGCCTAGAGGTTGAAAGGAAAAGTGCCCATTTTAAATTATGCACTCGTAGTTCCGCAATTATATTCTGCCCGGTTTTAATAAAATCACCAATTCCGGGGAAAATAACATACCCGCTACATCTTCCGTTATGTATTAAACATAAAATATAATACTGTACTCTGCTATCCCGGGAGTCCCTAGGGAATAGATAACGATAATTAGAAGAACAGAAGGGAATTTTATGCATCCATTCAAATACCCAACGGGATCCAGCTATGGTTCAATAACACGAGTCCCTGATATTACAGTTAGTGCCCTAGACAAGTTTATGTTTAATTAGCGTTACATGCAGATCGTATGTGTATGTGCATTAAGCCTACAATAACATTTGCCATTGATTTCTTAACAAATTGAATAGGAAAATTCATTGTGCTTTAAATCACTTGTAATATGTTCCTTCAACAACTACAATGTTGTTATTTTTTAACAAAAATGTTGGTTATTTGCTACAAAAAAACCAACAAAAAATGCTACAAAAATGTTGGTTAATTTTAACTTCTTACTGTTTCAAGTATATAGAGGATTCATTCTAGTTACAAAAAATCGTTTTTAAAATATTTACATTTTCCTTTCCTCTTTGTCGCTTATCTCAAAAAGTGTGTTTTCATAATTGTTGTTTTTAAATAAAAAAACTCAAGTTCGGTTACAAAAATTCGGTTACAATTCGAAGACCTTAACTACACAAACTAAATGCAATTTGGTTCGGAAACTATCGTCAAAATACCGGAAAATCTACATATTTATCTTGATAGAGTGGAAAACTGCCACGTTCTTACATACGTAACTCACTTTATTTTCTGTTATAATAATCGCTTAACCAGTTGTCTCGATTAGATGATGAAACTGTAGTGCTAAGAGGGGTCCTTTAACAAATCAGCCATGATTCAGTAACAGGTAGTGGTTCAACAAAAGCCGTTAATTCATACAACTATATTACAGTCTTCTTGTATTGTTTCGGCTACAAGTACACTTGATAACAACCCAAGAACAAACACTATTGTATTACCCGATCAAAATGTTTCCCCTGAACAGTGTCCCAAAATCCTCCCTGGAAACCTGCGCCCCAATTTGTTCACACCAAAAATAGAAAAAGGAAGAAATGTACGTCTATGTCTTCTTACATAGACTGCCGATCCGTTGCTCCCCAGCACCGCCTGGCTGGAATGTCCTTTTGGAGCACTTCTTAAAGTACAGTTGGCCTACTAACGACCCCAGAATCGACTGACCTTCCGGTAACCACAGACTCTACTTGTTTCCCACGTTTTCATCTAAACTGCTGCTCTATATACCTTATTGCAACTGGCAGTATGTCAGTAGTTTCGTAATTTTTCTGCATCTTTGTCAACAGTGCTTATTCTTTGGTTCTAACCTCTTTACAATAATTAAAACTAATAATTAATTCCTAACAGTAGGTTTGAGAGACTAGAATCACAGCCGAACCAAAGTTGCTCTAGATCACTTTTGATATAGGCTAAAGGGCAAGAGAATTGTGCTCATTTTAAAGTCTTGGGATTATGTCTAACATGATGGTTGATTTTCCAAACAAAATTCGAAAAAATAATAAATTGTCTGTAATAATGTTGAAAAGACAAAACCACCAAATTTAGTCATTTTTAAGACTGTAATTTTTAGACTGTAATTTTTTAGGAAAGTACAATAATATAATGTAACTGATTTAAACATACACCGTAATTAATTCACTGATAATAATTAACAGCGGACGCAAAATGTCAATAATATACCCAACAGATTATTGCTTCACGATAAACCCGAGCTTGTGTACGTATTTGTTGGAAATGATTAATTGCACGTTCGATGAAGGTCATATCATAACATATCGTATGAATGTGTTTCTAATTGGAATATGGCAATTCTGTCGGCTTATACGAGGGGAACAAACTATTGCACATAACGTGCTGTCAAATTTATCCGTATCAGCGCGTATTTCGTCATTGTTGTGCGACGGACAAGTAAATTCAAAATAGAAATAAAATTGCTACGCATTAGGTAAGTACTGTTTTCAGATCACTGAAGATCATTTCTAAAACAAAAATTTTCTCGAAAATTGAAATCGTTGTACGTGAAGCATAGTCAGGCACAAACTTTCAGGCGTTCAATTCAATTATTTAAAAGAGATTTAGAACAAACAGTAGCACACGCAATTAAAATACATAGGTAGGATTGGGTTATTTATTATAGACGCCTGAGTTTGATTCGTTGATACAAACAAACAAAAACAATATAATAAATACAATTACAAGGTAACCTTAATTGTTTTATCCTAAACAATAACACATATACAATTTGTTTTTTTAGACACAGTTTCTCGGAATCTTTCTACTGTTGTCAAAGATTTTACCCGGCCAAGAGTTTTAGAGATAACAAAATTTCTTTCGCAGCGATTAAATACAGTACTGTTTTCAACACTACAATAAAACTGGGATTTTTATGTCTACTAAATCCCTTGTCTAATGTTAATGCAAATAATGCTTAACATTAAAGTTATTGACTTTCTTGACAATCTTCATTATTCTGTATATGTTAGTGAATAGTTATTTTAAAAATAATAATTAATAATAATTTAATTATTTGTTCAACATTTTATTTTGTGAAATATTTATGATAATGATGTCATGCCAATGAAGTACATGAAAGTAAGATTTTGATTAATATTACAGTAAATTACAGCTAATTACAGTAAACAAGCAAAATGATTAGTATATTACAAAAAAAATTAATAATTGTATAAATTAAAAATAAAAGTTTGAAAAATTTCAGGAATTTTCTAACATTATAGGTAACAATTGCTGCAAGAGATTTTTTTATTCCCAAAATTCTCGACCGAGTAAAATCCAAAATTTCATCAACAGCAAACACGCCACAAAAAAACTGTTTACTTCAAACTATTACTTTCAAATAAAAGTAGTATGTAATTCTTCTAAAAAAATTGAATTATTCAGGAAAAAACAATTAAGGTAACCGTGTACTTACATTTATTATATAATTTTTCGTTTTGTCGAAGGAGCAGATGACTAAAATACCGGTCAGTCTGCAGCATCTCCGAATTTGCGCACCTAAAGATGAATATTACAGTTACTGTCGTAAACCTTTTCTATTCCACGTTATCGTCCTTATTAGTCTAACTAGAATGATTATGGATGTTAAGCAAAATAACAATAACAACAAATAAATAAAAAAAGAATGTGCTAACTTTCTTTACAAAAATCCCGGTTTGGACGTTATCGGAAAAATACCCAAATTCTGTTTAATTTTTCAAAATCGGTTCGTTACAAAAAACAAAGAAAATATTTTTGTTTTTTCTCTAATTGTAAGATTCATTAAATTAAAATCTGCTACACTGATTTGTACTATGCTCAAACTGAAGCAACGACACTTACCGAGTTTTTTATAGCTCCATGATATATCGGATTTTGTTTAGATATCCGTGCATTGGCACAGTTTCGTTTGTGTAATTATTAAGTGTTAATAACAAAGAAGTTTTATCAAAATGATTGGATTGGCGAAAAATCCTATTTTAGTTATGTTTTAAAACTTTTTGCTTAAAACGTTCAGGAAACCGAAAACATTTTACCATAATAAATTTCATCAACATTTGTCATTAGTTTAATCGTTGGCAATAATGTTAATTTAAAAAACAGACAACCAAAATAAAAACCACTTTTTGGATTGAGAACTTGAAAACCGGTAACTTAAGACCATTAAGATCGATTTTTAAGATCATAATTTTTTTTATATACTTCGTTTATTGAAAAAATGAAAAAAGCCATATTTAGTCAAATTAAAAAATGTATGTCCACTAATACATATATATCCTTCGCAGATAGTTCCCATAATGTTTCCTAACGGTATACGTTCCATAAGCTAATTACAGTAAACAGTAAAAATTACTATCAAAAGATTATTAAAAATGTACATTTTTACATTTTGTAGTATAGACTCTAGTGTCATTTTATTGCAAACCATATTGTTAAACCTGTTAATTTAAACACTAAGTTTGAAGCAATAAAGAAACCTTTCAGAATTGCGTGCCAAAACCCGTTGATTGCCTTTGTATTTACACTTAAAAAACCCCAGAAAAGTATCCATTAGTTAGAACATTGCTTCCTTGGTGCCCTCTCCGAGATTACTTATTCATTAAACAATTAATTTAGGCACACAATTAGTTAAAACAATCAATTAACCAACAATTGTTAACAATTGAATTAATTCTTTGTAAGAAGGATGTTTTTTTGATATTAAATTTGCGAAAAATTATCATAACTTATTTAGCAAAAATTACATATCGATTTTAAATGAGAATTCACACTGTGTATATTTTTTTTATTTAACGCTTAGACCCAAAGTATTAACAAACACGAAAACATATTTTCCCTAATGGTTTTTCAACTCGTAACGTCTGTTTATAGTGAAATTTTAAAATAAATTTTTGAAACAATTTCTCGTGATAGATTTTCCTCAAACTTTGCACACAAGCTTTAGTCTATGCCACAATTCAATATTTTATTATTATTATTATTATGATTATTTTGTTATTTAAAAGCACATTGATGCTATTATCGCCTCCCTAAATGTAAGTGTAAAGTGTTAAAGTCGTAAGTGTAATGTTGTATGTGTAAGTGTGTGTTAGACTCGGGTACCGCGAGGAACGTCTAAATCCACTCAATAGGTGCTGCTAGTCTGCAACCCCTGCGGGGTTCAATATTTTAAAAAAGGTCAATCAAAAAATGTACCAAGTTTAACTGATTTTTCTACAAAAAAAGTGTTTTAAAATGCTAGACAACTGGTGCAGCAACTTAAGAACGATCGAAATACCTCATTTAAAATTTAATATTAATTTTTTAATGCATATGCTAAATTTGTACATTTTGTTGATGTAAAACGAATGTAATACTTTGCGAAAAATTGATGCTTTTTGAATTACATAAAATTAAAAAGCAACTCAATAATTTCAATTCATTATTATTAAACGTGTCCAACGTAAACGTATCAAAGTAATTGATTTTTTAGAAATTTAATCTATTTAACCGTCTGTGTCTTTATTGACTTACGTCATATTGACGCGTTTCAGGACTGAGGTTCTACTTCTGAACTCACTCCTAGGAGGTCGTTAACAAATTAAAATTTTATAAAAAAACAAAAAAACGTTACAATAAATACATCATTGTGTGATAAAAAAAAAAAATATGTTTTGTGTGATATCTGTTGTGCTGTTTTATATAAATTTCAATGTGTTGACGACCTCCTACGAATGAGTTATGAAGATGGGACCTTATTCCCGAAACGCGTCAATATGACGTAAGTAAATGAAGTCACAAACGGTAAATAGATAAAACTTCAATAATTTCACATGTTATATTAAGCATTCTTAAACTATTTTTAACTTGAATTACGATTTTTGAAAGTTTCACAATTTATTTAATGATTAAAATTTTACTTGCACTGATTATTATTAGAAAAGTTTCGGTTATTATAAAACCTTTTATTGATACTTGTTTATTATAAGCGCGATGTATTTTCAGAAACATTTAAACTGAAAACAAATATTTTTGCAATTAGTTCGATTCCAATAGAACTTTTCAAAGTGAGCATACCAATTTTCTAAATGCAAACACACGTATCATTTGTTGAGGATTATCAGCTGTGAGGATGAATTGCAATTGTGTCCTGCATCCTTTGTCCGATCAGGATGCGGTTCCCAGCGCAGCTTATATTTGGTCAAATATGTCAGACAGTACAGCCAGCTCCCAAAGCTACACCTGCCGAATGACAAATGTATCTAACCTCAAAAACTAATCCATTCCGTTCTAGTGAAACCTTTACCGATTGTAATTAGTCGAGGTTCATAGTCAACAATATATATTTTTTAAACCACTGTCAGCACCGTAATCAACATTTAAAACCGCGTTTAAAATACGAAAATGAACCCTGAACAACTCCAAAAAAAAATTTCTTAAATTCAATAGGATTTTGAAAATTCTAAGTGCAAATTTTTGCAGGTTTTAACGCTGATTACGATGGTGAAACGAGATCTGCTCATATTTTAAAACAAAATAGTTATGCATTTTTTTAAGAATTTGTAATGACCGCCATTTTGAAACTGTTAAACAGATTTGCTAAAATAACACAAACACGTGTTCACACACACACACACACACACACACACACACACACACACACACACACACACACACACACACACACACACACACACACACACACACACACACACACACACACACACACACACACACACACACACACACACCACGTCTAACTATGTCTCTGAAAAGCGTATCCTAAGTTCGTGGGTCCATATGTAGTTACAGATGTAGGTTATAGCTAACCTTTCCGTTAATCAGTCAAATCCGATCCTTCGTCCTCATTAGCGGCATAAATATAGACATTAAATTACACACTCACACTCACACTCACACTCACACTCACACACTCACACACACACACACACTCACACTCACACTCACACTCACACTCACACACACACACTCACACACACACACACACACACACACACACACACACACACACACACACACACACACGTCTAACTATATCTCTGAACAGCGTATCCTAAGTTTGTTTATATATATATATATATATATATATATATATATATATATATATATATATCCGTAATATTGTATGAGAAAAGCCAAACATCAAAACTTCAAATTTGAATTCCCTCTTCTGAATAAATTGTATATTTTTCCAAAAGAATGTTTCATGTATAAAACAACTTTACAATTTATTATAAACTAGCTGTATCCGGCCACGCGTTGCTGTGGTTCAATCTGGTTCAATTTAACAATGCATTCGGAAACACAGAAATGGAATCGTAAAATATTTAGTATAGCGTGTGTTGCTTTTACGTATGTCCAACAAATAGCGCTGATTTTCCAAAAAAAAAAAAAAAAATTAATTATTATCTGTCACAAGTATGACATCTATATAATAGTAGGTATAGCCTATAAAAACATGCGCGTGTTCAAATGCAAGGTTGTGTCAAAATTTCAAAGCAATCGGTGAAGAATTTTCAGCGGTTTAAGATTTTGAACTTGTGAACATTTATATATATATATATATATATATATATGTGTGTGTGTGTGTGTGTGTGTGTGTGTGTGTGTGTGTGTATGTGTGTATTTGTATATATATGTATATATATTAATAAGCACTTTTATTCATTATTTACTGTATTATTTACCAGAATAAAATAAATGCAAAAACATTACATAAACGTTCATAATCAGGCAACGTGTAAAGAATTTATTACAACTGAAGTCAGGGTGCAAATTTTAAATAAAATACATAAATTTTTCGATAATAAATCAAAATACTCCGTCAGTTAGGGTTATTTTTTCCAATTCACTCTGGAGTAGTAAATATCTTTTATTTAAAATTTCACATAGTTATTTAAATTACTTAACAAATTTTAAAAAATAGCCATATTTTTGACAGTAACCGAGCCAAATAACACAGCGACGCAACGGTTCAAAATAATTTGAATTATTTGAAAAAGCAATCCTATTTTTAACACTTATGGCCCAAAAAAGGCTTTAAAAAACTGTTTTCGAAAAATTAAAATTGTCACCGAACTATGAGCAAAACGTTTCTTTACAGCAATGTGCACAGACATCCAAGCAAAACAATGTGGCGTGAAAACAGAAAGATCATTAAAATCTCAAAATCGTAAGAGTACTGATCTTATTTCATCACAGTTTAACTGAATTGTGACTGTGTATAATTACTGTAAGTGTGAAGGGATTGGCGAAACAGGTTAAAACTGTCATTTTGAATTAGTAAACCACTACTGCATTTGACTTTAAAAAGCCATTGTAAGCTGCAGGCAAACACATCGATACAGCTACCCGAATTTTGTTCTAATTAAAATGTCTCAAAAAATAAACTATTTTTTTCATTAATATGTCTCCAAACAAAACTTATTTTTTCTCATTAAAATTCACCAAAAATAAAGTAATTTTTTCTCATTAAAATGTCTCAAAAATAAACTAATTTTTTACTAAGATATCTCCAAAAATAAAATTATTTTTTCTCATTAAAATTCACCAAAAATAAACTGTTTTTTCATTAGATGTATCCAAAAATAAACTATTTTTTCTCATTAAAAATTCTCCAAAAATAAAGTAATTTTTTCTCATTAAAAAGTGCCTCAACAATAAACTAATTTTTCTTATTAAAAAGTTCAAAATAAAATTTTTTTTCTCATTACAAAGTCTCCAAAAATATTTTTTTTTTCGTTAAAAGGTCACCTAAAATAAATTAATTTTTTATCATTAAAAGTCTCATCCGTTACGGAAGAGACAGACATATAATATAAAATTTCAACTGCTATCTTCCATACTCTGCATGCAGTTCACCTTAAATAAGTAATACTTGTGAATACTTTTCAATATAGTGTAGTATATATATATATATATATATATATATATATATATATATATATATATATATATATATATATATATATATATATATATATATATATATATATATATATTATTATTATTATCTGCATGTATAGACCCTGTTGGATCACAAAAAGCACTCCGACTCATGTCTTGTTCCTTCTAATCCTCCACACCTCCCTCATCCTGTCCCCATGGATCCTCTTCCGCTCATCCGTCCATTTTACCCTTGCTCTCTTTGGGATTTCATTCTCTGGGACCTTCCAACCGAGCATCTTTCGCCTGTATGCATTCCTGTCTTCAACGTCTATTGAGTCTATTTCTGCGTCAAGTAGTTCTATTCTGACTTGTGCGATCCACGACGTTGTTGATTTGACACCTTGTATATACTTAAGGATTCTGTTGGCAAGTCTCGTTGGGAGTCTACTTATGTGTCCATAGAACCGAAGCCTCCTTCTTCTGATATCTGCTGCCAGGTTCGATATCTTCTCTGTGGTCTTCCGAGAGTGCAACCTGTATCCATCTTCTGTTAATCTCGGGCCAAGGATCTGCCTCAAGATTTTGCTTTCTTCCTTCAAAATATCCTCCATGGTAGCTTTTGTGTGGAGAGCTAGCGTCTCGCTTGCATATAATACCTCCGGTTTTATGACTGTGTTGAAGTGTCTGATTTTTGTGTGCGTCGACATACATCTCTTATTGTAGATATCACGCGTTATACCAAGAGCCCTCTTCATTCTCAGTAGCCGAACCCTTTGCACAGCCTTCTCGCCACCCGTGGGTTCAAGAATTTCTCCCAGATATTTGAAGTGCTTGACTCTGTTTATCTTACCATACTTTGTGTTTAGTTTTTGAATATTTAATTTTGAACAGAAGAATTCGGTTTTTTTAAACGAGATCTGTAGACCGGCCCTCTCTGCACATTCCTTTAGGACTTCTATCTGTTTAATCGCTGTTGTTTCATTATCTGTGAGTATGGCTAGGTCATCTGCAAAAGCTAGGCACGCGATTTCTGTTGTCCTTAGGTCTTCCAAGTCGAACTGGTTTCCAATGCCCTTCAATTTTTAATTCTTTCTCCCATTCCCTGATAACTTTTTCCAACACCAGATTGAAAAGGAGAGGTGAGAGTCCATCTCCTTGGCGAACTCCAATAGTGATCAGGAAGGGTTTAGATATTTCCCCCATAAATTTCACCTTAGCGATTGTGCCTGTCAGTGTTTGTTTGATCAGTCGCAGTGTTTTAGGATCAAGTCCATGTTCTTCCAGGATATTAAACAAAGATTTTCGATCAATGGAATCGTACGTTTTTTTGAAATCTACGAACGTACAGATCACTGGGACATTCCTTTTAGCTTTTACTTGCAATATTGTTTTCAGGTTGAAAATTTGTTCTGTGTGCACGATCGACCCGGACGGAAGCCTGCCTGGTACTCACCAATTCTGTATTCTATTTGTTTTTGTGTCCATATATATACGCATGCGTAAGTGCACGCGCGCGCGCGCGCGCGCGCACACACACACACACACACACACACACACACACACACACACACACACACACACACACACACACACACATTTCGAAAGAAGCTCTTAAATCGATAGTGCAGATGACACGTAAGTCATCCGATACGTTCTTCTTAGTTTATATCAATTATAAGTCTTTGCAAACATCAAAATACAAGTGAGTATAAATATTACAAAAATAAGGCGGTGTGGCCACCAAATGCGGGTCGGAGTTGCGCTGAGTGGAACGGACTTCGAATTCAAAGCGTAACCAATTGTTTTTAATGTCCGTGCGGCTACTGAAAGCAAAACGGAGGCATGAGGCGGCGCTTGGTTCAACTCACCTCAGTTTCGCTTTTAGTGGCAACGCTCAGGTTACAAACAATGCGTAGTCCGCTCGCTCAGAGCAACTCCCCTCCACTTGTAGAGAGACCAGCAGGCCTAAGAAAGAAGACCCCTGCGGAATGTGCGTTACTGTTTTATTACAAAGTACTAAGTGAAGTTTTGCGTCGAAATGTTCGTTTACGTAAATGTAACTTTTTGTAAATTCGCTTCCATCAAGTCAGCGAGACAACTGCGTGCCGCTGTTAAGCCGTTCACGTATCGCGTTGTAATCCGCAAATTTCCTGTCATTTTTCGAGACGACGAACAACGCCTTCGTTACTGCGCAAAAATAAAAAGTCTAATCTCTAAGAGGCGAAGCATAAAACCCTTATACGACTTATGTTCCTACTTTATGTTTTATAATTCGAAACAAAGTACTTCTTACCTTCACACGCCTAAATAAAACATCCTCATTTGATGGGTGCATTACGCCTTACGATCCGTACCGGCATAATCATAAAGGCAAGGAAAAGTGTATGCTCCAACTACCGGAGGGGGGGAAGGCTCTCACGATGACGTCACATACAATATAACCTTCAATTAAGGTCACAGGTGTGGATGGTTGTTTACGAGCTCCCCCGGGAGATGGCACCAGTGAGTGACTCCATTTCTGTTTATTGTCTAACATTAAACCTTAGCGCGCTCGCTGCTCGCTACGCAGTGACCCTAATATTACACTAAACTATAACGTTTACAATGTGATTAGACGTTAGATTATTGTAGCATGATTTACACTGTGTTTTGGCATGTCTCGTAAATTATACCGCACGCTTCACGCGGCGTAATAAAAATATTTCATATTTTTTGTAATCAATTGTGTTTCGGAGCTGAAGCAAGTCGATAAGTGATGCTATCAAGATTATAAAACAAGGAATAGGATGAATACTGCTGCTTTGTTTGTTTATGTGGAGGAAACAGGAATCAATTAAAAAACATTCCTCCTAATAAGCCTCTTTGGAGCCTTAATAATTAATTAATTACTTAATTAATTCTTTGGATTTAAGACTCTTGCCAGCAGGAGACGAAGCGTGTTTGGTTTTCAAGATGCCAACTAATAGAATAGTTTTGTCCACACATTAGAGGAGACTAAATTAATCTTTCAATGGCACTTTGAATGTAGAGTAGTTTGTTCATAGCTTACCACATATTTATTTTTTTTAAATATTTTCTAGCTGTTTTGTTAAAAACATTTAAAAATTAATAAAAATTGAATTCGTTAAAATACTCGTATCATCACACGATTTTTTGTCAAACTCTCTTCAAATTAAATGCAATGTTTAACAATCGTAATTATTTTCCGGCGGAGGCACCTAAAGTGAGCAGCTGACTGCTTAACAATCCCACCGTATCTCTAGCTCATACTACTCTCACTCATCTAATCAAGATACACATTCATTTCACTACATAAGTTGGATAACTCTAAAGTGTAACCGACTCGTTTTGGTGGAGTGACTGACACTGGCCTAATGGTGTATCAAATGGAGCCCTGAGATACGTGGCGACCTCCTAGTGTACCTTAGCGTTGCCCATGCATGCAGGACTTCGTGTGCAAGGATCTCAGTTCCCTAACGACTTTGTGTGTTCTTATGTGCAAGAATGTAAAATGGAATGAGTGGGATCTCACCACAAAACCTCTGTAATAACGGTCAAGAGAAAGAAAAATTGAAAGGGAATAAGCAGAGGAATCATTTGCAAGCACTTCAAAAATGAACTGAAAACTCACCCATTAGAAGTGAGAGAGTTACCCTCATGAATCCTCTCCAAATCCTAGACTTTATGAAGACGCTAGGGCTGGAGAAAGCGCCATAACTTAGCTTAGGAATGTAGAAAGGGGATGCAATAGACCTACAGGTCGCAGTGCATAAATAACCCTAGAAATTCATTCGTCATTCATTAATTCATACCGTAATTAAATGTAAATAAGTATAATATTTTGCACCACTTATTTGAACTGCTGTAGAAGAAATCTTAGAATATAAAAACATTCTTTTCTCAAAATTTATAAGCTTTAGGACAAGGAGAAACAATCCCGTAAGTGAACATCTCAGGAAAACAGAAAATGGCCACACTATGTTTACAAGTGTAGCAGTGCAACAGTAACCCACCAAAAATTAGTTCCTTCATCGTAATTATTTCTCGAAATCAGTTTACTCATTATCGTATGCCGGGAACTCTTCTGTTAAAAAAAATATAATCACTTAACCTAACCTGACACGTTTTAGTGTATGCGACCTAACGTAGTTTGCCAAGAACTTTCCTGTTAAAAAAAAAAAAAAACATAATCACCTATCATAACCTGTCCTAATCTAACCTAACCTGACATTCTTTAGTGTATGCGAACTAATGACTTTTCGCGAGGCACTACTGAAACACGATAATCACCTTTATAGATATATTCGTTACACTGTTTCCTTACCAAATTTGGTGGAAGGAATTACCAATTTTAATCTCTGGCCATTAAATTTTTGGCAAAAGACATAATAGGCAGACAGACGCTATCCCGAAAATATAAGGTACATTGGTGTGCGGACCCCCTCCCAAAAAAACATACATAGGCCTAATTACTATCCTCAGCCTTGTTATGTAAGCAATCAATTATCAGTTTGTTACACGCGGGGTCACGCTGTCCCTCGTCGGCCGCCATAATGATTAATCACTCTGTCATAGAAACACTCCTCCCCCGACCACCTTTACTTTACTTTTCAATTCCAAACTATATCATTACATCAATACACCTTCCTTTATGTTAATGATTTGAATTAGTGTTAAACAGTGTTTTTTTCATTTCAAGTTTCTTTTTATTGCTGAAAATGCTCACAATTTATGTCAATGTTCCAGATTTACAGGAGGAATCAATTAAACCTAGAAGCAGAAGGCCTCCCAGGGAATCACTGGGATCGTCTTGGTTGCGATGACAGGGCTCTCGGGAATCGTACTCCAAGACTAGAGGGCACGGAAAAACATACCACGGAGGAACCGTGCATAAACTATATGGGACGGATAAGGAAACTGCAGATCATACAATCTATGATTGTGAATCTCTCATCAGTAGATGACGAAGGGTGTTCCAATTCCAGGTCCCTGAAGATAACTGCATAACCTATAAATATCCATGTAATATAATATAACCTCTATCTATTTCTTTGAAAATGTACAGATTTTTTTACAAAGGTTAAAAAAGTTGTTTGTAAAACTTTCAACTAAAGATAGATAGAAACAGAAGTGAATTTAAAAAAAACTTTTTATGCCTGTTTTCGAACGTCCTTAGGAGTTTATTTTCCCCCTACTTTGCTAATCAGTCGAAAAATTACTAAAACCAATCTGTAAGTTGGATTGATCGTGGACCTATCCACAGAAATTCAGATTTAACTGAAGGACAGATTTAACTGAATATTTTTGTGGTGCTACAAAAAGAAACATGCGTACAACCACCCACAACTTCAGCAATGACGAGGATTTGAAGTTGCGTAGTAAAAGAGAAACTTTTTCGGATACCACAATATTACTACGTTGTCTTGTTTTTTATAATCAACAAAAAAATATTCCTGTTGATGAAAAATTTGTAATTTAATGGATCTTAAAGATTTTTTTTATCTAGTGTAGGTTACCATTGGAAACTCGATTACTGATTCCGAATATTAATATTTTGTAGATAACCGCCAGCCCTCTACAAGAGTTTAGCTTTTTCAAGTGTTCCCTTTAGTTTTGATATTTTAGGTGACAAAATGTCGAAAAAACTATAAATCTAGTTTGTAACAAACAAAAAACAGTTTTTCAAAATATTGTGGTATTTTACAGTTCTTCAATGTAAGGATCACAAAAGAGCGTCTTTTGAAAAATTTAGCAAGAACTTTGAAGGGTTTTTTACAACTCTCAGTATTTTTCACCGTGGGTAAAAGTAAATATAATACGATACGAAAACCATTTTTATGTTTGACCATGACTACAGTTTAAGTCGCGGCAGAGCAGACCCTCAGTAGACTTACTATGCTTTAAAACCTTGTGTTAGACCACTTTATTTTGCCAATACAGGTTTTAAAGTTTTTGTTGTACACAGATACAGTAATTAAAAGATACCAAATTTATTAAACTGGATTTAATTAAATGTAAATAAGTATAATATTTTGCACCACTTATTTGAACTGCTGTAGAAGAAATCTTAGAATATAAAAACATTCTTTTCTCAAAATGTATAAGCTTTAGGACAAGGAGAAACAATCCCGTAAGTGAACATCTCAGGAAAACAGAAAATGGCCACACTATGTTTTCAAATGTCCCATAAAAAACATTGCATTGAAAAAGAAAAAAGTACTTTTTAATCGGAAAATTAAAACGAAATTTTATGCTTGTTAAAAATTTGGTTACTAGTTTTGGATATTAAACATTTTTTTCTTCATTCAAAATTTGGTGTCTTGACCTAAAAACGTTTTCAAGGACATGTGGTTTACATATGTAAATGTTAATTTTTTTCGAAATTTCACCTTAAAAATTTACCAATCGGCTATGTTTGTATTTGACGGCAGTTTTCCCACTCTCGGATCGATTAAAAACATTGTTGGAAAAACAGTATTTTTTGTTTAATCAGGAACATATAATTAAATAATTTTCAAATAAGAAAATTTGTGTAACGTTTAATCCTTTGTTCACTTGTTAATACAATATATTTCTTTATTTTGTCATAGCGATTTCTTACCACATCACTACAAAGATTTTGGTGTCAACTTCTTTTCTATTTCTTTCTTATCTTATCATTCTTTAGTTCTACAATGAAAGAAGTTCATTTACGTTGTTACAATATTGCTGATACTTCTCTTTAGCAGTACACATCACTTCATGTACCAAATACAAATCATGTGTTGCAGAATCTACAATAATTAATGTTAGGTTCGAGATTTTACACATTTGTGCAATTTGCAATCAGAACCTACTTATGTAAAATTAGATGATTCTCATTAAATGTTAATGCAATAAGCCTACACAGTTTGATACTGAAAACAGAGTATAAAATCAATATACGTTGAGTATAATAATTATCACCGAATTTTCATTGGATAATGAGTTATTGGAGGACGACCCAGGCCCGGAACCATAAAATAAGCGTAGATCCTGACCTCTTGATCACTTTTTGAGAGTTCGTTTGAAATGTTAGGGTCAATTTATATATGAAAATTAATGGACCTTGGCCTACCAGAACCATTTTTGTATTTCAACGGATTTGAATATCTAAAATGTTAAATTATGCAAACTTTAACTCTGATTACGATAATTAAATCAGATTTTCAAAAAAGTGTTAAGAAAGACAATTATTAATTTTCAGGTAATATTTGAAGTTCTTTCAAAACGTTAAAATGGATTTTGTTGGATAAAAAACTTATCCGAGCTATTAACAAATACGATTTTCGTGTCAAGATCGAATCAAGTCCAACCAAAATTGTGACATATTACGTACTACAGTATACTCGTATATCGTTTTAACGACCCTCGCAAATCTATTCCTGAATCGACTTTCATTCCTTTCGCTCTGGAGTGAGAAGTTTTTGCACTATTTTTGCGCAAACTTTCTACATGTTCAGTGATTTATGCAAAATCTGACGGACACTTTCTTTGTGAAATCCTGAGATTTCAACAAGAGCTACAGGATCGTCCACGGCGCAGATTGTCTTCGGTCGTTTCACGTCCCTCCTTAAACCTTTTGAACCACTCACAAACTTGTGTACAAGATAAACATTCACTTCCGTACACTTCCTTTAACATGGCATGAGCTTCTGTAGCAGTTTTTACAGTTTCACAAGGAACTTGAGGTTAACTCGTTGCGCCATCTGAACACTTTGTATTTTTTTCGACTAGGGAAAATTGGGGAAGCATCAACAGGCACACCTGCTCGTTGTTTGCCCGTAGGAGCTCCAGTCCGTTTATGTAATTGTAATACCTCGTATATCGTTTTAACGACCCTCAAAAATCTATAGGCCAGGATCGGCACTCATTTCAAGGTCTCGGGTCTGGGTCTTACCATAATAACCGATCCAATAGCTGATTTTTCCAGTGGAAATGTGCTAATAAAAAAGTCGAAATTGAAAGTCTATTCTAAAGCCTATAACAATTTTTTTTATTGAATTTATAGACAAATCTAAAGAAATGTGTTTCTATAATATTTTTCGTCTTTAATCCTTCTAAATATATTTTGTTATTTAGGATTTTGTTATACTTACGATGATATGTAGGGCGTCTCAGTCAGTGTTTGGCCTTCTGACCGATAATGTGTTAGCAAATTTGTATTTATCCTTTCCAATATTTCACAGCTTCCTACACGATACATTAACAGACAGCTGAAACCATCGATTCGCCCGCTTAAATAAAATATCACCCAGCCACCATCATTAAAATAGCAGCTAAACAGTTTGACTGTGAACGGGGCGTCGGGCGGCGTCGCTGTGAACGGGGCGCGTTATTTCTTGTGTTTTGTGCATTACTACGGTCCCTTGGGCGCCGTGGAGGCCCCACTAAATATCACCGCGAATAACTTAGTCCCATAGTCGCATGCGATATCACTTCTGTACATTTTATTGTTCCCGCGGCACGATCGAGCCGCCCAACTTTCGCAACAAATAAAACAAAAAGACCGAACAACGTCTGTAATAGTGATTTGTTGATTTGCATTCGGCGAGAGGAACTTTTTATGTCTCCGCGATTCATAAGATCGGCGTGATTTCAAACTTATTTTCTTTACACTTTTTATTATTTACGAATAGAAAATTAAACTGTACCTCACAACGTTGTCGATAATCGATAACAACTTGGAATAGTTATTTGTAGCTACATAGTGAGCTTATAACGAGGACTAGTCAATAGTCAGTTGAATAATGGTTAGAAGTACATAGTACATACACGTATATGTAGTGTATTACATACAAAGTAATTGTAAAATAAATAATTTATCTTTATATTACAAAAGTAAAAGAATGCAGAACACACGACTTAATGTTGAATCATTCTATTACTTATATCGTATGTTCTGTGTTTCTTAGATACGTTTTACATTAACTTTGATATGATGTTAACATTTTTTCATCAGACAAGGAAAAGAGGAAACTCTTCGTGAAACGAAAAGTAACAAACCTGTCCAAGCTTAATAGTGATGGGTAATCCAAAATATATATCAAATCGAAACACACACACACACACACACACACACACACACACACACACACACACACACACACACACACACACACACACACACACACACACACACACACACACACACACATACACCACGCGTGTTACACCGTTCTAGATTTAATACTATCTACAACGTTTCGCCAAAATCTTATCTGGCATCTTCAGGTTATTCTCGCTCCAAGTTTGAAGTCAAACTGAAGGAAACTTTCATCTGCCAGCTCCTTATAGTAACTCCGAATGACGCAAAAAATAGAAAGTTGTCTGACTAGGTGACGTAGATCGATCCACCATTAGCACCCATTAACCCAGCTGATTAGGTCCAAATAAAAATATTTTTATTTGGAACCTATAGGGAGTCGATCGAAGTCAGCTAGTCAGACCACTCTCTATTTCCGTCATTCGGAATTTGCTAAGGAGCTGGCAGGTGAAAATTTCCTTCACTCCGACTTCAGACTTAGAATGAGAAGAATCTCGAAATTTCCAGATACGATTTTGGCAAAACTTTGGAACAATGTTTCTTCCACAAACAATTTTGTCGAACGGATGTACAATGACTTAAAAAGTTAAGGCGTCTATCTAAGAATTAAAAACATCTAGAGGTGGCAGGATCGGCACTAATTTTAAGAATTCAGTTGCGGTTCTGATAATATTGATTTTTCCAATAAATAATTTTCAAATAGAAATTCTCTGAACATGTGTTAGATCCTTTATGTTCTTCCACACCACCATTCAAAAAATATTTACCTGTCTTTTAAGCAGTTTGTATTTATGTTGATTAATTTTAAAATTTAAATTGTGCAAATTTAAATGCTGATTACGATTGTGAGTTATATTTGCAAAAGTGTTAAACGCTTCCCTCAAGTCAGCAAGACTGCTGCGCCACGATAATTTCTTAATTCTGGCGAAACAACAGTCAGACACCTAAGCTATTCACACTTCGCTTTTCTCTCTAATCAGTGTAGAAAGTGCGGCGTTGATTACAATGCAATCGATCACCAGCGACGCCTAAGTTTTGGATTGTATAAATTGAAAACGTTAACTAAGATCCTTTTAAATAACAAAAAAAAACTGATCTTCGAAAGTGTCGGCACTATTTTCTGACAAGACGAATCTCGCACCACAGTTCCATAAAACATCCGACAAAGTTCTTGTTTTACCGCCGCTGTGAATGAGCCGACGACTACACTTTATACATAAAACCCGATATTCACAAAATATGATACAAAATGTTGATAGAAAAAAGCGCGCAATCGGCGGGTCCATTGTCGCAAACCGCGACTCGTAAAAAGCGGCGTCGTAAAGCCGCGCAAAACATTCCGTACACAAGTACTGCGGTAAAGTGTTTATTTCTCTTCAAGAAAAGGCCGAGTTACTTTTACCTTTTACACACAAAGGCTTTTAGTAAAGGCGGGGTAGGTTTTTGTGACGCGATTTTTAAGAAGCTATGAGGCTTAACTACACCAAACTGTGGACATCACACTTTCGTAAACTAATTTCAATATCCGCTTTCACGGTGGATTAAAGTGCACCTAAAGAAAGTGTACTTTCCAAAGATAAATTAAAAATCTCGTAAATATGTCTTTTGTAATATACTACCGTAAGTAAAGTATGAACTGGTTAGGCTGGTGAATATATTGGAGCATGCCAAAAGGGAATCGTCAACATTGCGGCTGTCGTGTTCATGTTGCCCAAGTCTTCAAACATTTTATTCTGATTACTACGGTACATGATCTGTGATAATTCTGATTAACTGTCAAACTTTATTCCAATCCTAGTCTTCTTCTTGTTACCTTCGTTTTACAAGAATCTCGAACAACCAAAATTTGTTGTTGAAGTTCGTATAGAGTATAATGAAGGAAATGACAAGACCCATAATTAAAAACAGACAATAGTAAAAGCTGACACCAAAAATCAGTGGAAATTTTGTATAATTTGTGAAGAACAGGTAATGCTAGATTTCACCCTTGCGCAGAGAAGAATTGCAGATTCGAAATATGGGAAGAGAAGAACACAGCAAACTAAAAAGTGAACGGTGTGATATGGTTATAAAAATATTTCAAAATTTATAAAATTGAACTATAGTTCAATCTAAATAATTGGCTGTCTAAGCTCCGTACTAGTATTGCATTATCTGGTATTAGAAGAATTAAATTACGTTAAATAAAATGTAAACTACAAATAGTTGACAGGAGTTATTCGCTTACACCTTTTTGCATTCGGAGTGTTGCTTGCCAGTTGATCCACGTATATCAATAGAAATAAAGTATTAATTATAAAAGTTGATAAAAAACTTCACATAAATCTTGTTGTTCGAGAACGACAAGTGGACGGTGTGCAGTTATCAGCGAACGTCAACAGACAATTAATACTTTCAACAGTTAATATAACAGCAAATTCAATCTAAAGAAGTGATCATTTCAACAAAAATTTAACTATACTCGGCTAGACTATAAGTAATGAATAGCAGAATAGTAGAAGAATCCTGGAGAGGTCGAGAAAGCTGACGTGAACTGATCAAGAAAAAATCGTTCATTTGCACGGAAGTCGAAGTCAATTTAACTAGAAGCTGATTCTCACAATGGTTTTCTTAATACTTAAATACCTATAAAAAAGAATTTTTATTCAGTTAAGGACGTAAGAATAAAACAATTTTATCTCTGACTGTTGAATGTATAAAAAATGAAAGATTTTAGAAAGTAAGAAAGATGAACTATTTTATTCTGCAAAATAAGCCGATTTTTAAATAGCCTACATGTCAAATAATGTTGTTAAATAGTCAAGGTTATAAAATTTATAGGCTAATACGTAGAATCAGAATATTATTTCTCAAAATTGAAAAAGATAATATAAATACGTAATTAAATAATTAATTAATGAAAAATATTTGAGAAAGAATTAAAATTGTTATTCTTGGAAGATTGATAAGAATAAAAATAGTTAATAAAAATTACGTAACAGTAAAGGATGATAAATAATGCGGAAAAAGTGTTTTATTATTATTATTATTATTTGCTTAAGATCCATAATACTTAATGCCAGTTAAGTTAATTATGATCGACTCTAACTAAAAGGGTTTACGGCAGTCTCGAACGTGCGACCTTGATGTACGCAAGCTTTAAAAATGCATCAGACTGACCACCGATGACTGTTTCCAACTCTTGTATTCATTCATATATATTTATCTGTTTGGATAAAATTTTAAAATAAATTTTTAAGGCACTTTCTCGTGGTAGATTTTTCTGAAACTTTGCATACATGCATAAACTACGGCACAATTACATATGCTTTAATATAATTTGAAATTAATCACTTAATTTATTAATTATAAATGGTTACAATTTTTCTACATTAAGTTAGGAAGAATGTTTTAAAATGTTAGACAACGATGGAGCCAATAAAGATAGCTGTAATAATTCATTTCAATTTTAACAGACCGTTAAGACTAATTTTTCACTGCAGACAAACTCAATGTTTACATTTTTGTTGTATTTTTTTCAAAATACGGCGATAAAAAAACTACAAGTATATTTAATTATACTTTAAATAATTGTTTTTATAGGTACTTACTGTAGAATAGGCTAAGTAAAAAACTAGCCCAGTCAACGGAGGTTTTCATCCCAAAATTCTTTCAAATAGAACCTATTGACACGAAACTTTGGGACTATATAGAGGTCAGTTCAAAATGCAAAAGTGATATGGTGCTGTTCGATTTTTTTCAAGGAATAGCTCTTTCTTGTCAAGGGATGAAATTTAAAAATTCAAAATAACACAAGGAATCGATAAAGCTATCTATTCCAAGCAAATATTGTTTCTTCGGTTGTTTTGTAGTATTCATTGTTACCTAATTATTTACAGTTGAAATTGACAATTTTTTTTCAAAAAACACAACTTTCTGAATGATTTTTTAAAATAACGAATGGCTTCTCCTAAAAACCTTATGTTTTATCGAAAAAGTAAAACGTGTAATCACAAAAAAATAAAAGTAAAATAATAAAAAAAAAAATAAAAATAAAAGTTATATGAAAAAACAATGTTTTTTAAAAATTTCTAAAGGAGCAATAATAACCAAATTAGGTCTTTTCAAAGTACGATCTACGTCGCTAAAAACTTAAGTCGATTCTTATTACAGAAAAATATTAAAAAGAGACATGTTTTTGAAAATCATAGAAAACATTTCATAGAGTACGTAAAAAGACTTATAAAAAAGTTTTCCCCCACCTATCTAACTTACAAATAACGATGTTGTGACGAAAACAGGATCACTTTCATGCACTTTTTTGAGCGAGAATCCACAAAAAAACGTTCATTTTATTTAGTTGTTACCAAGATGCTCAGAAAGTTTGACCGGTTTATAGTACATAGTTTCGATAAGTATATCGATTAATTTTTTAACTTTTTCAAAATAACTAGCACATACTGAGATTAACATGGCACTGATATATCATTGACAAGTGTGAACAACCCTTACACGTTCCATTAATAGTGCATCTAAAGTCTTTCCACATAGCAATATCAATTCGTCTACTATTGTGATATGTTCAAGTTTCATCAGTATGGTAATTAAAATTTCATTAATAATTAACCTACAAAACTGTCAATATAGCCTAATCAGTACGATGTTGTCTGAAGTAAAAATATTGCATAAATAAAAGTACTCGCTAACGGGCGTAAATATCGAGCTGTTAGCATTACAAAACACGACGCCTCCTTAAGGAATACTGTGCCTCTAATAACGCTTCAACCTGCAACAAGGACGCAGGGTCCTTGAGGAAAATATGAATTAAAATCCAAACGGAAACGCTGGGTTTTGTAACAGGAGCTGGCGTCTCTGGGGCGAGAAATGCGCCAACGAAAATGCAATATTTCTCTTTAAATACAGTACAAAGTTATTTGTTAGGTAATTACCCCAGGGAACCGGGTTCTTATGTCATGCCAAGGAGGTGGGTATCATTCCACGTTGTAACATATGTTTTTCAACTTTCTGTAGACTGCTAATGAATATTTTTCTGTAAAAACTGAACGTGTTTTTGCTAATGCCTGTCAGTTAAAACGCTCAATGGTGATTGAAATGAATTGCGTCACTATAAATTTGTTTTTTTATCAAATTTAAGTGAAAATATATATAAACAAACAAAAATATAATCCTCTAAAGCAGCTGTCTTGCTGACGTGATGAAACCGAATCCCGAAAAATAATTCTTTTATTAAACCTTTTAAAAATTCTAAATTTAAGAAAATGAACACTGACTGCCGTCAAAATAAATTTCTTAACGTCAACGAATTTTAAAAAATATTAACTTATGTAGTTCTTAACTCTGATTGCAATGGTGAAATCAGATTTTCAAACAAATTTGAACAAAAGGGTTAAGAAGTTCTATAAAGTTTTGAAATAGCTGCCATATTGAAACTATTAACAAATTTCGTTAGGTAACGAGCTTTGAATATAATTTGTATTATCCCTCAACAAGTGATCTGGAGGTCAACATCGGCGATAATTTCAGGACACCTGGTTTTACCGTGATTGTGGCTCCAATAGCTTATTTTCCAGTCGAAAATTTAATAATTTACCACTTACTGAATCGTTTATCACAGTTGTTGAAACCAAGCTTTTAATGTTAACTTTGGCGACAGGAGTTAATAGAAAATAAGCCTGCTGAACAGAAGAATGTAAAGGAAATATTAAACGAACGACTAAACGAATTTCGTCTCTATTTCTGTCTCTTTTTCTTCCTCCTTTTCGATAACAGTACACGCGTATTATATGAAAACGTTGTGTTGCTTTGGCGTTGTTATTTTTTCTTAGTTGCACGTTGTAACCGTTTATAATATATTCGAAATTAATATAAACGTTTATGATAATTGTTGTTAATATGCCTAGTTTTTAACAACATAACCTAAAACTTATTACAGCCTATCAACTGTTTATTGAACTAGTTGATAGTTACGAATTAGCCTAATATAAAACAATTGATCTTTTACTACAACAACAGTAAATAATATCTAAACTAGGTATACGTATATTTAAACAAAACAAGATATGTGTTTAAAAATATCTTCAACTAATAATATATTCAGCAAATATATCTTTAACAAAACCTTCCCTTCTGTTGGTAACTCCCCGATTTCTAAACATACACATATGTATATACACATACATATATAAATACACGAGATGTGATCATTACCAGTTTTCAGGTATACATAACTTAAAAACAAAAAATTCCATAGAGTTAGCTGTACTGTTATCTAAAATGCATGACAATGTGATTAGTATTTTAAAAAATTTGAAAAGCGGTATAGTTAAAGCGTAAAAAATGATCTGAAAACGATCTTTTTCTTCAACGTTGACGCTTTTACAGCCGAGACTAAACTACTCAACCGATTTTGATAAATGATGACTCGTTTTAATCGTTCTGTTTGCAGGATTGGCTTTTTTTAAATAATAAAATTCCAATAATACGTGGGTTTACTCTTGCAAAATTGCAAGAAATGCAGAAAAATCAGTAAATTTAAACATTTACGCGCCTGAACTAATTTCCATCAACGATGACTCATATTAATCGTCACGGGTTTAGTGTGTTTTGCATAAAAGTAAAACAAATGTAAAAAATTAAATTTGCAAAAACCGTCAGGAATAAAAAAAGTGATTAAAAATTGAATCATTTTCGCCCAAAGTACGAAACCAATTTTAATCAATGATCACTCATTTTATGCGTCATGTAAATTTGCCTTTTGTATTTTGTTAAGGCGAAAAGCACATTGAGGCTCCCTAAATGTAAGTGTGAGTGTAAAGTGTTAAAGTCGTAAATGTAGTGCTGAAAGTGTGTGTGTTACCGCGAGGGACGTCTAAATCCTCTCAATAGGTGCAGCTAGTCTGCACCCCCTTTGAGGTTTGCCTTTTTTAAAAAAATATACAGACTTTTTATATTGTCTTTCGTAAAGAAAATATAAAAAGTAAGTACGTTTACAACAATAACATTACAATAAATTGACAAAACATTTACGTTTCATAATTTTGTACTTTTACTATCGATTGATCAATGAAAGACTATTTGTTACTATACGTTATGAAAAGTTGAAAGAATTATTTTTACGTTCTATACAGCTGTAAACAAAATAAGCCCTTACGTCTTATACTATTATAATCGAATATAAGCACTAAAGTAATTACTTTGCATACACATTTTATTTCCTTCAACAATTATAAATAATAACAATTAGATAATTTAATTTACCATGATCGTCTTCCACAATATTTAGTATCAGTGACATTCCTACAGAAATAATCCTAATGTAAACAAATACCACCAAATGGTAAATGTTCCCTGCCAAATCTACAATTATGAAAGTTGTTAAATCACCTTTAAATTCCGCCAAGAACCAGTCACCTGCTTACGCAGTTTACTGAACATTATCAATCTAAGCACTTGGCGGCGGCGTGCCTTCAATGCAATCTATTGCTCACTGTAATGACAATGGTATTCACCCATGTTCCCTACGTTCAGCGTCTTCGCAAAAGTATTAGTGCAAATGTAAAAACATCAGATTTTTAATCTTGATCTACGCTCTTATTTCAGTTCAAACAACACAATTCATTCCGAAACAAAAACCATATTATTTAAGGAGGCCATTTACACTGTGAATTACTTGGATCATCCGTCCCTTAGGAGGCCGTAATTTACATGAAATACATTCTTGATCTAAACACATTTCGTTATTTTACACACTGGACTGAAATCAGATAGTTATATTGACGGAGAAAAGCACGCCGCGGTCAAGTGCGAAGATTGATATTGTTCAGTAAAATGCGTAAGCAGGTATTGGTTATTTGCGGAATTTAAAGGTGATTTAGCAAATTTCATAATTTTAGACTTGGCGGGGGAATTTTATTATTTGGTATTTTTGTTTACATTTCAGTGATTCCTAGTGGAATGCCCCCCAGTGGGCAAATGTTAACAAATCATGTCAAAATGTTATATATATATATATATATATATATATACATTAAAACTTGTAGAGGTTAGGACGGATCATTTCAGGTCCTAAACCTAGGTTTTACACATAATTAAATTCATTTTCCAAATAAAATATACTCACAATTATCGATAAATAACTTTGGTAGGCCTACATCTTTATTTACTCCCTCAAGATTTTTTTTTTTTTTTTGAGGGGAGCTGATTCCCATTAAATGTTTTAGGAGACGATTGGTATCTTCATCGAAATCATTATGAAATAATTTTACCTCAGACCTGAGCAAAATTCTTAACTTACCGTGAAAATACACAGAGCTACACTTCTACATTTTACATTTATAAATTAAAAAAATAATAATTGCTGTTATTGAAGCAAAAATAAAAATCACTTATCAAGTTTTCTTTTTCTTTTTACTTTAATTACGATAATTTGTTCGAAAACACGACAAATTAGCATAACTAGTTTTTAACAACATAACCTAAAACTTATTATAGCCTATCAGTTGTTCAAGGAAATCAGCTGATCGTTACGAATTAATATAAAACAACTGATCTTTTACTATTACATATTTATCAAAACTAGATTTACGATTCATTTCATATATTTAAACCGGTCAAACGTCTTCGTAGTTTCCGAAGTGTAGTGGTTATGACGTGCGCCTCACACGAGCAAGTTCCCCGGTTCGATTCCGGGCTTAAACACAGAAAATTTTAATTATAATTAATTTAATATAACACTTGCGACGAGCAAAATATACTATTATATATTAATATAAATTTGAGCACTCGCATCGCGCAAAATCCAACATCACAACCAGCCCTAAAATATGATACATGTTTAAAAAAAACTTTCTTAGCAAATAAGCAGTTTTTTGTTCAAATTAAATTAGGCAAACAAAATTAAATAACACTGATTTATCCAAAATGTATATCCGGGTTTTACTGTCCAAAGCTGCAACCAAAATATATGATATTTTTACGTAAGATATGCACGTTCACAAAAATGATCTCTGTGTTTTACTGTATACCATAAAATGTATAATTTTTTTTCTAAAAATTTAATAATTACATTAGAAGATTGGAGCGGTCGTAGAAATATTAACAGACAGACAAATGTTTTCTGTGCAAGTTTTTGTACTAATAGTATTGTTTTTTCGACTTTAGAAGCTACAGCAAAGCTTCTTTACCTTATACGTACTGAGCTAACATATATTTGATAAGCTATTATCAGCCGGTTGCAGCATATTATAGGCTAAATAATCCCTTCACTAGTTTCTAAGTTCTTATGCTTTTAGACACACACACACACACATATATATCAATAATTAAAATATCAATTACAGAAATAATGTAATCAAACTATTTACTCACTCTTGACCGAGCGTGGTTTCGCCTGTTTTCGGCGTGGCATTATTGTTTCCGTCTGTCCAATTCCGTTCATAGACGATGACAGTCCTGTACACAAGACACTATTGATAAAATGTTAGCCCACATCAATATCATATATCAATACCACACTTCAATCAGTTCATAATCATTAAATATACTACTCTGTCACTGTTCATTTTCAATAATTACCCGATGACGAACAAAAACTGTTGGTAACAAATACATAAATTTAAGAACAAAATATTTAAAAAAAAGAACAACAGATTAGGCCTTTCGCATCTTGCCTGTATAATCTTTGTTTTTTTGTTGTTGTTGCTTTTTACTTTTTTAGGTTATGTTTATTATTCAACTCGTGTTTACGAAAACACTCACAATTATTTGAAACTTTCCGAACACGTGACACCGTATATGTAATGCATAATTTAGTTCACACAGATCTTTCGCACACAGATTCAATTCGTTATGTGCTAACGTAATCTACAACAACGTGTCATCTAACCTAATCGCCTATAACACTTCCGTTTGCCTTTCCGGTGGCGAACTGGTTACTGGTGTCATTCACAACCTGGGTGTCTGATAATACATCGCATTTTCTGCACATGCGTAGAGGAATGCTCCGCGCCTAGCGGTTACATTTGGTATTATAAAACTACCTTGATGCAACTCACCGGTGCACGTCAAACAAGGGTGCTCTCTCTCTCTCTCTCTCTCTCTCTCTCTCTCTTTCTCTCCCTCTATCAATCCCTTTTGACCCCTCCCTCCCTCTCTCTTTCTCTCTGTCACTGATATGAAGCTACATATGTTTACAATCGATGACATTACAAACTACTGTATTCTGTGTAAATTCTAAAAATAACGAAACTTTTAATTTATTTCCAAGCATTATCTCATTTTTAATTACAAGAACGTATTTTTTTACCTATCCGAGAATTTATAAGAAATTATGTAAAAACATTACACAATTCAATTACTTTTTTAAAAAGTACGGTTTAGAGTAGCGGTTCGCAAACATTTCTTGTCATGGGACCCACCGTCAGCCTACTTTTTCGTGTGCGCACAAGCACACACACACACACACACACACACACACACACACACACACACACACACACACACACACACACACTGCTGATTTAGAGAACACCAGAAAATTATCGACAGAACACCTGAAAATTGGCCTAATTTTTCAAAATCGGTTAATCAGTTTTTGCTCAAAAATGTCATGTATAAAAGGTTTTGTAATGTATGAAGGTTTATAGTTCTATAGATATGTAGATCGAAGATGAAATCTATAGTTAGTACAATAAATCCGATCTGAAGGAAATATAGCCTACTTTTCAAAATTTGAGCAAAATCTCAAGAACTGATTTCTTGAAATTTTAACGATTTTTAATGTATTTACAACTCTAGCTTCCGAACCTATTTTTTCTGTGAAAGAGGGTATAGCAACACAAAAGTTATGCATAGATATTTGATGAATACACTCGAACAGAATTTCGTAAACACCGGTATGACCGATTTTGATAAAATCAGATTTTGTTGTATTATTAAAAGTTTTTTGACCAGCGTGGAGTTGAAAACAAATATTTTTGAAACATTGAAAACTGTTTCCGAAATATGGATAAATTTGTGCCAAATTTATTTAAATCTTGCGTAGGCCTATAGTGCGTGTGTGTGTGGACTGGACACATATAACAAAAACACATACAATTTTAACAACCTTTTAAAAAGGAAGTCAATGTCAGGATTAGAACTCATTTCAAGGTCCGACGTCTGTGTCCTTTGGTGGTCAATTTTGAAATGGAAATATTACTTAGTAATAGGCCTAATATTATTACTACTAATAATAATAGTAAGTAACAATGCTTACCACAAAAAGAAAAATAACAGGCATAATTATCTAAGCATTTTCGGTAAATGATCACTAAACCATATACCGTGTATTTTAACGGATAGACGGGTAAAACTTATACAGTTATCTTATTACTAAATTTTTGATAGTCTCTACATAAATAAATAATTTCAGAATTAGGTTTACTAGTATTAGGTTTTATTAAAGAATATTAAGCCGGTGCATATAAAACTCTTGTAATAAAAAAAACATGGCTACTTATTTTCTTTGAGGATAAAATATTTCACTTTGTTTCAATATTTCACTTTACGTTGATAGAGTTAAGGCTTTGAAACGTAACAATACAATGTGGGTGCTTTTCTCTTTTCTGTCATTTATGTTTTCTTTTTTATAAACTTGTGTGTATCTTTCTTTCTCAGAAAGAAAATGTCTGTAATAGCTTGATCGCTAAAAGATTTGCAGACTCGAAACACAAACTAACTGTACAGTATGTTCAGTATAATGATCTGCCTTCCCTAGCTTTGTCAATTCTACTTTCGTTGACGCGTTTCAGAGAACCTCCATCTTCAAAAACTATATTTATCACACTATATCTATCTTTATCAACGGTAGATATAGTTTTTCAAGATGGAGGTTCTCCGAAACGCGTCAACGAAAGTAGAATTGACGAAGCTAGGAAAGGCAAATCATTAGACTGAGCATAGTGATAATAATCCTAGCAGAAAAGAAGAAGAATATAAAAAGAATTTTAACTGTACAGTACTTGGATACTTTCGGATGTTTTACAATTTTGAAATTTCGCACTTCTTACATTTTATAGAATAAAGTTTTAAAAATCTTGATAAAAAAATTAAAATTTTCTTGAGGCATAATCAGATAGTTGGTCGCTACGAGTTCCAAATACATCCCCGGCAATTAAGGTAATTTCTAAGGGACCGTTTACAACTCCTCAGAAGTTCTACCCACTGCGTGAAGCTGTCAGTGTTCCAGGCTCGATTACGTGCAAATGTTTGTGTGATTAGAGTATTACTAAAATGAAAATCTGATTTTGATGAAATTTTCTATACTTATAAATATGTACAATTAGTAAAAATAAACGTTACTAATGGATGCATATACAGTTTAACTTGGGCACAATATCACTGGAGGGATCAGGAAAAAAATGACTTTATTAAGAATGGCATTATTGTTATAAGAAATGTTACGCCTATAAAAAAATCAATTTTAGATTTTTAGATCAAAAACGAATAACAAGTTATAAAGATATTATTTTATTGAAAGATTATCTTTATTATTACATTTACGTGTTGAAATACAGTAGGTCTAACATTAAAATTTAATAATACAGTATTTGTGCCTAAAAATATACAGAAAATTGTTTAATTTACACCTTTATGTTAACTGTTGAATATAGTAATAATATTATAGACTTCACAAATTAGTAGCGACAACAATCCAGTTATTTTGTTCTTACAAGAGATTAGGATTAACATTTGCAATCGTCTCTGAGCCTAAGTGTAGTGTGATAGAATAAACATACAGAGCTCAGTTTTGAGAACAACTATGAGTTTCAGCAGAACAACAAATGTTGACAGCTCTATAGTGCCTTTATCAGCAGTAGTAACTCTGACGACACTTATCTGCTGGCTAACAATTTCTTTGTCGACGTTATCAGCTTCCCGGCTACCGGCTTTTTCCATTCTATTGGGACTTTTCCACTCATTGAAATAAATGTTCACAATATAGCCCAGTAGCACAAAATTTATTATCGCCCCTAAAATAACTTTTTTTATCATTAAATATAGGCGTTTTAGCAGACTTTTGAAAAAAAGAGCTACATTCAAGTTGACGCAACATCCCAGGCCGTTATATACGAGTACATCCATGTTGGGCAGTGTTATTTAAAATTGAGTGCCTGTATCTGGCAACAGTGATTAATAATACCATTACAGTACAATATTTGTATTTGTGCTTGTTTTTATGTTCGGAAAGACTTCTATAATTTTGCCCGTGCTCTCAAGGATATTAACGCGAAAATCAGTGTTGTCAGTTTGAGAAGTTTTGCCCCCAAAATAGAGGTATTTAAGTCAGGGAACCATTGGGGGGAATGGTAAGGAAAATCAAGAGGATTTTTTTTATTTCTAGTAAAATTTAGGGAATAATATGCTAATCTTAACTAAGTTATTTTTTTTTTCATAAAGAAAGACCTGTTACACCTGTAGGTTTTGTTGATTCGACTAAATTTAGAACAGTAACCTACCCGAAATCTGACGGCTAGAATTCCTCAACAATATAACAATAAACTGATGCAATACCAACCCCCAAAATCGTTCATTTTATTGTAGATATCAGACAACATCAAATTTTAGTTTTAGTCTTAGTGTACATGCTGCCTGTCGACCGTCACGTCACGTTTGTAATTATTTCTCGTCAAAGGATTGTAAGCACTACAGCAGTCAGCTTTGAACTACTGTATTTTGGAGTCTTATCTTGTCAGCTATTTATCGTGTAACTGGTAAATGTGAATATTAAAAAGCATTAACTGATTCAATCTTCAAGTTCTCCATTGTTTATGATAACAATATTATTACTATCCACTTTCCCCTGATCTATTATCACAGTGTATGACATGAAAGAATTCATAGATTACAACTTGCTTTTGTTTGTATAAAATGACCTATATTGACCCTGTTTCATGAAAGACAAGTTACATTTCATTTATGTATTTCAGTGAAATCTAAACAAGTTGTGAAAAATAGTATGTACAGGATTTTTGCAAATGTAAATGTACAAGACTTGTAGTAGTAACCAATGAGTTTTAGCTAATTCACTGCCAACATTTTACAGTTTCACGCTTGTGCTTAACATTTTCACAAGTTACAAGTTTACAGTAGTGAAAATAACAAAAACATAATCTATTACAAGTTGATAGTAGTGAAAACCACTTCAAAAAATAACCTGTTTTACCAGAATATGGTAAATTCCTTTTGTTATTGTTTTATTTTGATTTTTTAATTATTTTAAGTTATTAGCTTAACCTACAACTATAATTGAAAAACTTAATTTTCAAAATGATTGAATGATTATCTACAGTTACCCAGAATTGTGCAGAATCAAAGACTGCAAAACCAATTATTTTACTGTCTTTTGGTATTATAGGTTCCAAATTGATATTTCCTTTAAATTGTTAAAAAGGAAATTCAATCTACAGTATAATCAGAATGAAATGTACATTCCGGTGATACCATTACTTTATTTTGTTTTTGCTTAGGTTAAAAATTAGTAAATCAGAGTCTTCCTAGACAATTCAGTCATTCCAGCATCAAATATGTTGCATATGTAGGGAAACATCAAATGTAAACTTTGCCAGTTTAGAAAATTAAATGAAAAAAATACAATGTCATCTATCAAAATTGAATCACTTTTCCAGGAAACAAGAAGAAGTCAAAAACTGTTAGAAAAAGTTCACAATTTCGTGCACACTACATTGGTTAGATATGGAGATCAGTATAGTATAATTGATAATAACAGTCACACATGGTACCTGAATATACATAGCATTTCAAAACCAGGAATCTGTCAAGCATTAATAAAATTGGGAAAGCTTTAAATGATATTAAATTTGCTATTATTTATATATGATATTGCTATCAGTTATTTATATCATATTATTTATATACGATACTGATCTGATGATTTTCTGAGTTATCACAAATATATTAATTACAGATATGTGGGTGGAACACTTATTAAAATAGACTCTCCATCTAGTAATAAAGTATCTATACATATACAAAAATGCAAACCATAATATAGATGTTATAGCTTTTTATGTACCTGACTCCCAGTTCTATTACATCGATGCATGATGACCAAGAAGTGTGATGGAGCCACATATTGTTGCAAATGCTTCAGACCTCAACTTTTGTACAACCCACCCTAAATTTTTGTACTGTTCCTTGTGATATACGATTTGCCTTTTTGCTCAGGAAAGCTAATTGGTTTACAGTTTTTTTTATTGAGTTTGCACATAAAAAAACAGTGCGTTTAACTGGTAAAACTGGTGCGTTTTAATTTTGTTAAAACGAGTACTGCTAGAGATCATGAAGTAGATGAACCTTCAACACAAATGACACTCTACTTTTCAAAAAATTGATGATCAGTGGTGGAGATTGCAGCAAAGACATTTTGCTGCTGCATTTAAAGAGCTGAAGAAATGATCATTGATAAATTTTGGGGCACATTAAATTGAAAAATGTCCATGATGAGTTTAGTAGCGTGCTAATTTTGCTCTAGACGTTTTAGCTCTTCAATTCTCAAATGCCTGTTGTCAATGTATATTTTCCAAATAAATTTTATAAAAATCAAAATTCAAATAAACTTCATACCCCACCATTAATAGACTTATTCTTATAGCATAACATGTATCAGAAAGTGGAGGTTTGATTATGTTTGAAATAAGTACAAATATGTTATCACTTAACTCAAAGGATAATGTTTATCAAAAACAAGGGCATAGTGCTGATGGCCCCAAAAAATCTGGAATCTCAGGCAGAATGGATGCAACTACAGTTAGTGAATAAAATAGTGAAATGTTTTGCTTTGAATCAGATCAACAATGGTGAAGACTATTTAGTTTTGTATTGGTTTGAGACTAAATTAAAATGTTAAAGATTTTACAATACTAAAATCTTAAGTTTACATTTTCTATGTTAAAATATAAATATTTTAAACAACTCATATTTAAATCCGAACAAAGGTTTTTTAAATTTGCTGGATTTAAACATAGCATTATTTGAAGTTGTAAGTCAAAATTTTACTATTTATCAAAAATTTGATTTTTTTTAAATAAAATTGTTGAACCAAAATTATCATACAAACAGCCATATTATATGACACCATATCACACATTGTACAGCAGTATATTTTATAGTACAAAAGGATAATTATTGTATGATTTGCAACAGTGTACTAATGTAGTACAGAACTGGTATATTGCATCATTGTTTTTAAAATGGTTGCAGACCTATTAAAGTATTAATGCCTGTAAAATTTCTAAATATAATGTACCAGGATCCTTTATTTTGCCTTGGACCTTGGGGTACGGGTCCTCTATTTGGACTAGTGGATAGCGTACTAGGCTTTCACCCCGAGGACCCGGGTTCAATTCCCGGCGAGGGCTTGGCATTTTCATACGCTATAAATCATCCCCACCGTCTGCATTAGCCCAAGTGTGCACAATAGTCGAACGTAAAACTCAAAAAAAAAAAAAAAAAAAAAAAAAAAAAAATCTATTTGGACACCTCATCAGATTGGCCACTGTAACTCCCTCAACAAGGTTCAAAGATGCTTTCTTTGGCTGATGGGTGTCAGGAGAGGTTTGAATTACCTTAACATAATCATTCAGGAGGTTGTCGATTGGCACAATATTATCTTTCTCTCCTCTAGAAGGATGGACTTTGATCTAGTCTTTTTTTCAAAATTGTTAATGGCTTAGTCAACTGTCCTAAATACCTTCAGTTGACTGACTTACATATTCCACATGGAATTAGATTGATTCCAAATGTTTTCCAAGTTATTTGTTGTTGCTAACTTTATTAATCTTGCTCACAGTAATTTTGCTGCTCAACTTAGTTCTATTGAGCTCCATGAGCCAATTTCCCAGTAGCACACATTGTCGGGATTTTGTCAGTAAAGTTGGGCAATGGTCCGTTAATAAGCCAAAGAATTATCTTCAATGGGCCAACGAGCTGTTTGTTTGCTATGAAAAACCTTTATATTTTTTTTTTTTAAATAGCCTACTATATATCCTGACACGGTTGTTAGGCGCGTAAAACGCAGTGATGCGTGAAAAACCTTTACATTTTTTTTTTTAAGAATACTACATATCCTAACTGACATGGTTGTTAGGGCCTAACACGGTGATGCGTGAAAAACCTTTTATATATTTTTTTAAAAGACTACTACCCCAACTGTTGTTGGGTCTATCATGGTGATGGTGATAAAAAACTTTATTTTTTTAGAATACTACATAACCTATAATTGACACGTATTGTTGTAGGCTCAACACTGTGATGTGTGAAAAACCTTTATATTTTTTTAAAGAATACTAAGTACATCCTAACTGACATGGTTGTGCTAGGGGCTCAACACAGTGATGCGTGAAAGAACCTGTATAGTTGTTTTAAAAGAATACTACATAACATAACTGATACGGATGTTGAGCTCTATCACGGTGATGTGTGAAAACCTTATATTTTTTAAAGAATACTACATATCCTAACTGATATACGATTGTTGGCCTATCACGGTGATGTGTAAAAAAACTTTACTTTTTAAAGCAATATTATATAACCTAATTCACAGGGCTGTCAGGCCTAAATATCAGATGCGTGAAAGACCTTATATATTTTTTTAAAAATACTACATATCCTAACTGGACATGGTTGTTAAGCCTATCACGGTAATACGTGTGAAAACTTATTTTTTAAATAGTACTGAAAACCTTAACTGACACGGTTGTTACCATCATGGTAATGCGTGAAAATACTTTATATAGTTTTTAAAAGAATACCCATAAGCTAACTAACATGGTTGTTATGCCTAACACGGTGATCCATTAAAAACCTTATTAATTTTTTTAAATAGTAGGCCTATTTATAACCTAACTGACACGGGTCGTTGGGCCTAATAAGGTGATGCACAAACCGTTATATTTTTTTAGTAGTAATCCAACACAGTTGTTAGGTCTAACACAGTGATGCGTGAAAAACCTTTAATTTTTTTAGAAAGGAATACGACAGCCTGGACACGGCTGTTGACCCACACGATAATGTGTGAAAACCTTTTGGTATTTTTCATTAAGAATTTTACATATCCTAATCCGACACGGTGTGTTAGGCCTGTCACCATCGTCCATCACACATATCCTAACTGACACGGTGGTGCGTAAAAACCTTATATTTTTTTAAAGAATGCCATATCCTAACTGACATGGTTGTTGGGCCTACTTATGGCGATGTGTGAAAAACCGTTATTTTTTTAAAGAGTACTTCAACCTTAACTGACACGGTTGTTAAGTGTAACATGGTGATGCGTGAAAAACCGTTATTTTTTTAAAGAGTACTCCAAACCTTAACTGACACGTTTGTTAAATATGGTGATGCGTGAAAAAATCTTTATATTTTTTTTTAAAGAATACTGCATAAGCAACTAACATGGTTGTTAAGCCTAACGTTGTGATTCATTAAAAACACCTTATTTATTTTAAAAAATAGTACTCCAGAACCTAACTGACACGTTGGTCCTAACACGGTCATGCGTGATCTTAATGTATATTACGATTGCGGGAAAAAGCCGTGACGGTTAACAGGTAATCATATATATTTCTGGAAAGTTTGTTTTTGTTTATTTGTTTGTTATTCAATCACACTTTTAACTACTGGACCAATTGAGACAATTTGGTATAAACACTGTTTAGGTACCAGATAAACACAATACTATTCCAGTTTAATTGAATAATAGTGTGTTATATTCATTAAAAACTCTGCTGTTGGCATAACATTAATTCTTATTTGGCAGAAAATATAAGAAATAACTTGTAAATTAAATTGGGTATAATTATTTCAAAACTTTTAAGATAGTGTCTTATTTGTTAATATAATAGTATTTTATCAATGTTGTAAAATTTACTGCAAAATGCAAGTGCAAATGATGACACATAAAATTGCCAACAACAGAACAAATTTTTGTTAGCTTGATTGTGAACAAAATAATATTAAATTTTTAATTACTACAGACTACTTGCAATAGTGTCACAATAATTAAAAATTAAAGAAAACATTTTCTTATTTTATTTTTACTTATTTATAATCATTTAATATGGATGATTTTTTATGTTTTTATTATTTGCAATATTGCCAGCATTGTGGAAAAGTGAAAGTATATCCATTATGCGGTTACTTCTTTGTCTTCACTCATCAGTTGTATATGTCATATATCAGGCCTATATGTATAACCACAAATTATCACTATAACTGTACTGTAGTATTATTTCTTCAAAGTTTTAAAAGAAAAAGTTCCATGTATTATATATATAATATTAATATCACTAACTAAAGAAAGAAAAAATATTAAATGTTTGAAGGACGCTTACAAGGCAAAAATATTTTATTTGGAGCTTTTTTGAGATATTTTAGCAAAAGATAACAAAATTTAAGAAATGAAAGGTAGGGTGATTTATATATATATATATATATATATATATATATATATATATATATACACACACACACATGTATTATATTTATATTAGTTAGTTATGAACTAACTAAAAATTATGTCACATCACAAAGGGAACAAAACACAGAAACAAAAACAAATATTCTAATTGTTAGGCCACTATCGCCTTGGAACTAGGTACTTTGGCTACTTTAATGAGATACACTATCTTTTTTTCTCAAGTAATAAAAAAAAATTAGTGAAACACCTGTACTTGTGAATTGCACAGGTACTTTTTGAATTGTAAATATATAACTTCTGTAAAGGAGGGTTCAGTTACTTATTGCATAGTAATCACCTGCAAATAGTAACCCTTATTGCATACATGTGTACATTTATTTTATCATGACTGGTCCTTATCAAGAATAAAAATCTTTGATAATATAATTTTGAAATTAATTTCTCCTCAGCAAACTTTGTTTTGTCAATAAAACAAAAAGTTATTGCACCTTTAATTGAAAAAGCTTATACATTGCATTGACAAACTTAAGCTTACTATATGTGTTGTTTTTTTTTTTATTTATACATAATTTTGTAATGAGTGTGTTACAGAATCTAAATTACCCCACAAAGGGTGCAGATTAGCTGCACCTACTGAGAGGATTTAGACGTCTCTTGCGGTACCCGAGTCTAAAACACACTTACACTTACAACACTACATTTACAACTTTAACACTTTAAATTCACACTTACATTTAGGGAGGTGATAATAGCCTCAGTGTGCTTTTCACCTTAAAATAACAACAACTAAAAAGAATAAATGCTTGAAAAAAGAAAACACTGAAAATGATATATGATTTCCCAGACAACACATAAAAAATTCAAATTATTTGCAGAAATAATGATCTATAATGTTATAAAAACTATAATTAAATACATATATAAAATAATTGGTATTTATGATATTATCCATACAAATATAAAATAATAGCATATTAATTTAAAATAAAAAAATATTTTTTGTTATTAATGGTAGAGGACCTGATCATTGGTCTAGGCCTTATTATAAAAGTATAAAAAATATTTAAATAGACTTACCCATCTAATGAAACACATAGGCTTACCGAGGCTACTGAATTCACAAACTATTTTAATATTTTTTAATTTTATAGATCTTTCTTTATTAAATCATTTTATTCTAATCACACTTACACTTTTACTCTAATTACACTTACATTTTTAATGCCTACTTCGAATTAATTATTAATTTCTAATATCACCACAGATTGAATATCATTTTCTCATTCAAACAGCAATACAAAATAAAAGATGCCTATTATTAGTTCAAAGATTCAAAGATCCGAAGAAGTTAAAATTTTGAGAACTTCATGTTTACAAGTGTTTTGGACTGACAACTACCACTCACTACAAGGAGATAAAGTATACCTATTATTAAGTTACGTAATTAATTATAATCAACATTGAACATTGAAAAAGATTTATTAGTACTTAAAAACTTTAGAACAAACATATACAGTACTGAAACCAGTAGGCTGTAACAATATTAAAGATAACTTGTACTTTCAATAAGAAAAATTACAGTTTATACAAAAATATTATTTAGTTCAGTATATTTCTGTAAAATTAACTTTTAGAATGTAATGTTAATCCATATTATAAAAACAGATTTAAGCAAAAAAATTACATAACAAACAAGAAGTAGTAAACAGTCCATTATAAATGTTAAATCGCTTTGAATTAAAAACGACGAATGAGCTAGTATTGCTCATAGTGCTGAATGGTCTTTAATTAATAAAAATTATTTCTATTGAAATTAAAACTTTACTCATAATGGTAATCTCATCCCAATTAGGTTTGCCAAACCATCTACTTTAATTTGTTACATGTTTATAAAAAACATAAATAATGCAAAATATTCATGTAAAAAATGATTTTCAGTTTTAATGCAACATATTCATTTATAACAATGCAATACTTATAGAGGGGAAAAGGGAATGTTTGTATACAAATAATAATAAAATGTATTCTTGCTAGTGATGATTGGATAAATAATTATTTTCAGTTATAGAAATGACTATGTGTAGCTTTTTTTCAGGTTAACAAAAATTGAATAGGTCAAAACAAATTGTTTGGTAAAAAAAAAAGAATGTCTATACTATATATATATACGAATATTGAAAATGGATACTTGCCAATGATGATTTGATTTGGTATCATTCGTAGGCAGTACATAACAAAATATTATAAGGTTATGTTCTCATATTAACTACAACTTTTATGCAAAAACAAAAAATTAGTTGTTCAAAAAAAAATGTATAAATATATTTTGAAATATTTAAGGAAGGTGTGTTATTAATGTTAAATCAAAAAGTGCCTGTATAGAAAAGAAGATATAATTTAATAGTCATACTAGCCACATATAATCTTTTGAAAAAAAAAAAAGTAAATAGATTAACACATATATCAAAAATTTGCATAAATTAATTATAAGCATCAGTGTATACAATATACTTGTGTGTATGTATATATATATATATATATATATATATATATATATATATATATATATTAAAATTGCCTACCATGGAGGATATTTTGAAGGAAGAACGCAAAATCTTGAGGAAGATTCTTGGCCCGAGATTAACAGAAGATGGATACAGGTTGCACTCCCGGAAGACCACAGAGAAGATATCGAACCTGGCAGCAGATATCAGAAGAAGGAGGCTTCGGTTCTATGGACACATCAGTAGACTCCCAACAACAAGACTTGCCAACAGAATCCTTAAGTATATACAAGGAGTCAAATCAACAACGTCGTGGATTGCACAAGTCAGAATAGACCTACATGACACAGAAATAGACTCAACAGACGTTGAAGACAGGAACGCATACAGGAGAAAGATGCTCGGTTGGAAGGTCCCAGAGAATGAAATCCCAAAGAGAGCAAGGGTAAAATGGACGGATGAGCGGAAGAGGATCCATGGGGACAGGATGAGGGAGGTGTGGAGGATTAGAAGGAACAAGACATGAGTCGGAGTGCTTTGCATGATCCAACAGGGTCTATATGCAAATAATAATAATAATATATTAAAATTGCATGAAATATGTCTGGATGGTTCATTTCTGATTTACATTCCTAATTTAAAATTTTGAAATATTAATCATGCACGTTTTAATGTAGTTTATAATAATGAATTCAAATTTTTGGAAATATGTAAGCTAAACAAAATTGATAATAGTGAAATTGTGATATTTTTGGTAAATACACATATATTACCATCACAATGATACAGCTGTGTTTGGTGTTGACGTGTCGGTGTAAAGATTCCGAGATGTTTTTACAATCGAGACAATCGACCATCGCACAACAAAACAATCGAGTCAACCACTGAATATCAGTCGGGTTGAACAAACGAGATGTTTCACGATTGTTGACAATTGTTAGGGCGATGGTTCCAGACAGCTGATTTCTGACTCAGCTTTTAGAGCAATGTTTTCCTTGTCTTTAACTGGATTTTACTATTTAGTGTAGTTAACTGCACTCTAAATTTTTTATTGTATTATATTTTTCTCATTACCTTTTATTTTAAAGTTTTCTTATGCATTGCTAAGTAATAATTATAATAATAAAACAGTGCTATACTCTGGCCTAACATATAAAAGAAACCAACTCTACAAACTTAAAAAATACTCACTAACAATTTTACAAAATAAAAAAAAATAATAATAATGAAAACTATTACACGTACTGCTTTGTATAATTCAAAGAATGATAGATAATAAGAAGCTAATTTAGAATTAAACTAAAATGCAATTTATTTTGTGATGTGATAGAGGCAGATTTCCAAAATATTTTCTTTATCTTACTTTTTTTGAAATACTGATCTCTTTGACAAACAGGATTCATTTGTGTACTTCTAATGTAATTTAAAAGTATAAAATGTTAATATACAAAGATTTTAGTGTTGATTATGATAGTAAAAAAAGGTTTTCAAAACAAATGTGAGGAAAAATTACTTTGGAAATTTTCATCAATGGGACAGCTGTGTGCCATGATTTATGATAGTTAATCTATATAAAAGTAATTAGCTTTTTAGTTTTAAAACTAACAACTGTTTCAATTGTTTACAGGTAGAAAACAGTGGTGCTGCAAGACATGGAACTGTTAGGATCTTTTTTGGCACCTAAGTTTGATTAACATGGCTTCCACTCCTTTTCAGGGATTAGAAAAATCTTTTCATTTTTGAAAATCTTTTCAACAACAGTCAAGTTCGTTGTTAACTATATTAATTCTATAGTAAATAAATTTTAATGTATTTTGTTTTTATTAATAACTACCAGCTTATAACGGTAATTAATAACCCCTATGTTTATTAACAATAATAGAAATTATGTTTATAATTAACTAATAATTTTATTTATAAATCCTAAATCTCCTCCTCCTTGCAAATTCTCTTAAAATTGCTTGAACATTTAAGGAAAAAATGCAATATAGTATAAATGTTTGGCATTTCTAACCTCAGAAAATATATAATAAACAAATGATATAAAAAAGTATAAAACAGCTGTTATTCAAAATACTGATATTTGAACACAACTAATCATTATCATTAATGTATTATGAAAACTTTCACCCTTTACAAACCTTCTTAAAGATTGGATAATCCAGAGAACCATCAGTAAAATGAGCTAGTCAGTGGACTGCTAAAAATTATTGAGGGTACTGAACTAGAATCCAAGAGGCTTAGTTGTACAATAGGTCTTTTGATCAAGATGCCAGGTGCCACCAAACCACTGCATTTGACAGAACTTTCTGCAACTTGCAAGTAAGAATACCAACTGGAGAAATGCTTTAGAACAATTCAACTACTGCAGCTGTGGATGGCCTCATCACATACTGGTACCGAAAGGTTCAATAGCTGGTTTGCAGAGTCAGCTGTTCTTCATGATCTCTGTCTATGAAGGGGATAAGGTAAACTGGGTAGTTTATGCAGGTTTGTAAAGAAACAAGTATAATTTTAAAAATTAGAATTTTTAAGAACAAAATTCAGTTTTGAATTTATAAAAACGAATAAAAAGACTAATAATTTTCTTCGTTTAATTAAAGTCAAAAAATTATGCAAAGTGCTTTTAACATACATTTTTTAAATTTATGGTCTTTTCAAACTTTTTAAAATAAAGAGGTAGTTTTTTTAAATATTTTGAAATGTTAAATTAAATTTTTTAGTTATATCAGTTTATTAAGAGGTTAGTGTGTCATTTATTACAATTTTTAATAATTTTGAAACATTAAGACTTTGAAAAGTTGTCCTGTGTTATCAAAATCAATCCATTATTATTATAAAATTAATTGTTTACATAATTATAGAATACTGTTTACTTAATTACACTTGTGTGCATAGTTATAATTTGTTTGCATAATTGTAGAATTGGTCACTTCTATCACAGACACAATTGCTTTGCGTGGTCGAGGAGTTTGAAATGAATATAACTGAGGCTCTTTTCGTTCTTAACTTTATGAATATTACAGTTTTTATTGATGTTAATTAAATGTTAATTTTTAAATTTATTTTACAATTTATTAGATCTCATAGTATTAGAGGATGGTCTTGTAGCCTATTTATATATTGAGTTACTCAAATTTCTGAAACGTTATGAAAGGGTACATTTAAAATATTGTATGTGTTGCAAGGTAAAGAAACATTGAAAATGTGCAATACTTTATTTCACAGCACGTTGTCTTTTGAAAAGTTTGTTCATCAACAAGAATGATTACAAAATAAATTGTTGCTGTACAAATCATATGAAACTCGGTACACAAATATTTACTGTTGTAACTAACTACTCTAACTATTCAAAGTACTTCTTCTATTCCATAAGCCATCATCATCATCATAGCAGTGTGGAAAACTTCTTAGCTACTTAAAACTTATGTATTTAAATCTTAACTATAGTTTTGAATAATCCATTTTAGTATAAGAAAATACATGAATAACAAATACAAAAATTACTACTATACTTTATTTCTAACTTAATAGTTTTTAGAAAAATTTTGAAACATGTTCTATTGCAGGTACAACAAACTAACAAACAAGATAAGTCTTGCGATAATGCTTCCAGTTACTGCGGTATGCGAGATAGCCTATACCCTGATAGATGTTCATCGGCTACCCACTCGATCATCAATATGTTACCCACATGATGGTGTCAATATGTTATGAGAATTTTTTACACCAAATATGACTGTACAAGATGTCATCATCAAATTCACAGATCGTACAGTTTCACAGAAAGTTGTAGGACAAAATATCGTTCGTAAAGGATATTATATTTCATGGCAACGGACTTGGCTAATCATGAATGGACTTGTTTTGATTATTAGATATAAATAATTGTAATTAGTGGCTTTTGTACTTTTTTAAAAATATATATACATCAGTAACCTCTAATAAAATGCTTTAAATAATATTCAAAATGTTTTTATTTAATGAAACATTTTAAGTTAATTTTTAAGTGAATTGAAACTTATGAAACTGGACATGAAGGCTACATATATACAGTAAATATTTATACCTGAATATTCAAGTACAAAGGGTTAATGTTTACCCCTTTCCCTAACCTAAATCTGAAGTGAATGGACCCCCTTTTCTGAATAAGAAATTTTTTACACACATAAACTTCTCCAACTCCCGAGGGCGAGTCCCTAAGTGGCATAGTGAGATAGGGGGAAAGCCAGCATGGACCAACAGGTGGGCTGGAGGAGAGTCCTAGCTGTAGAGAAAGCAACTCATCTAGGAGAAGGTTACTCTGAAATCAAACCCTGATCATCCAAGTCATTTTTTGGCCACAATGCCACGGGTTGAGGCATTGGATTAACTCCCCTACACTCAGAAAAACTTTATTGTTAAAAAAACCTACTATTTTTTTGTTGGTTTTTTTTTTTAACGTCCGACTATTGTTCACACTTGGGCTAATGCAGATGATGGGATGATTTATAGCATATGAAAATGTCAAGCCCTGGCCGGGAATCTAACCCGGGTCCTCGGAGTGAAAGCCCATTACGCTATCAACTAGGCCACCAAGGCGGCTAAAAAAAACGTACTAACCAGCCTCAGAGGGAATGGATTAAATGAACTGGAAAAATGAAAGCTAGGAATTGGAAGATGTCAGAAAACATTTTAAGCCAAAAAGAAGAAGAAACTTCTCCAAAAGTGTTGTCAATTCACTTTATTGGAATAAAAATTAAAATGATATGTTAATAAAAGTGGAGTATATTTTGTTTATTCTGTATTTTGTTTTAAAAATCATTGTCTTATGCAACTGGAGACAATGATCAAAATTTTTCCCAATTTTAAAAGTGAGGCATAAATAATAAACAAGACAGTACAAAAGTAGTGTTTACCAGGTGAGCTGAATTCCTCACAGTTTTCGGCAGCCATTTGAGCTGTTGGAGATTATATGGTACAGATAATTCTGACATGTTAGTAAAATCTTACCCTTTGCTAATATTTTTATGGAAGAATTCAGGACGTCATTGATTCTTCTGAAATAAAAGCCAAAGTATTTGTCTTACATTATGCGGATGACACCTTTGTTGTTGGTCAAGGGGATAAAATTATAATTTTTTTGAAGTTCTTTAACAGTTCTGATTCCATTTCCTTAACCATGGAAATCAAAGTAAATAATAAACCATTTTGAGGTATGTGCATTGAAAGAAATACCTCGAGGATACTGAACCTCGATTTACAGATAAAGAAAGAAAAAATGCACACTAGTTAGTATTTAAACTATTTGTCTTATTATCCTACTTAGTTAAATAGTGTGTGTTTTTCCAGAACATAAAATTAATAACTTACACACATGTCTGTCTGCCTGTCCTCAAACCTCTTACTCATAACCTCTTCTTACCTTTTTTTACCTACAACAAACCTCTTATTCATAAACGATGTTACCAATCGTTTTGAAATTTAGTGAAAAATGGTTTTTTATAATTCTTCAAACCAGAGAAAAATATTGAAGTTGATGATAGGTAAAATCTTAAGGGTAAAAATATTTCTTATATTTATTTATCTAGTGTGATATATGACTTGAAAGGAACTAATGAGTCCAAATATATTTATAGTTTTGCAAAGAGTTTACATAGAACCACCATACCTCTCATGTTCATGAACTTACTTTAATTTTGACAAAGAATTATAAACTAGATTAGATCAAAACGGAAAATGTTTTATCAGGGATTTTCAATATTTTACATATTTTAGTAATTATGGACCTCAACAAAAGCTTGTTTTGAAAAATGCACTGGAAAATTTAGAATATTTTATGCCACTCGAGTTTTTGCAGTGTGGGTAACAGTAAGTTGACTATGATTTAAAAGTCATTTTTATGTTTGGGAATCAAATATGTTTTAAAAACGAGGTTCATATGCATATACTTCAAGCGGTTCAGTCTGAGTGATTTATATTTGTATATATTAAATTATATTTGTGATTTATATTTGATTTGTGTTTAAACACAGTTTATATTTGATATGCCTTACAGAAGAGTCTCAATTAATTATCATTCTCGGGACTATTGGGGTGATGGATGACAGAATAGACTGGTAGCAGAAATAGATCATCCATTTTTTGGTGATCCATAAAAATAACATACTTTATTTATAGCACAAAATGTTTTTTATTATTTTAAAAAATGAAGTAAGGTTCTTAAATTTTCTACTTATATCTAATTATGTATTACATACTTTAAGAGTGTTTATCTTTCAATAGAAACATTCACATACTCTTCAGGATTCGTTGACATTATTCTAAGTGTTTCTACTCATTCCATGATTATCAATGTTTGCTTAAGGTAGCAATTACCATCTATTATTATGCTATAAATAAGTTGTGTCCAGTCACAGTGTTTTGTTTTGTCTAGAAGGTTACTTTTATTATTTATTACAATTATTTACTACAGAATTGAAGACTATTTAAAAATGTCAGATAATTAATTAACCTGACAGTTAGTAGAAACTGACTATTAAAAGGGTGACAGTTAATCAAGACTCTATTATACTGTACTTTGAAAGCATCAAAATACAATTATGTATGAGTGTAAAACACTCAAGTTTAAATTTAAAAGGTCGGCAGTAATTTACAAGGACAAGGAACAATTCATCTGAAGGACTGTCAGTACATGCTTTACCATTTTATTCCTTAATATCTTTATCAAATATGCAACAAATTTTAAGAGAATTGTTTTGTGTAATAGACTTCATCTAATCTAATTCATATTATATTTCTGAAAGTTTGTGTGTTTGTTTGTTATTCAATCACGCTTTAACCACTGGACCAATTGAGATGAAATTTGGTACGAATATGGTTTAAGTATCAGAGATACACATAGGTATATTCCCGTATTACAAAACATCATTATACTACTTACACAGCCCAAAATAATTAATAGTTTTTGGTTTTGTGGCATGTGTTAACTGTAATTATTTACTGGATCTGTGATTTAGGTACCTGAGATGAACATAGATTCAATCCTATTTTAAGATTCTTAATCTGTGTTTTATTTATTGCAAAATTATTACTTTTAATGTAACATTTTCAATATTTTAGTTGAAATTTTTTTCAAAACTGACTTTAATATGTTACTTTGTGTTGAATTTTCAATATTAAATGAAAAAAATCCCTACACAGAGTGCCAATTGTAAGGTAGTATATATATTTGTGTAATTACATTATATGAAAAAATGGTAAATATGCATTGTAGCAAATCCTTATTTTTCGATATTTTTGTTACTAAAATGCTTTATTATGTGCCCAAAAGCAAGAATCAAAAATATGAAAGCACGAGAAGTACGATAAAATCGAAAATAAAAGTGACCTACATAACCTCAAAATTGCTACCCCGCGAAAATCAGTAACGTGTTGTAAATCGGTAAAACAATAAAAATACGTCTAACATGGGTTTTGGGTGATAAGAAACCAATTTTTTAAAAGAATACTGCATAACCAAATTGACATGGTTGTTAGGCCTAACAAGGTGATGCGTGAAAAAACCTTTATATTTTTTTAAAAAATAGCTTACTATTATCCTGACACTGTTGTTGGGCCTATCACGATGATATGTGAAAAACTTTCATATTTTTTTAAAGAATACTACATATCCTAACTGACACGGTTGTTAGGCCTAACACGGTGATGCGAGAAAAAAACCTTTATATTTTTTTAAAGACTACTACATATCCCAACTGACACGGTTGTTGGGACTATCATGGTGATGTGTGAAAAAATTTTTTTTTTAGAATACTACATAACCTAATTGATACGGTTGTTAGACCTAACACAGTGATGCGTGAAAAACCTTTATATTTTTTTAAAGAATACTACATAACCTAACTGACATGGTTGTTAGGCCTAACACGGTGATGCGTGAAAAAACCTGTATATTGTTTTAAAGAATACTACATAACATAACTGATACGGATGTTGAGCCTATCACAGTGATGTGTGAAGAAAACCTATATTATTTTAAAGAATACTACATAACCTAATTGACACGGTTGTTAGGACTAACACGGTGATGCGTGAAAAACCTTTATAATTTTTTAAAGAATACTACATATCCTAACTGACACAATTGTTAGGCCTATAACGGTGATGTGTGAAAAAAATCTTTACTTTTTATAGAATACTATATAACCTAATTGACACTGTTGTTAGGCCTACTAACACGGTGATGCTTGAAAAACCTTTATATTTTTTTAAAATAATACTACATATCTAAACTGACACGGTTGTTGGGCCCATCACGGTAATGTGTGAAAAAAACCTTTATTTTTTTTAAATAGTACTGAAACCTTAACTGACACGGTTGTTAGTCTAACATGGTAATGCGTAAAAAATACTTTATATTTTTTAAAAAGAATACTCCATAAGCTAACTAACATGGTTGTTATGCCTAACACGGTGATCCATTAAAAAAACCTTTATTAATTTTTTTTAAATAGTACTTATAACCTAACTGATACTTTTGTTCGGCCTAATAAGGTGATGTATGAAAAAAACCGTTATATTTTTTTTTAAGAGTACTCCATTACTTAACTAACACTGTTGTTAGGCCTAACACAGTGATGCGTGAAAAAACCTTTATATTTTTTTAAAGAATACTAGGCTACATATCCTAACTGACACGGTGGTGCATAAAAAAACCTTTATATTTTTTTAAAGAATACCACATATCTTAACTAACATGGTTGTCGGGCCTATCAAGGCGATGTGTGAGAAAACCGTTATTTTTTTTAAAGAGTACTCCAAACCTTGACACGGTTGTTATATCTAACATGGTGATGCGTGAAAAAAACCGTTATTTTTTTTTTAAGAGTACTCCAAACTTAACTGACACGGTTGTTAGGCCTAACATGGTGATGCATGAAAAATCTTTATATTTTTTTTTAAAGAATACTCCATAAGTTAACTAACATGGTTGTTAGGCCTAATGCGGTGTTGCATTAAAAAAACCTTTATTTATTTTTTAAAAAAGAGTACTCAGAACCTAACTGACACGGTTGTTGGGACTAATACGGTGATGCAGGAAAAAAGCCTTAATTTTTTTTAAAGAGTACTCCATAACTTAACTAACGGTGGTGCGTTAAAAAACCTTTATTTTAAAAAAGAAATACACCATACTGACACGGTTGTTGGGACTAATACGGTGATGCAGGAAAAAAGCCTTAATTTTTTTTAAAGAGTACTCCATAACTTAACTAACGGTGGTGCGTTAAAAAACCTTTATTTTAAAAAAGAAATACACCATACTGACACGGTTGTTGGGACTAATACGGTGATGCAGGAAAAAAGCCTTAATTTTTTTTAAAGAGTACTCCATAACTTAACTAACGGTGGTGCGTTAAAAAACCTTTATTTTAAAAAAGAAATACACCATACTGACACGGTTGTTGGTCCTAACACGGTCATGCGTGATCTTTAATGTATATTACGATTGCGGGAAAAGCCGTGACGGGTAACAGGTAATCATATTATATTTCTGAAAGTTTGTTTTTGTTTATTTGTTTGTTATTCAATCACACTTTAACTACTGGACCAATTGAGATTAAATTTGGTATGAACACGGTTTAGGTACCTGAGATAAACACAATACTATTCTAGTTTAATTGTATAATAGTGACTTTTTAATAATACTGTATTTTATTAAAATATGACAGAACCCTGTTTTAGAGTATCGAGTAGCAAGAATGTATATTTCTTGGCCGAAAACCATAAATCGTATAATATTGTAAATAGAAATATATTAAAATGAAATGACCTATTCTGATTTTGAAAATCGACTATAAATTTTATTGCCTACATTATAATTGCAGGCAAAGCCGCAACGGGTAACAGCTACTGAAAATATAAAAACTAACTACAGACACACATAAACATCAATATACAAAGTTATTAACAATGCCTTTCGATAAGCACATAAATTAAATACTTATTTTTTATAACATTACATTAACTACTACTAATAAATATGGTTTATAATAAACAATACACTGTACTTTTACACAAATTATTTATTCTGTGAAGAAATTAAAATAGTTTACAAAACACAAAGAGAATGTAAAATTTTCAACAAATCAAACTTATATATTTTTACTATTAATGTAATAGTAGTTTAACATTAGTAGTTAAAGTAGTAACATTAGTAGTTAAATTAATAGTAGTTTTCATATTAATGAATATTATTGTATTTTCTCTTCAAATTATATATTCGTTTTTTGTAAAAATCGGATACTTTATGAAGCAAATTAAATAAATCAAATACATATGTTAGTTTATTTAAAATTTTTAAAAATGGTGTAATGATTATGCGCCTTCAAAGTGAATACTTGGTAACAATCCTGTTTACAACAGTATCCGGGGTTGACTTTAAACGAAGTTTATGACTTATTTAAACTTTACTTAGCCGTTTGTCAATTTTTTGTTACGTTACTCTCAATTCGATTTCACTGCACCACAAAATTTGCAGAACTGGGAGTAAAGTACATATTCACTTCTGTGTATGTAGTACATACACACACACACAACATATATATATATATATATATATATGAACGAGGTATGTTCAGAAAGTAACAAGAATTTTTAAAATGCATGGGCTTTTAGAGTCCGATTATCAAATATTTTTTTAATATGTTGGTACACATGCCCTTGAAGTATGATAAAAGTTTCAGCTGTTTTCATTGTTGACTTTGTTTGTGACAGCCACTAAGGTTAAACGTGTTTTTACGAGTTCGGCGATTTTCGTTTGTTAAAAGAAATGAATCAAAGAATTTGTATAAAATGTTGCGTAAAAAATGGAATAAAGTGTAACAAAGTGTGTGAAATGTTAACAAAGGACTATGGTGAGTCTGCTATGAGTAAAGCAAGAGTGTATGTGCAAGAGTTTGGTAAAGGCAAGTGTGGTATAAGCATTTCCAAGAAGGCCGTGAAGACGTTGAAGATGACAAACGCCCTGGACGCCCCAGCACATCAACAACCAACGAAAACATGGAAAAAGTGAAAGAAATGGTTATGAACATCACAATTAGAGAGGTCGCTGATGATGTTGGTATCGATTGGATCATGTCATGACATTGTTTCCAGTGTTTTGTGTATGAAATGCAAGGCAGCAAAATTCGTTCCAAAACTGTAAAATTTTGAACAAAAACAGCGGCAAATGGAAGTTGCTCAGGAGTCACTAAATGAAGTCAACGATGATGCAGAATTACTGACATGTATTATAACAGGTGACGAAACATGGGTTTATGGATATGACGTCGAAACTAATGCTCAATCATCCCAGTGGAAGCATTTTGGCTCGCCAAGACCGAAAAAGGAACGACAAGTGCGTTCAAACATAAAGGTTCTCACTGTGTTCTTCGATATTAATGGCATAGTGTCATCATGAATTCCTGCCACCAGGTGAAACGGTCAATAAGGAGTACTACCTACAAGTTCAACGCCGTTTGCATGAAGCAATCCGAAAAAAACGCCCGGATCTGTGGAAAAACAATTCATGGCTTTTGCACCACGATAATGCACCAGCTCACACTTCATTGCTTGTTCATGAATTTTTGGCCAAAACAGTACTGTAACGATGCCCCAGCCTCCATATTTGCCAGACATGTCTCCGTGTGACTTTTTCCTATTTCCAAAAATAAAGATAACCTTAAAGGGCCGTCATTTTACAGCCGTAGATGACATTAAAAGCGCATCGCTGAAAGAACTAAAGGCTATCTCAAAGATCGAGTTTGAGAAGTGTTTTGAGGATTGGAAGAAGCATTGGCACAAGTGCATAATCTCCAATAGGGACTATTTTGAAGGCGACAACATCAATGTAGAAGAATAAATAAATATTTTGTTCAAAAAAATAAAATTCGCATTACTTTCTGAACACACCTCATGTGTGTGTGTGTGTGTGTGTGTGTGTGTATATATATATATATATATATATATATATATATATATATACATCTCGTGTGTGTGTGCCAAATACATCTCATTTACTCATTTATGATTTCTCCAAAACCACTGAATGAATTACTATTAAACTTGTACACAACTTTTTCTAAGGTCTTAAATGGTCATTAATAAAGTGTTTTAAAAAAATCCACTCCTAAAGGGTTAAAATGGGGTAAAAACGAATTTTATATTTGATCTCTATATCTCCAGACCCAAAAGATGTAGACAGTCATATTTCATATACAGGCTTTAGAAATGCACAAAGAAGGTATTTTCAAAAATCTCATCACTAAAGGGTTAAAATGGGGTAAAAGAGAACTTTTATTTTTATCTCTTTATTTTTAGATCTAAAAGACAGAGATAGCTGAAATTTCATACTCAGATTTATCTTAAACTTTGAATTTGTATAAGAAATGTTTTTCAAAAATGTTACCTCTAAAGGGTTAAAACAGAGTAAAAACAACGAACATTATATTTTATCTTCCCAAAATAAATTGAGCTGAAAATTCCCTTGCAGGTTTACATAGACTTTGGAGATGCACAAATAAAAGATTTTCCAAAATTTCACCCCTAAAAGGTTAAAATGAAGTAAAAACAAATGTTATGTATTTCTTCTCTGTATTTCCAGATTTGAAATGCATCGAGAATTGAAATTTAATGCATAAGTTTATATTATGCATTAAAGGTCATAAAAGAAAGATTTTCCAAAATCCTACTCTGAGTTAAAAAAAACTCAAAAATGTATGTAAAATTTTATTTTCATTATTGTAACATAGCCACCGGACCACATATTCAAATGATTAGGATTATGACCTATTCTTCCCGTCAGTGGTCTATCCACTCACCATATAAAGGCTAATGCGGTTTCTAAACTCGATCGTTCCATCTTCAGGCCGTTATACAAAATGTTAAATCCCTCTGTCGAGGTCGTCACATTTAAAATATTCACCATGAAATTCGGCTTGGCCAAGCGACACACGCGACTCATACGTTGTTACATTCGTACGTCATGGCAGTCCGGAATGTAACGACGTACGAGTCGCGTGTGTAGCTTGGCCAAGCTGAATTTCATGATGAATATTTTTAATGTGTAATTGTGCTCAGTGTTTGTGATGTATGTTTTAATGTTTTGTTTGACTTTGTGACAAGCTCGATAGAGGGATTTAACATTTTGTGTAACGGACTGAAGATGAAACGATAAAATTTTATCTCTGTATCTTTAATTCCAGATCAAAAAGGCGCAGAGAGCAGAAATTCCATATACAGATTTATCTTAAACTTTGAATATAAACATCCATTCTTGTTAACATGTAGTTTTTATTTGGCCAAGGCCCTCAGTATGTGTTTTTAAAGCATATACTTGACTCCCTTGTTTGTGTATGTAAATAGTTACCAAAGTTGTTTATTTTTGATTTTTGTACATTTATTAAGTTTCTTCTTAAAAATGAACATTTTAAAGAAAATAGATTCTACACCTTAAATAAACAATGCAAGAACTATACAGAGAAGAAGACTCATAATATGTTCTCCATAATATGTTCTCCATAATATGTGAGAAATAGAAGTAAAATATATCTTAAAAAAAAAAACAATTATTTTCTGAATACTTATGGTAAAGCACACAAATTATATTCTATGAACTACGCCATGTGAGATCATCTGGCATACAACTTAAGACTTTTTCTTCCTTTAAAAAACAAGATTGGTTTAATTCTTAGTAAATTTAAAATTAATTGCTTAATTTTTTTTCATTTAAAAAATTTTAAAACAAATTTTTAATTTTCTTATCATAATTTCTATAGTATTATCCTCATACTAACCTGTTTGTGTATTATGGATTACTGATGGTCCTTCTTTAATTATGGCAATTCAGATCTTGAATTACAAGTCTTCAGTTCTTGGGTCTGAAATATTTGGTCTTGATTTTAGAACAAAATGATACAATATAATTTGTACAGAGCAAATAAATAGTACAAAAAGTTGCTTAGATTCAATTAATTATCTAAAAGAGATTAAAATTATCAATTTAAATATCCCAGCAAGTGTACCATTTTGTTGACAATGTTGCTATTTTCACAAAAAATCAAGTTTGGTTGCTGTAAGAAAGTATAAATTTTGTTAAATAATTTTTGTTTTCAACAAGATTATACTAGAATTTTGTATATTTCTAAGATGCATAACGCAAGTCAATGTAGTAAATTTGTAATAAAAATATGTTTTGAGAGTAATTAAAAGAAATCTGGTAGTAGGTTTATTTTCATTTTTATTTGATTTATTCCTAATACCATAAATATATTTTATTTTAATTCCCCCGCAGGGGGGTGCAGACTAGCTGCACCAATTGAGAGGATTTAGACGTCCCTTGCGGTACCCGAGTCTAACACACACTTACACTTACAACACTACACTTACGACTTTAACACTTTACACTCACACTTACATTTAGGGAGGTGATAATAGCCTCAATGTGCTTTTCGCCTTAAAATAACAAAAAAAAAAAAATATTTTAAATTTGTTGCCCATGGACTAGAATTACGAAAATGGTCAAATTTTGAGGAAATAACCGATTTAGAGGCTCACTTTTGTATGTTCTGAGCAGGTAATTTCAAAAGTCAAAATACTAATATAGGGAGATTGTAATGTTGTGTATTATGATAGATATACTATCATATTTACAAAAAAAAGTATAAGGTAAAAAATATTGTTGTTAAAAATTTGCTACCATAACTTATATAAACAATTCTACTTAATTTAAATAATATATGCATAAGAAAAAGTTGTGTTTCAATTTGTGATCCATAAAATTAAAAATTAATTATTATTTTATAATTTTTGTTAAATCTAATAATCCCTTACTAAAAGGGTACTATCATTTTCATTTTGTTATCTTTGTTTTTTATTTCATTCTGGAAAAATGATTAACGGAAACAAAAATAATTATTATTGACTTAAATTAAGCTAGTGCAGATTAAGAAATGTGTATTTATTGATTATATTTTTAACTTAATCATTTTTGTAATATAATTTAAAGATTTTCCATCTAAAGAATAATCCTTTGATTCCCTAAATTTTACAAGGATTTTGTATTGTTGTTTACAAACTATAATTATAACTGTAAACAACATTTTATTAAGCAAACAACATAAAATAGGACCAAACTTTAAAATATTTTAATAGTTTTAAATGTGGTAATGACACAATTTTAATGATACTGCTGCATTTTGTTTGTGGAACAAGAAGAAATTTTAAATTTAGGCATTACAATTTTATATATATGCAGTGACTTTACGAATCTAATGTATTTGTACCTTGTTGTGTTGAGACAAAAACGTATTAATGTTGGACGTTCAGCATTACCCAGGGTGCACCGCAAGGAGGCGTCCAACTTCACACCCCCTGCAATCACACCAGAACATAAATGTATTTATACTGATAATTTTTTGTTTACAAAATTAATACACAATACAATATTCAATAAAATGAATGTTTACTCATGATTGATTAATGTTATTCTAATTTACTCTTACCAAATGGTTAATGTCTGTAAACATAAGCAATAGTTTCCCACGCTGAGCAGTAAGTGTTTTCAAGTGGGCAAGTCACATGTCTTTTTGTAAGTGGTCATATGTCTCTTCCCCTGAGGTGGGTTTAGATGTACGTCAACAATCTTAGTTACAAAATGATCTAAAAGTTGACTTAAACCTAAATAGATATAAATGATATGTCGAAAAAATTCTGTAAATGTCTATTTATACATTTATAAAAAAAAGTAGTAGAATGTTTTATCAAAAATGTGTATGCACTTTAGAAAATAAATATATGAAAATTATTTGCCCAGGAAGGGTTAAGTTATCATTACATTTAATGTAAATGCCTTAAATTTAAAAGAAAGGAACACTCACCTTACAAAACAACTTTCAATTCTTTAACTTCAGGTTTGTTTAAAAAATGCTTTAGATACTACAATCCTGTTTCCTTATCTGTCCCCCATTTCATAAAATGACTGGAGATTCCTACCCAGCCAATGCATACCTTACCTAACCATACCTGGATATATTCCTACCTAACCAGGTAGTTTCCTACTTAACCAATGTATACCATTACCTGACTTACCACACTTACATAAACACACAATTATTATATTAGAAGAACTTACAGAGGGCCAGACTTGATTGTCTTGACAAGGTTATTGAGGATAGGAATGCAGGCTAAGGTTCATACAGGAGTACAGTACCTAAAAAGAAATATTAAAATGCAAAACATTAGTTTAATATTTGTATGTGAAAGCAGATATCATAAATATGCAGAGTTGTGTAAGCTATACTTTATTTATAAATCAAATGTAAAGTTCTTATTTGAAGTAATTTCCCAGGAAAGACAAAGGAAACTTAAATAATAGTTTTGTTACATGCTGTGGTAAAGAACATGTTTGCAGTCGTTACATGGTTGCTATCTTCAGATATTATTTTATACCCACAGACAATTTTATGTGAGAATTAATGCTAGATAAAGACTGGCAACTGAAATACAGTGGACACCCTCTAGTTTGGTGGTCTAGGAACTAGATCCTAGATCAAGAGAATAAATGGCCAAACAAAGCGAATAAATGCCAATCAAATCAAAAGGTAAAAATTAAATTTCCCTCTTGGTCCATAGCATGAGTGTCCTAGATTAGACAGATTAGATTATTTTTGAAGTTATGGTGTTTTTAGCTTTTCGCACCATTAACAAAGAACCTATTGCGCATCTAAGCCTCTTGGATTCTTGTTCAGTAGACTGGTTCCGTCAATGCATCTCACTCTGCTGGAGGTCCACAGGGTCCTGGAAGCCAAACATTCTTTGCCTCCAGCTGGCAAGAGCCTCACAATCACAGATTATGTGCCTGCAGTTTCCTCTTCCTTCCTGCATAATCTTCACACATTTCTCCATGGTACATTCTTATTCTGTTCATGTGTACCCTCAGACCACAGTGGCCTGTAATGACTCTCAAGGTTTTTCTGAGTTACCCTTTCTCAAGATATTAATGTTCCTGGCTGAGCACCCAAGGTGCAAATGTGTATATTTTATTGTTTATGGACAAACTTTATGTAGGAGCAGTGATTTTCTGAGGTTATAAATTATCCCAAAAGAATGTTAATATTGTAACTAACTAAAGTCACATAAAGAAGTCTTTAATTAAAACATTATTCATAATAGTTCTTGTGATTTGGAGGCAAAAGTTTTAAGATATTTAATATGCATTCTGTATGTTTTAAATATAGCACGATTTGGAATAACACTGTCATTATTATTAATATAAATCAGTTAAAAACACTCCAGCTCTTCATCAGCAAAGTGATGAGACAAGGGTGGCACTCGTCTCCTTAAACATTTCACTATACAAGTATACTTAAATTTTATAGCTTAGACAAACCATAAAGAAATTTTAGTTGAAAGAATTATGAAAAACCTAATTGCTAGTTTGTATTTGAACTTTAAAACTTACATTTCAGTAAATAAATTGGCAGCAACGTTGACTTCATACACACTGTCTTCATTTCCTGCTTTCACACTGTCTTTACTTTTTGCTTCCACACTGTCTTCAACTGTCTGTTTTTGCACTGTCTTCACTTGTCTGCTTTTGAATTGTCTTGATTTATCTGCTTTCCCACTGTCTTCACTTGTTTGCTTTTACATTGCCTTCATTTGTTTGCTTTTGCACTGTCTTCAGTTGTCTGTTTTCGCACTGTCTTCACTTGTTTGCTTTTGAATTGTCTTGATTTATCTGCTTTTGTACTGTCTTCACTTGTTTGCTTTTACATTTCCTTCATTTGTTTGCTTTTTCACTGTCTTCACTTGTCTGTTTACGCACTGTTCACTTGTCTACCTTCACACTGGAACTAAAATCAAACAATGAATTAAATAAAACATTGGAATCTGGAATTAACCTGATAAACAATGCACAACCTCACACATTTTTTTATATTTATTTACTTTTAATTATTTGTTGCATTTTTAAAAGAAGGTTTCAATCATACAAATAAAGTTGCAAGAGTAAGTTATCATGCCAACAAATAAAAAGTCATCAGGTTTGGTTTTTTTTACTCTTGAACTTCAAATTTCTTTTATTTCTAATTTAGTACATTGAGATCAAGTTATGAATCTTCATATAAGATCAATATTTTAGCAAGATTGATATTTTAGCAAGATGAACTGATTTTGAGAAATTTTCCAATTTTTTTAAAATTGATATCTTCCGATTCGGATTTTATCATGGAATTCAATCTGAGAAAGTTTGTGTAATGTTTTTGCACCATTTAGTTAATTTTTTGCAATATTCCTCCCTCTCAATAAATAAGCTACTCTAAAAAAAAATGAAAGTTTTAACTGTACAGTACTTTGTATGATAAAAAAATAGTCAATAGATATTGAGTCGTTTTGATGTAGAAACACTTTGACTGTAATAATAAATTAAATACCAGTAGCGACATATTTTTTATAAAGTGTCAGCACTGTAAACAGTAGGCTACTTATTGGTATATATGTATGTTTTATTTTTTCCTACATGTTCAATTCTAATTATGTAATAACTCAAAGTTTGAGAAAGATTTTAGACCTTATACTGTTATACGTGCATTTCTTCTGCTCATGTCTCTTGGATGTGTTTAAACAGAATGGACCGTTTCGTGTTACACACTTGTGTTTCTGTAACTTCTATTTTGATTTAAACAATCAGTGACAGTTCATATATGCACTGCAGAATAACTACTATGTTATAAAATTGTGTTTTCATCGATATAAATTAATTATATAATCATAAAATTATTCATAATTAATGAACTTGGAAATTATAGCAATACAGTTAGATGTGCTTATTATAATGCAATGAAAATTAAAATACTTATGTTTATGTTTTTAAGTGGCAATTATAATTCAGCTTTTATTATTTCATTGATTGTACATTTAATAGCGAACATTTATTAATGCAAACATTCATTACGAGGAAGACCCCCATTATCTACAGAAAACACATGTGTTGAATTGAGACAGCCTGACAATGTCCATTTAACTGCATAATAAGTTATCTCTCGCTCTTACCAATGTTCTGTCATCCTACCATACTACTGCCACTTGTCAACCAACGGATGACAAGAATGGCTAGCACTTTGTATTTATTTAGGTGTGTTGTTATCGCACACAAACAGAAAGTTTGACTAAAATGTTTTAAGAGGAGCAGCAAATATTCATAGGTAACATTTTTATGTTAATAAAAATTGTAATTACCAATCAACATCTGGCCCTCTCCTGTAGTTCAGAGTCTGCAGTTGTAGTCCAGGTCACGTGTTCTGCAGTTGAGAACCTACACATCTCTTTATGTAAGGCTAGTTCTTTCTTGGGGAAGAGCTGTTGCTAACAGGCTAATGAAAGGCAATCCAAGTGATACAATATCTAGTAGAAAACAAAATGTATATTAATTAACTACATTGACACATTGCAGATGTTGATCTAAGAATGTGTACTTACCATTTAATGTATCCATTGCACCAGTACTTCTTATCTCTTCATTAGAAAACCAAAATTGATTAAAAATTACAAACACGAGCTCGGTGCGCCAAATAAAAAACAAAAATATTACTTAAAACTAAAAGAGCCCAAAATGCTGAAACAGAATACATAAAAACATATTGCAAACAATAAGTCAACTAAAAAAAATATGTACTTAATATAATATCTTAAATTACAATAAATACAATGATCTTAAATTATACTAAAACCCTAACAGGGACCGCGGATCTAATATTCAACCCCCCAGAGCTAATCCAGAACATAACAGATATTATGCCATCCCAACCATTTGTTGGGATAACATAATACTGCTACGCCTGGTGATGGACCCAACAGGGAAACTAGGCGTCCCTGTTGAGCCAACACCTGAAACAGAAACACATGTTATTAGTCACTCACCTTCAAAATACAATATATTGTTGTGCGATGGTCGGTGTTGTGAAGTTAAACCTGAAAATATCCCTAATTAAATATGTGGAACGCATAATAAACCCCAAATTTTGTTTGTTTAAAAAAAAATTAGTTAAGTTTTGATGGAAATATATAAAAAAGTTAACTACTGTGTTACCCTTAGTTAGCATTATTTAATTTTTTCAAAACAAAATTCCCTGTTGATTAAAAAAAAAACTAAAATATTTAATTTACAAAAATTATCAAGAATTTATAAAAAGAAAAAGTTAAACTTATACTTTTAAAAGTATATCAATTTGCGTTAATTTTAGTTTCTTAAGAACAAAAATGTATTATGTAGTATTTAAAATAAAATTTTCAAAAAATTTTGTTGAAATAAATTTGTTTTAAATGTTTTGATAAAAATCCTACACGCCCTTCCCTTTCCCTAAAAAAATGTGCTTGTTCAAAAGTGATGACTCCTTGGTGAAGTTCCATGTAGTGAAGGTCAACCTGAAATGGTATGTAAAATAACGCAAAATAAACCCCCACCCAATTAAGACTTTACACAAACACCCCAATTAAATTTTAAACTTTACTTGAAAAAAATATAATTTCGAAATCTGATTATTTCTGTCAAAATATCGAATTAAAAAACAAAATTAACTATGCTTCAAAATAAACTATTGAAACAATTTACTAGATTTTATAAAAAGGCCCCTCTCGATTATAAATAAGTTCTTTATATGCTTTCATTTTGTTTTAATGAGTAAAACATAATAAAAGATATAAAGTGTTGAATTAACTTAAAAAATTTAATCGGGTGCTAAAATATTTAAATAAATTTGTACAAAAAGTTTGCTAAAAATTAAAACACGCCCCTGCCCTATAGGGTGGACTCAGTACAAACATTCACAAGATGCTGAAGTGATGACCTGGAAGACATGTTGTATATAAAGTTAGTACAATTCAAAAAAAAGAGGAAATGTCAGCTGAACTTGTAATATTACTGAATTATAAAAATAAAAATACTTTATAATTTGTTTACAATTTTACAAATTTTGTTAGTAGTATGAATAGAGCTTTTAATTTTGCATCAAAAGTATTAAAACTGTTTTCTATTCTTACGCAAATAAATATATAAAAATGTTAAATAGCGTGCAAATTATAATCGGTATGATTTATGCATATTAGATTTTTTATTACAAATTTTTAGCTATAGTGATTACTTTACATTTTTGTTTTCTTTTTTTTATTATTATTACTTTAAGGCGTAAAGCACAATGAGGCTATTATCGCCTTCCTAAATGTAAGTGTAAGAGTCATAAGTATTATAGTCATAGGTGTAGTATTGAAAGTGTCAGTGTGTGTTAGACTCGGGTACCGCGAGGGACGTCTAAATCCTCTCAATAGGTGCAGCTAGTCTGCACCCCCCTGCGGGGTTTTTATGTATATATATATATATGTGTGTGTGTGTGGTGTGAAAATCATAAAAAATTAATTGTTATTATTTTATAACAAATATTTAATATTACGCTATTATTAAAATTTATAATAACTATGCAAGAAAATTTATAAATGTAAAATTTTAATATAACTTTGGTTATTATTATTAAAAAAATATTGTTTTAACAAATTTAATACAAAAACATTAATTATTAAAAATTGTGAACCAGATATTTGAATAAAACGACTACATACATCTGAATTTATTAATTTTTAATAAAAAATAGAAATTAAACTCGAGGCCAAAAACATTGAAAAGTTTTATACTGAATGTATATTAAATGAAATACAAGCTTTCCTAAAAGTACAACCGACCACGAGATATCTTCTAAACGAATAATAAACGCCTAATGAATTATTAACAACAAAACCGATAAAATGTTTGGACTGATTGTAGAATAATATTATCGACACTACGCGCGATCAGTTAAGCTTGCATTTCATTAGGCTATACATTAGAGTTAGGCTGGTTTCCATTATACCTTTGTGTTAGTAGGGAACAGAGGCAGGCAGGCAAAACAAAATATACAAAATCTACAGTGGGCTTCTCCAAACCTGAAAATAAACAAACCTGCCTAGCCTCTGTAAAGCATGCACAGAGGGAAGCGAGGAAAGGTAATATGGAACTCAAGGTCAGCTGACATATCGGGCACTAACTAGCACTCACCCCGCTGCTACAAAAAAACCTGGGAGTGAATCCTGTAGTGATGACTGTTGATTGTAGACTGATGAATTGACTGTTGATTGTAGACTGATGAGATGGCTGTTGTTCATGACTGTTGACTGTAGACTGATGAGTTGCTTGTCGTTCATGACTGTTGATTGTAGACTGATGAGATGACTGTTGTTGATGACTGTTGATTGTAGACTGATGAGATAACTGTTGATTGTAGACTGATGAGATGGCTGTTGTTCATGACTGTTGATTGTACGTACACTGATGAGTTGATTGTCGTTCATGACTGTTCATTGTAGACTGATGAGTTGATTGTTGTTGATGACTCTTGATTGTAGACTGATGGGTTTTTCACTCACGGAAAAAGAACTCAAATTTTGGTAAAATCTTAATATTCTGCAAGTTAACACCGCAAGGTACCGAAATAATAAGATTTTATCAAAATTTCGAAAGTTCTTTAAACGAAATCGGTTATTTTTTGAAAAGAAACATTTAGCTACACAAAAATCACACAATCCCTGCCTTGTCTTGTCACAATCACGCAGTCTTCATTCACGTGTCTGCGTTTGCACTGTCTTCACTTGTCTGCTTTTGCACTGGAACTAACATCAAACAAATTAAATAAAACATCACAATCTGAAATTAATCTGATAAACACTGTAAAAACTTTCACATATTTTTTTTAATTGGTTCAAAAAGGCCTTAACCATACAAATAAAATTGCAAGAACAAGTTATCGTGCCAAAACAAAAAGCCATCAGGTTTGGCTTTTTCACTCTTGAGCTTCAAATTTTTTTATTTCAAATTTAGTACACCGAGTTCAGTAATGAATCTTCATATAAGATCTAAACTTTAGCATAATCTGATAAACCGATTTTGAGAAATTAGATCTATTTTCAAATTTTTTTAGTTGATATCTTCCGATCTGAATTTTATCATGAAAGTAATTCAATGTCAGAAAGTTTGAGTAATGTTTTTGCACCATTTACTTAATTATTTACAACCATCCTCCCACTCATTAATTAAGATACTCTAAAACAATAAAAGTTTTAATTGTATGTATGTACTTTATATGATAAGGAAGCAAAATTTTATCTGACATCAAAAGAGTGTCTGTCTAATAAATAAACAGCCAATAGATGTTGAGTCCTTCGATTTAGAAACACTTCCACTGTAATAATAAAGTAAATACCTGTAGTGATTTGTTTTATAAAAAGTTTTGCTACTTATTAGTTTATATGTATGCTTTATTTCTTCCAACATGTTCAATATTAATTATCCAATAACCCAACATTTGAAACAAACTGTGTAATCTTTATTGTTATCTGTAATATTATACCGTCATACTATGTTCATAATGCATTTATGCTACTTTTTTGAATGTGTTAGAATTGGATGGACCATTTCATGTCACACATTGTTTTTCTGTAACTTATATTTTGAGCTTACGTCTGTTACTGCAAGAGATCAAAGGGTAACAAAAGACAGGCTGACACTTTCTTTTTATTTAGGTGTGCTTTTATCGCCTTTCTGTCAGGCTAAAATGTCTTAATAGGAGCAGCAAAAAAGTATAGGTAGTATAAAAGGCGCCAGCCTTATAATTAAAATTACCAATCAAGATTGACGATTTTTTTGTTGAAGACAACTTGGCTGTAGACTGAAGAGTAGATTGTTGATGAAGATTTGGCTGTAGATTGACGAGATGATTGTTGAAAGAATAGTCTTTTTCTTCTTTGCTCTCCTAAAATAAAAAGTAAAATTTAAAAACTTGTTAAGCTAAGAACCAAAGTTACTTTGAATTAAAGTTGAAATTGAACTTGAAAAGTTGAAATTGTTTCAGTTCTCTTATTAAAACAGAACTAGCTGCATTTACCTATTTTTACCAGAAGTGGCAGAGTCCACTGTGTTAGTTAATCGACTAAGCTATAATAATAGCCTGTGATTTTAATTTTTTCATCCTCAAGTCATGCTTTTCAGCTCATGCACAAATTTTATTAATAATATGACATATGATTTACTGCACTGTTAATTTAACTTTAAAATGTAACTATATTTGTAAATCATTAAATACATGTGGAGTTTACAAAATGTTAATTTCGAACCAATGCCATTTATATAAATATACAGGGGTGTCCTACAAAGAGGTTTACACATTTGATTCACCATTATTTTCTCATTCCTCCATTGATCGTTTTGAAACTATATATACTTTTTAAAGAAGGTACCAGAAATAGTGTGTGATTATTGCATCTGACATAGTAATTGCATGATTATAGTAACAAAAATGGTTGTAGTAATATGTGTATATATATATATATATATATATATATATATATATATATATATATATATATATATATATATATATATATAGTTAACTTAATAAGAGCTAAAGTAATCTCGTTTTCATGGCATTATATAAATAGTGCCATGACTTACATAACTTAGACATATAAGTTATCGTTGGAGTTGTTGGAATATACATCGGCAATCTGCATTCAATTCTGGAATTGAAACATATTAGCATTGTAAATAAACCAAACCAAAATAAAATGGCTACCAAGTGATCAATGTATGCCCTGCAGAAGGTTACATGAAACTTTTTCATAACTCTTAATAATAACTCAGTAATAGAGTTCAAGGTCACCCAATTAAGTAAAAAGAGTTGCCTAAATTATAAAATAATATGAGTAACTCCAGAGATAAAACTTAATTATAGTGCAACTTGGTTAAAATGAGATCCAAGCGACTGACCAAACTGAATATGCTAGTTATATATATATATATATATATATATATATATATATATATATATATATATATATATATATATATCACAATTCAAATATACCAGTTAAAACCAAATGCTTATTACTTCCAAGTTGCCAACTGTAAAACATAAATTTGTATGTCCTCATAAGTTTAAAATAAAATATACAAAAAAAGCTTTTTCACAACATTGTAAAATATTTATGTGTTTGGATTTTAGGCTAATAAGTAAAATTTAAATGTAATAAATTCTTAAATGTTACTCAAGTTTTGCAATAAACAAACAAAAAATTGACAACCTTGTAATGAATCAAACCTGTGTGTGGTTTCTTTGAAATGAGCTTGTAAGTTTCTCATAATTATTCCGTACTGTTGTAACTGATATTGATGAAAAAAATCCATGTTTTTTACAAATATCTGAATTTAATAGGCCTCGTTCTAAGTTCTTGGATAATTTTGATTTTATTACACATTTACATTTGTTTCTTTTACTCCTGACATTGTTCATTAAAAAATGAATCTGGTGTAAAAACACCACTGCTTTGTTAAAAACACAGTTTTACAATAAAATGAATGTGCAGTCGCTTATGAAACAGTCACAGGCTATTGTGTATTCACTGTGCACAGGATGGTGTACTTTACCGCACTGTTTCCCTGATGGAATTTAAGAATGGACAGTTACATCTCCTGCAGGTACTATATTTTGTTTTCATAAATCAACTTATGTAATTTGTATAACTGAAGAAAATAAAAGCCTAATATGAATTGTTACCTCACTAAAAGCAAGTTAAACATTAAAAAGACATAAAACCAAACAAACGTGTTACTACTGATTTCTCATTACAAGTGAGCATATTACAGCCAAGTTCCAGTGAATTTAAAAAAATAATCCATTAGGCTAAAAATTAATTAATACAGAATAAGCCATGATTAATTATATTAGAATTATCAGGGATAAAAGTTATTAGAATAAGATGAAATTCAATATGTAGATGATTTTCAAAATAATATTATTTGTAAAAATCTGTCAGGGATTTTGTTACAATAATTCTTGGTTGCATTGAAAAATAACTGTCATGTAAAATAAATAATCACTGAATTGAAATAGACGAAGGATTTATTTTATATTCTGACACTCAATGTTTTGTATATACAACAATGTTTGCAATTATATAATTGTTAAACTTATAGAGTTGAGTCTCTCTATATTAAATACCTCCATTTACTATACTTACAAAACCAATCAAGCAATAATTATGTTTTTCTTTCAGTAGTTATATGTTTTGTTTGATAATTACCATAAATTGCAAGGTATTAATAAGTTGGAAGTTTATTTTCATATCATAAGCTACATATAATACTAAGTATATTATTTCATTAGATCTTGCATAAGGTTGTACTGGTTAGGTCTGTTTTAAGAATCTTCAATAAATAAATAACATTGATATATTTTTTTACAGGCTAAAATGAAATAACATTGAAAGTAAAAAAAATGTATGCCTAAAACTGCCCTACATAGCTTAACCTAATTGACACAACAACAAACAACAGTTATATCTAGTTTAGCCTAGGCTGCTAATAATTTACCTCCCTTCATATTACACTTGTTTAGGCTATATAAATAGGTAACTAATTTATTATTTTTTAAATTAACTTAACATATAATAGTAGCCTTCATGTGTTTTCACCATACAAATTATAATATTTAAAAAAAATTGAAAACAGTTTACATTAACAAAGCTTATATTACTGAATAAAAAACAAAATGGCTATTCAATTGTTAATTAGTTTTGAGGAGCCTAGCATTTATTTTATTAAAGTTTTGTTCATCTAGGCTACAAGATGAAAACCTCTCACCAATAATTACAATGAACATAATTAAATGTATGCAAAGTACATATTACTATAGCCCATACACTAGAACTAATAAGATTTACCTATTTTTAATACTGTTGCCTACCTTAAATTTAACAAGGCCATAGGGTAGTAGTTTCACAGTTTTGTTTTGTTGTTCACTGGTAACTCAAATTGTGGAAAAATCTTAACATTCTGCTAGTTAACACCACAAGGTACCCAAACAATAAGATTTATACATAATTTCCAAAAGTTCTTTAAAGGGAATCACTTATTTTTGTAAAAAAAAGTTCAGAAACACAAACAACACCATTTCAACTAAATAATGAACATTTTAAGCTAGGAGCATTAGTTTTAAGAAGGTGCTTTCTAGATTTGTTTGAACTAGCCATGTACTTTGTATGTATCATATATGTACCTAAATATAAAATACCTAAATATATAAAAGAATATATTTTTTCTTTTTATCTATGTAGTACACAAATATATGTCATATTTCGTTTTCCCAAACGAAAATTAAAATATTACCTAAATTTTAACTAAAATCCTTTTCATATACTTTTGTTACATATTATATATGACTTGAACAAAGTTCAGAAAATAATGGCATTATTTTTTTTTTTATGTATCAATAAACATTTATGCCTGTAATAAACATAAAAAGGTGCTTTATAATAAGTTTGAATTTATTGTTATAATGCTGTAACATCTATGTGATATATGGCGATACTATTTACATTATTATAATTTCTAAACTAAAAAATCGAAAGAACTTATATTTCTTTAAATACAGTAGCAATGTTATTCCTGAATTTTGATTGGTCGACACCTTGGCCTGTTTTCCCAGAAGGAAAGAGACAATCATTTGGGGAAATAATATAGTACAGTGTTAATAAAAAAGTAAGTAATTTTTACACTATTTTAAAAGTAATTAAATTATTTCTAGTATTTATTATACTAATGGTATGGATACTGTAATTTGTGAAGGTTAACGAACGTTGTTAAACAATATATTTGTTAACTAACATGGTTTTCCGAGAACCTACATTGTGTAGACTTAACCTATATATTTATAGTATAAAATGTAATTTGGATATTAGATATTACAGTTAGTTCCTATTGGAAAATAATTTTTAACATCAATTTAAATAAATCCGTGATATTTTTTTATTAATTAGTATAAATTAATATTTTATCTTTTCCATAAATGTTTTAAACAGTACTTCGCAATACAGTACTACAGTCTGTTTGCTTTTAAATAGCTTATAACCTTCTATAAACAATATTTAGAAACAAATAAACAAAACATTTTCAATGTGTAGCCAATTTTATGCCATTTATTAAACTAAAAATTTTGAAAAACATTTATTACAGCGTTTTTTTGTGTTGATTAGGTTAAGTTTGCAGTTTTCTCATTTAATTACTATAATTTTATTTCGTTAGATTTTCGGTTAAATGGTATTTCATTAGGCCATCTTTTGTTTTATTTTACTCACTGTCTGTTGCTCCTTATAGGCCTAGCCATTGTTAAACACTTAACACCACACTGTATAACACTCCGACTTAGCACCTTACAAACTAAACCAAGACATGAAGTGACAGTGAGAGCAGTAGGGCTTGAGGGGGAGCGCGGGGGTGACCACCTCCAATGCTGTGTCAGTGCTCCCCCTACTTTTTAAATATAACCGGTGCTATGTTATAATTCAAAATACACACTTCTAAACATTAATTTACTTAGTGTACCTGCATGATATCTTGTACCAGTATTAAAGTATTGTGTAAATATACTGCAATATACAATTTCTAATTTACATAAGAACGTTTCACTTAGTACGTTATTTGTTTAGCGATTTTTTTAACGACATTTTGGTCCTGTGAAATGTGCACCCATCCAAACTCTAAGAACACGTTTTATTGCGTTGAAAAACTAAATGTATGTATGTTCGCATATTTTGTCGGTTTGTTTTGCAAAAAACTTGGCATTAATTTTTGTAATAAGATCGTTACCCAGCAAAATTCGTACGATAGTTTCAATAGGTCGGCCGTTCCAATTCTTTAAAAAAACAATAATTTTTTTTATCTTACAATTTTTTGAAAATATAATTTCACCACTATTACCAACATTAAATTTTGTACAAATTAGTATTTCTAATTACATTGGAACACGACCGCTGTCAAATCAGTTTCAGAAATTTTATTGGAACTTAAAAATTTTTAGTGTGACTTTATGTAGCATATTACTATTGGGAAATTAGATTTTGAAAAAGTGCTAGTTAAAAAGTTATGATGTTATAATGTTTTATGATTACCGCTAATTTGAAACTTTTTAACAAATTTTTCTGAGTAACACATTTTTCCAAGCTGTTAGCAAAACCGATTTTTGCGCCAAGTTTGAATCAAGTCGGACCAAAATTGCGAACGTGAAAATGCTAACACACACACACACACACACACACACACACACACACACACACACACACACACACACACTGTATATTGTTGTAGACCTAATAGCCTTGCTATGGGTCTATAAAAGTAGACCCTACTTATAAATAAATAAATGGCTATATATATGGATATTTTGTTACAATATTAAACATGTTTCTACTCCAATTTGATGTAGGCCTGGGAAAGAATTGTGTTTGAATATAACGGCTCGCAATTTCCAGGAAAAGCAAACATCCTGTCTGGCTGGAAGTCTGGTACTCTAGTAACATCCTGTCCACTTCAAGCTTTGTGTCCCCCTTCCCCCCTTAAAGCTTTGTTCAAAATGTAACGGTCACTTCTGGCATTATTTTAGAGAAGATGTAAGAATGATTTTACTGTAGGCTTTGATTTATTTACTACTACGAGTCCCTGTCAGCTTTGCAGGCCAACCCTTCATTCTCGTAGTTTTGGTATTTTTTAGATTCATTAGTAATTTAAAAATCTGTTTTTTATTTATTTATTTATTATGAAATAAAACCGAAATTGTTTTATTTCAAATTTGCTACACCCACCTGATTTATGACTCGTCATATCGGACCAAAAATTTGAGCCAAACATTTAAGTCGATTTTTCAATTTTAGAAGCTTTGCTTCTTTAGGCGCGTTATAGCACTTTTTGCATGAATCAAAAAGGTATTGATTTCGCATCACGCTTGAGCTTATGCGTGATGTATATAGCCTAGGTATAGAACTTTTTGGATGGGTATAAAGCATTGACTTTGCATCTCGCTCCAGTTGTATAAGCTGTATACAGTGAACCTTTGCGCGCGCGCGCGTGTGCGCATATATATATTAATTGTAACTGTATTTATCTGCAAATTGTATTCATTTGTACCAGGCTAGCAGAGGTCATCTTGTGTTATTATAAATGAATAAACTTATAAAAATGTGTATGTAAATAAAAAACGTATATTTATTATATTTATTAATTGATGTAGATATTATAACATTATAAGAGAAAGGTCTTGCTTTACTTTACTAATAATTATTGGGTATAAGAGTGCTGATAGATATTAAAACTGGGCTAATGTTATTGATTTTAATTTACGAATTATCAAATTTTTATTTTTGATACTAAATTAATTTGATAATCAAATATAAAAACCACATACACATAATGTTTATTTCAGAGTTAATGTTTACAAGCTCATATTTTCTAAATTTAACATTTTAAAATTAATAAAAAGGTCTTTATTTTGTTATTTTGGTTTTATCTCGCAGATTATAAAGTGAAAAATCTATAGTCGAGTCAATAGAATAGTATTATCTATTGAACTATTAATGTCTGTTAACTCATAATTAGGTACTAAAAATTAATTATTCTTATATCACTAATTCTACAATGTTATCAGCATAGGCCTATATGTTACTTTCTGTAACGATTAATTATATAGAATAGCTAGCCGACAGCTTAGTATAGCTTCCGTCGGTTAGTCCCCTGACTGCTACGTTATATATATATATATATATATATATATATATATATATATATATATATATATATATATATATATAAATTGTGAACTGATTTTTTTTGAGAGTATATATAAAAACCCTATATTTTTTTGTACTTAAAGTATGGACTACATCAAATTTGTTAGAACTAGTTTACAATCAAAAACTGGGTTAATTTTTTAACATTTTTATTTAAAAAAGTTTTTAAAACATTTTTTAGAAAATCAGTAAAATGGTCAAGATGTTAGCAAAGCAAATTTTATCAAAATTTGATAAACGATGTTGCGAAACTATGCCAATTTTTGATTTTCAATAGCTCCTGACTTTTTTTTGGGAGGGGAGAAGGTTATAATGACTCATATATTTTGTGTGGTTACATTCCAAGAAGGTCCGACCATAAGCATATTTTTTCCAATAAAATTGTACCACATTTTTACCCTTTTAGGTGTTGAATAATCAAAATAATTTCTTAGTACACGTGTGAATGGGTACACCGTAGTACCAACTAAGGTACCCTGAAAATTACAAGTCTCTAGCTGTTATAGTTTCGGCTGTGCATTTCAGTCAGAACTTTGCTTTTTATATACAGAGGCAATTTTTTTTAATAAAACACATTTTTTATTTAAATGAAATAAAATGTGTAAAAGTAGCTAGTATTTTAAAATGTATCCTACTGAAAAATATGAATACTTTTTTTTAGTCGGTATCTGCAGAACTGGTTAGTATAAAACTATTAAGATTAAAAATAAGAGCATGGGGCTGAATAATAATTTATTTATTTATCATTTATTTAATAATAATTTATTGGGGACCAATAATTTATTTATTTATCATTCGTACACTTGTATCTCTGAAATAAATAATAGTGAGCACCAACCAGGTTGAAATAAAAATATGTTTGTCTTTTTAATACATTTTAAAGTTTTAGCTTATTTCATAATTTTTAGTCCATTTAAATACAAAAGTGTTTTTTTAAAAAGTTTTTTTACAAATATTATTGAAATGAAAATGTCTTTAGAAGACATTTTTTGATGAGTAGTGAATTTGTATTTAGTGTGAGCTCAAGCAAAGACTGTCATAGTACTAAGGTTGCAGTATGTTTTGGTTTGACTAGGACAGTCCCAGTTTTGGGCTCTTGTCCTGGCCGGATTTGTAAATATTCCAGTCAACAATCAAAAATGGCACACAAATAAAAACTGTAATAAAATCACTAAAATCTTATATTACAAAATTCAAACTGTTAGGCAGATATCTTAGATTATGAAGGCTGGTTATTAATAATAAACACTGGTGATTCAAATACATTAATTCAGTTGGTAGAGATCGAAACAAAAAATCGGCACATGCGGAAAATGGAAAGAATGTTTTCATTAATGAATATTTGATCAGGTGAAAAGTTTGATGCTGGAGTCAACTGCAAGAGCTTTAATATATGCAAGGTTCTGTTCTGCTCAGATTTTTGTGAAAAATAAAAATCATTCTTGGGAAAACATGGGATGAACATCATTTTTGGCAAATATAATCTGTGAACAAGAATTCAGTTAGTTTTCATGAAAAAAATTAGTTATATTTAAAAGCTTATAAATAAATTTTGTTAAAGTTATCTAAAAAGACTTTTTTTAGTAACAAATTTCCAAATTTTCCAGGGGGAAACCATTTTTTTGTGTATTTAGAATATACAATAAAAAAAAGTTTTTCCGATGCAAAATTTTATACTCTTTTTTATATTTTATACAACCCTCGTCTCTTTAGGAGAATGAAGTTTGGAAAATGGTGGAAAAGTACATTACTTTCCAACCAAAAACAATTTTTTCCAAGAAAAACTTTTGTATCTCATTTTTATCGCTTTAGGAGTTGAATATTGGAAAATTGTTTTTTAGTGCACTTTTACATAGTGGGTATTAAGGTAACCTGAAAATTTCAAGTCTCTAGCTGTTATAGTTTCGGTTGTGAGTTCATCAGCCAGTCAGTTAAGGCATTGATTTTGTATATATAGAAACTGGAAATTTTTTATTAATTCATTACTGCAGTGGGCAAAATGCGATACAGCGTACTGCATTTAGTAACAATTGTTGGAAAGTAAAGTTACACTTTCTTTCAGCTAGTTTCGCTGAAACTTGTTGAAAAGGGATTGTAATAACATAAAATCCTGTGTTATGTTGTTATCTCTGCTGATTACTAACTACTAATTATTTGTATAATTTGAAAAAAATTGATATTAGAAGCATATTATTTTGTTTTCTAGCGATTTCTGAGTATATAAATATTAAGAATATTTATTAATGTTTTATATGTATATTCAGGGAAATTTCATTTTCTTCTGAGGGATATTTTTAGTTGCGCGTACCTATTGACTACTTACTTCTGTTGAAAGTAGTGATGCATGATTCCAAGATGTTTTTACAGTCGACCATTATACAACAAAAAATCGAGTCAACCATCGAATACCAGTCGGGTTGAACGATCGAGATGTTTGACGATTGTTGACAATTCTTAGGGCAATATATATATATATATATATATATATATATATATATATATATATGTGTGTGTGTGTGTGTGTGTAAGGTGTAAATATGTAAAAATTTGAAATGGCCGCCATTTTGAAACTGTTTACGAATTTTCCTGATTAACGAACTTACCCAAGCCATTGTAACAATCGATTTTTGTGCCAAGTTCGAATCAAAACGGACCACAATTGCGAATGTAGGTGTGCTAAAAAAAACAAAAAACACATTTGTGTATACATGTACATAAATGTATGTAAATACATACATTTACCACACATTTGTCAAACTTAACTCTTCGTCACTAACGAATTCGTCCGTTAAAAAGGAAAAACGGAATAGGCCTTCGCCATTTAATTGGAAAATTTATTAAACATTTCCGGCAACATCAGTTCCGAGTTAAGTTGACGTTTCATTCGATTGTTTTGTCTATGATTTACGCCAACACAAAACAATATGACTCAGCGAGTCGGAGGACTCGGAAAGAATACAAACGTCAAGCAACGACTGACGAGTCCAAATACAATAGGGATGGGAACTTCTGCTATTTTTAAAAAATATCAACGAACTGTTTGTTGGAAAAAAATAACTGTTTGGAAAAACAGTTTGAAAAAACAGGTTTAGAAAAATGAAACTCGAAGTTGTATTAGCAGCTAAAACATAAGCACAAACGATCAGTTTTCTAAGACTACTTTTTCATTCCCATTACCACCCTGTCCTTAACTGTTTTTGGGTGTAAAACATTTAGAAAAAAATAATTAAATGTAGTAATAATTAAATTACATTCTCAAAACGTAATATATATGTATGCCATTTTATATTTTCAAAATGCAATGAATTTCTAATAGAAACATTTTTTTTTTACTTAAAAATTAAATAGCCTTTGCATATTTACTGAAATGCAAACAATTTAGAATATTTTCAGTTGATTAAAAAATATTGATGATTGATAGTAAATATAAAAAATACGTTTAAATAAAATTAGGTTATGTATTTACAAATTAGGTTATATATTAAAATTAGGTTATGTGAGATGTTACTGTCTTATTTTTATTTGGGAGAAAGTAGGTTTTCATTTTTCAACACTGAAAAAAATAACGTTAATAAGTAAAATATAGTAAAAAGAACATAGGCCAAATATGTTTAAATACAATTGGCTCTATATAGTTACAAAATTATAGGTTATTAACCTAAAATAACCTAAAATTATTCAAGATATATACAAGAGTAGATATTGTGAATTTTAAAAAGTCCACACATCCAATAAATAATTAAAAACTATGCACTTAATTCTAAAAACATTAAAAAAGTAAAAGAAAACTTTCAAAATTGTCCACTAAATATTTTTAAATTTCTAAACACAAAGTAAACTACGGAGAAAAACTAATATAAAACACAATTATGGCTGTTTTTACAGTTTAAAAAAATGTTTGAACAACAAATTTTACATTTAAAACTTTCAAACAACTCGTTTGAAAAATAGAGATAAACTTTGACAACGCCCAAACAGTTCTTACTTCACTACGTTGCAACAAGAAATAGAGGGGAAAAGTATAGCAAATAGCAAGTTAAAGAAAAGGTGTTTGTACTGTTTGAAGGAAAACAGTTTAACAGGAAATTAGCAAAAAAATGTTTTAGCGTTTGCGGCAACGTTCGAATAGAACGTAGGTGGTAGGGAAGTCCAAACTGTTGTTCCTTGTTTAACAAATCACGTCCAGTCCAATTCAAACTGCTAGTTTCCGTTTGGCAAAGCAGTTTGTTTTTCGTAAATAGAGTAACAGTTTGTGTTAACAGTTTGGAGTTTTCTTACCCATCTCTAGTGTACGACAAAAAAAGTGGAACACGTGTTTTTTTCTAACGAAAAATCTTTTTTTATACTTAGTTTACTAGTTTGAGTTTCTTGAGCAAATATAGTTTTTTGAAGTTTGCTATATTCTTAACATCTCATATTCTTGGTAACTTTAAATTAATACTCACAGTTATTTTCTATTTTTGTCCCTATTTTTCTAGGTTAAGTTTTAAAATTGTCATTTTTTAATATGTAAACATTATAGTTTAGCGAACTATTTTATATTTTACAAATAATGTTTAAAAACATTTGTTTAAAATGAAGCACTGAAATTTTAATTTTCCCGATTTTTGACAACAGTTGGTAAAAAATATTTAAAATAGTTTACAACAGCAGACCAAGTAAGTTACAGGTGCTGATCTAGGCAGTAAATTAAATATGTATTGCATTCACTTGTTACATTTGACAGATATTTTTTTCTTATTTTTAAGGAAAACTATATGTATGCAGTATAACTTCGTTTTCGATTTTTTAGGTGATAATAGCCTCAATGTGCTTTTCGCCTTAAAAAAAATCAGTTTTTTCTTAATTTTTTGCCGAAGTGCTTTATTAGGCCTATATGCTTAAAAGTAGTAATACAAAATATAAAAGTTCAGAAAATTGGGAAAGTTAAAAAAAATAAAATGACTCGCATAACCTCAAAATGACTCGCACAAAAATAGCTAACATGTTTTTAATTGATAAAGCGATAAATTAAGTGCATATTATTAATAATTATAATAATAGAAAGTTTTTGTTTAAAAAAATTACACTAAGAACCTCACTAACACAGTTTTGCATTAAAATAGAATTGTGTTAAGAATCTAACTTGATATTGTATGAAAGTTAAATGAGTGTACCTAATAATAAAAACAACTTTTTTTTAAAAAAAAGTTATCTTAAAAACTTAAATAACGTGTTTAAAGAAAATACACTATTATGTTTTACTTTTCCTTATTTTACTAAAGAAATGATTTTTGAATATTTTTTTCTTTTATTATGTACTTTATTATTGGATTAAGAGATACTCACCCGCAGAAGATTAAATTCCTTATGATAAGTTACAATTTTATGCAATTTTTAACTTCTATATTATGATGTCATTGTCATTTATATGGCATAGTGCATGCTAGATTTACTACACCTAGGTCACCTACTGAGGTAGTATTCCAACACGTTATCACCATCTCATTCAGTACATTCATAGTTCTTATAGTGATAAAGTGATACGTTTGTTAAGACATGGAAGTTGTTACTTATAAACATTGTAATTTGCCTCTTTTTGTTAGTCTAGGTTGGTATTACAAAAATTGTGTTGTTGATTTTCTTGTAAATCATGGCATCTTTATAGAATCATATTCATGTTCGAAGTGTTGCAGCAATGGTAAGATTATTAAGGAAACATTAACTTTTTATTGTAATTAACATGCTTATGTACATTACAAACAAAAGGTTATGCTTTGTTGTCATACAAAACCATGTTAGGTTTCTCATGCAATTCTAATTTTGCACAAAACTGTGTTAGGTTCTTTTAAAAAAAGCTTCTATTTTTTATTATAATTACTTATATTTAATTAATAATTTTTGCAATAAAAAACACATTAGCTAGTTCATATAGTAGTAAATTTTAGGTTATGCGGGTCACTTTTATTTTCAATTTTTTTTAGAACATTTTGTATTTTCCGCACTTTTATATTTTGTCTTATTACTCTTAGGCCTTTAATAAAGCAGTTTGGCACAAAAATTATGAAAATTGACAAAACAAGTGAAAAGTAATATTTACCAAAATAAGAAAAGTAAGATATCCCTATTAAAAACTGAAAAAACTTTCACACTGTAAAATAAAGTTTTTAATATTTAATAATAACCATTAGAAACATTGAAACTTTGGCTCAAAATAATTAATTAAATTATTCTTCATAGGCTATTACAGAAATAATTCTTAACACTCAGAATATGTATTTCTTGTTGTAAGAACACTTAAATAAACATTAGCCTATTTTACATTGAACACAACAGAAAGCAGTAAAATGTTTGCTGCATTAAATAAAGAATTAAAAATTATATATGGGGAAAAATCATTTAGTTTAAACATTTTTATTTACCATACAAATTACTTTACGAAGTTATAACACTTTAAATGTATAAATATATAAAAGTAAAATGTAATGATAATGCCAATCCTGAAACATGTAAAAATTAGGCATGGCTGATGAAATACAAAAAGCCTTGGCACAGAGATATAATAAAAATATTAATCATCATTCACTAATATACAAACAATTTTTTTTTTTTTAACGTCCGACTATTGTGCACACTTGGGTTAATGCAGACGATGGGATGATTTATAGTGTATGAAAATGCCAAGCCCTGGCCGGGACTCGAACCCGGGTCCTCGAGGTGAAAGCCCAGTACACTATCAACTAGGCCACCGAGACGGCTAATATACAAAGAAATAGCTTTATTGACCATAAACAGAATTAGAATCTAACATTAAATGATTGTTGCAGTGCAGTTACAAATCCCTGATATTCTACTAATACTAAGAATACAATTTTTTCTAGTAACAAAAGAAAACTTGTATTGTATTTTTAAAAAAGAAAAAATATTTTTTAATATTTACAATGAAATTATTAGTATAACAAAATTGAAATGAAATTTTATAATGTAGAAAATGGAAATAATTATTTGTTGCTACGCTCTAAAAACAAAATCTAGCTTCCTCCTACATTTTTTTTTTTTTTTTTTTTTTAGGAGTGAAACCTTTACTTTCAACTTTAATCTCTTACGATGGAAAAACAAACTTTAATTGGTGGGCAGCAATGGACAAACTGTCAACTGAGTCTATTTTCTCCTAAAGTATTTCTAAGATGACTTAATCCAACATATGTTGAAAATGATCTCTCAGCAGTATTAGGAAAAGAAAGAGCATAGCAAATATTTTTAATATAGATATTTAAGATTAGCTGTCCATATCATAAAGATTCAAACTGAATCTTTAGTAACCTACTGTAATGCATTGACAGCATATAGCCTAAACATTTCATGAAAGTGTATCTCGGTAGCCTAGTTGATAGCGTACTAGGCTTTCACCCCGAGGACCTGGATTCGATTCCTGGCCAGGGCTTGGCATTTTCATACGCTATAAATCATCCCATCGTCTGCATGAGCCCAAGTGTGCACAGTAGTCAGACGTTAAAAAAAAAAATGCACGAAAGTGTAAATAGGGCTTGCACATTCATCGATGACACATCCTGACGTCATTTGGCTAATAACTCCTAAAAGTTTCCTTTTACCTTTTGTCTTTTTTAAAAGAATGAGAAATTTATAATCTTCAATCTCCATTTTAAGGTCCCTGCCTTGGGAAACATAAGCAGATCTATTTTACATTTAATCAAAAACAGGTAGGTGATGCTGCAGTAAGATTGTAAGTAAAATTTAAAAGCAGTTTTTAACCTCATCATTGATTTTTATTTTATATTTGATTTTTTTCTTTTGTGGAAGAACATAAGTTCCAAAGCCATTGAGTGCACACCTGTTGGTCCACAAATATTTGTTAATTCCAAATAATTTTTTTTTTTTTTTTTTTTTTTTTTTTTTTTTTTTTTTTTTTTTTTTTTTTTTTTTTTAACGTCCGACTATTGTGCACACATGGGCTAATGCAGACGATGGGATGATTTATAGCGAATGAAAATGCCAAGCCCTTGCCGGGAATCGAACCCAGGTCCTCGGGGTGAAAGCCTAGTACGCTATCCACTAGGCCACCGAATTTGGATACTACTATTAACCCTAAAAATAATTAGCTTGATGGGCTTGCACAAAAACGGAATTGCTTCATGTTGCCTAATAATGCCAATTAGGTTATGGTAACCTATTTTTACTGGTATAAAAAAAAGAATACTTCGAAAAAGAGATGTTAGATCAGTAACATAGTTTTATTTTTCTGGTATTGTGGTAATTTCTGCAAACTGATACTTTGGATTAGTGTGTAGTCTAATCAGTTTATTGTCTTTATAAAGTAGTGGCTGCATTAGAGATATGTTCGATGTGAAACGGCAGTTACGAGATGCGACAATAAAGTTATGAGACTGATATGAAACAAAATTAACTTACTTTTTTTGTAAACTGTAGTTTTACCTCCTTCACTCTAGCGCTTCTGCCAATGCAAATAACATTTCTGGAACTCTCCTTATGGAATGTCCTGTGAACCCAAGTTATAGCTTTTTGGACATTTCAGTTGTTTGAAAATGGGGTCTCGTACTGCCATTTTGAGTCTTGGAAATAGAAAAAAAATTGCACATAGCGATGTCTGGTGAATAAAGTGGCTGTAATAATACTGTAACACAGTTTCAGGTTAAAAATTGATGTACAGACAGTGCAGTATAGGATTTTATGTTATCATGATGAAACTTGCAATTATCAGCAATGTTTATACGGACACAGATGACTTGTTCTCAAAGTCTTTATAAAATATTCATTAATTAATTAATTCAACCCACCCTTTGAATCGAAGAAGTACATAAGTGTGCATTTCACTCTTAATTTCGACTTGTAAGCCTTTTTTGGATCATACTGGAAGAACCTACTCTCATTACCAGTGATAACAGTTCAATAAATCTGGGTTGATTTTCACTTGTTGTAACAGATTTACTGCCACATTTTCCCATGTTTCTCGTTGTTGCTTAGTGAGATTTTTACGAACCATTTTTGCACAAAATTTTTCTAATGCCCAGATCTTCAGTTATTTATGATGAACAAGTTATTTGATGAACACTTTCTCAATTGATGTTGACTTCTTCTGCAATCATTTTGATAGATAATCTTAGATTGGATCATATAATTTTAGGCACCCTGACCACGTAACATCTGTCCGTGAGGTTGATTGTTATCCACTGCGGTCCTTTTCTTCAACATTTCTTGATTTAAGCTCATTTCCAAAAGCTTTCTGAAGTTTACTGTAAGTTGTCATCACATTCTTACCCAGTTAACACAAGAAGAAATGGGACACTGTTATGCATTATGTTGTGATTACATTTCCGTTATGAGAGAGAAACACACTTTCACTTATTGCAGCACAACTCAAGACTGAGTGGTTGCACTGATGTGTCATTTGGACTAGAATTAGTTTAAAGACTAAGATCAAAGGTGGAGTGCTTACACAAGCTGCAGAGTTTTCATGTCTTACTAAAAAAATTGGTCTCATTACTTCATTGTCAAACCTTATATGCCAGTAACATACATCAAGACTTGGCCTACACATGATAGGCTACTTACTGTAATGGTTACTTTTTTCAGTTGACAAAAAACTTCTGCTCATTAAAAAAAAAAATTGTAACATCCTACTTAGAAAAACTTGTATGTTAAAGCCCAAGTACTCTGCTAATTGACTAATAGGGGTTGAGACCAGTTATCATAAACAAATATTCAGATTAAACATTTTTTTAAATATATGTCTTGTTTTACTTTTAAAATTTTTGTTTACTTCAAAATATATTGTAAAGTATTACAAATATTTAAAATATATTATAAAGTAGTAAAGTAACATTACTAAAGAGAATGGTATTTTAACATTACACAACTTTACAGAATGGTACTTTACTCACAGTAAATATATGTGCTCCATGCAATGTAAGCAGTGATGATGTCATAAAATAATTCTGTTCAAAATTATATAAAACTTTAACTTAATAAATATTTCTCTGATTTATATTATCCTTAAAATCACTTATATCATGTTTTACGTTAATTTTCCTTAAAAAAATTAGGGCCTACTCATTTTTCTAAGTAATATGATGAAAAAAAATGTCTTGGATTTACTCTAAAATAATGTAGGAGCAATTTTTTGAAAATCAACAATTTTATGTTTTAAGATAGACACTATAAAAGTTGCTTTGTTCGTATGCAATAATATTTTTATTTTTGGGAAAATGTAACTTTCATTACTTAATTGCGCAAAACAATACACAAATCTACATTTCACACAAAACCATGTCAGGTTTGGTCTGGGGCCTACTCAGAATTTGTTAGAATAAATCAGGTTTTTTTACGTAGGCTTACAGTTCAAGTCCAAGTAAGGTAGGAAATATTAATGAAATGTGTATTAGCAAGGTGGGCATCACAAAAGAATGAAAGCATATATTGAAATAAAAAAGTTAGTGAACATTTAGTTAATACAAAATACTATATAACAAAAGTGCCCATTAGACGTAGGAGAGGTTTCAACGCAGATAACAAATTGAAAAAAAAAGCCAACAGTAGGAAATAGATTAAAATCTGTATATATCTCTGAGTTTTAATGAACTTTCATTCTATTCAATACATAATTATTTTTCTGAAGTTTCAAGTTCCCAGAAAAGTAATTTGTGTACTGCCCACTACATTTATGGAGTTTGTACACTGTTTTTGCATCATATTTAAATCTTGTAGCATTTTTAATAGGCCTCTCCATGGGTAAAGCCAGGCAAAAGAGAAAACATAAATCTCGTGAACACAATCCTACTGGACTGCCAAGTGTGAGAGATATTACAGAAGAAGAGAACACAGAAGAAACTGAAAATGGGTTTAGTTCTATTGCAGACGAGACAACAATTCAAACAGTAATTGAACAGGTTGGTATATAAGGGCCTATTATTGTATTTCTAAATTTCTTACCACAATGTAATTTTTAGGAAGTTACAACAGATCTATAAAGTACACCTTTGCTCTAGTGGAATTTATAGTACAGGAACTAATTGCTTCAGTTTGATTGTTAAATCAAGGTGAACTCTGAAAAATCTCTGTTTATCAGTATTAATTACCTAATCTATTTCATGATTCTTTTAGTGTTATAGACACAGTTTTGTGTAAAATATGCCTATATTTTTATAAAGAATGTTTTTTAACAGTTTGGATACATTTTATAAGTTTTTCTAAAAAAATTGGTTCTCAATTTAATCAAAACTTATTATCCCTGGACTAGACACGCGGTAACTTGTTACACAAGTTGTCGCATGGTGTCAAAGTGACTGCATGTTGTATTCTTACGTCCTTAAGTTATGTTGAAGTAATAAATGAAAATGTAAAACTTTTAAATATTTATAACATAAAAATACATTATATTTACTTGAAAAATATGCTTTAATCATCTGTTGTGTTGCATAATATATATTGCTATTGCATGTCTCCACAAAGAACGATAAAAATACCAAAACAAAAATAATATTTAAATATTATTTCCCGGATAGGGAAGGCACACACCAGTTCTCTCTCTTCCTATGATGTCATAAATTTGTTTTTTCCATATGTGCGAACCACTTTGTAACTTTGTCTTTGCCTAAAATAAAACTCTCATTTTCACTTTCAAAGCACTCAGTTATTACTTCCTCCTCTAAGTCCTCCAGTTAAGCCTCTGAATCCATATCATGTTCACTAATGAACATTATTCTTCGGAAATATCTGTCCCTACATGTTCATTAATTTCATCAGCGTCTTCAGTGTCTTTGATGGTTTGTGGGCCAAACAACTCTCTTCTTAAATTTTTTCTCTTGTTTGAAGCGCGATTTATTCTTTATCTTTGTCTTCTTTTTCTGCACTTTCAAGTAGCTTAGGATACTTTCATGTTCCCATTGATCCGTAATAGAATCCAAATGAAATTACACAAACATGTAATAAAAACAATAATATATACAACTAAAATATATGTGGTCACGTAACGTCAAAAAAACCGTACAAAAAGTACACAACTGTATTCAGTAATAACTAAAATGAATTAATAATGAAAAATTTAATAAATATATAATATTAGAACTAAAATATTTACAATTTAAATGGTCGCATGACACTGAAAAGTACACAACTGGTTGTGTGACATCAAAATGACCGCACCTCAAAAAGATGCGTCTACTGTCTCGAAAATGCCAACTCAAAACAAACACTATTCTAGCAATGGAATGTAGAGAGGACGTTGAGAGATAAACAAGATGGAAAGTTATATCTATTAAAAAGTAACGGCTCTATAGCAAAATTTAAAACTTCTACAGTCCTTTTGACACTGCACGACCGTTCCAGGGTTAAATGAGGATCATTTAAACTTAAGAGCTTATTGTATACCTAGATTTAAAGTTAAAAACTATTATTCAATAATGAGCTATTTTTAACTCGTTTTGAAATTAAAGTAATACATGACTTTAAATATGTCCAAGCATAGTGTTTTTGTTCTATAAATTCTAGTGACCATGGGCTAGACCAGTGGTCAGCAAACCACGGCTCGTGGGCGGCTGTTTGACTCCTTGGCTGCGGCTCTCCCACGAAATTTTTAGTACAGGCACAGAATTTTATTTATTAACTTGTCTTGTAAGAGATGAGTAAACTTTATGAAATGCAAGTCTACAGAAATTGTTTTCGATGTTAGAAGAAGTAATTTCATTCAAAAACAAATTGCTGCCTTTTGCCGAAGATTTTGAAAGAGAAACTCTAATACGCTTTCCATGCCTATTGAAATATTGTCGAGAAAATAAGTCCAATATTGACATTTGCAATTTCAGATCAACACTGTTAAATATGAAGGAAGCTTTTCTCATCAGGTTCAAAGGCTTTAATAACATACAAGGCTTTAATAAGCAATGCGACATAGTTAGTCTTTTTAAAAAACCTCTAAATGTCACGGTAACAGAAATAAAGTTTTCGCCCTTTAAATATTGATATTGGTAACATTGAAATGCAGTTGTTTGGATTTAAAAAATAAAGAATTGTGGAGCTCAAAATTCGAGCGTCTTTGTACCGATTTAGAGACAACAACATACAAACCTGACACCCATAGTTTCCAAGGAAATGCAAGGATATTGTTCACATTAGTGGAGTATTTGTAGTTTGTTTTTTTTAAGGATACCTTTTATATTATTAAACTTTTTATATTTTTAAATAAATATTATCTTTATGTAATTATAGTACCAAGTTTTATTTAATGTACTGTTAGTTAAACTAATACATATTTAGCAAAGGCAAGCTTAGCTATGTATATAGTTAAACTGATACATATTTAGCAAAGGCAAGCTCAAGAGTGTACCTTAAATTAATTGTAATTTATTTCTAATTATTTCCATAAAAATGTCTACTAAAGCAAAGCTTAAGTTTAAAAAAATGGCTCTTTCAATAAACTTCAATTTTCTATTATTTCTATTTGGCTCTTTTGGATGACAAGTTTGCCGACCACTGTGCTAGACTGATTTCGTTTTCATAATTGTTCTTTATCCAATTCACTTAAATGGTGAAGACTACTCTAGCGTAACCTGGTTAGCCTAGCCAAATCACTTTTTAGTAACATGCTAAGGTTACAACAAGAATTCCTGGAGCTATTACCAGAATCAATTTTTAAGTTTGTTTATCAGAATATTAACTTACGTTATGTAATTCAATTATGTTAGTTTTGGAAATCCACTTCTACGATGTTACTAAAACTGCTGTGTTGCTAATAATTCAATACTTGTCATCATTATCTGTCTTTTATAGATAGTACTACTGTTTTAGTTTTTAGAATTAAATTTTTCAAACATTTGCTTTTGTGCAGGTACAAGCCATAGAAATTGAAGACAAAATTTGTGGCCTCCAAGTGCTTGCAACAGCTTTTACTGAGAAAAATGCCATAGAGAAATTGATACAGAAAAAAATTATTAAAATTGTTGCACCTTTGTTGCTGGATCAAAATTCTGAAATCAGAAATTTTACAGCAGGAGCATTGCGGTGAGTTTGTTTATTTATTTTGAATAACTCAAGGTACTGCTTTTTTCCAAATAAATTTTTTAATTTACAAATACAGTGAAACTTTGATTAATCAAAATGTCTCTTTTAATCACCAATTTTTATTAACTATTTCATTCCATGTCCATTATTCAAAGTTAATTATGGTGAAGTTTATTATTTAAAAACAAGTATTAAAAAAAAATACTAGATTCACTAGTGGAAAATAATAGAGTGTATTACTACAATTTGTATTGCTTGAAATGTCTAAATAATCTCTCATTTTAGGACCTTTTTGTCTTACTGAGTGTTTGTCAGATAACAACTGTTCATAGAATCCCTACCCCAGTGCAACAAAGTATAATTGTTGTACAGTGCAGTACAATAGAGTAGAAGCATTAGTGTGTTGATAAAAGAATATGAGCATGGGCAAAGTGTAATATAATACACTAGCAAAAAGTTGGTTAAAAAGCAAAATTTACTGAACAGTTTCAAAATGGTGTCCAATTCATAACTTTAAAAAAAATCATAATTTTTTACCTTTCTTCTTTTAAAAAATTTCACTATCAAATCAGCATTAAAATCTACATAAATTAATATTTAAAATTTTCAAAATGTAGTAAAACCTCGGTTAACTGAACTCATCAACCGAAAGCCAGGTGATCAAAAAAATACACAGAATCGCAAATCCCTTTAAGTACAGTATATAAGAAGATAAATAAGGGTGCGATCGCATGGGCTAGCAAAGAAGTAAACGTTTGACCTTGAGTTAACTTCCCTAACCATCGACTCCAGACTCTAAATATAGCTACACTGCTAATCCGCACTCTTATCCCACAACACTGACATCTGCATTAGTCACTAGCTGTCAGTACAGAAGTGCAGATTGCACTTAATTAAAGTGGTTATTGCAGTTACGATGAAAGGATAATGCTGCTCAAAAATGTTGTGGGGAATATAAAAAACAAATGAAAATTACTGAGTTCTTTTAATGAATAATTAATATGTTGTAGCCTGTCTATCATAAGTACAGTATAACAGTTTATTGGTTTAAGCCTAAAAACGTAATTTGTAACTTTAATGAAGAACGTAAGTCATGTATAGCCCTAAAAATAAGGTTAGAATAGATTAATTTGACCTTCAAAATCTTCTACAATTAATTAGATCCAAATAAGTATTAGGCCTACATGTGCATTGCTTAGCCGAAAAGGCCTACTCGGTGGCCTAGTTGATAGCGTAACACAAAAAAAAAGCCGAAAAAAAGTTGTTATCCTAAACACCTTTCCCCTCTTTATTTCAGATAATTTTTTACTGTAATTTAAAAGTTAAAAATGGTGAAATAAGATTTTAAAAAAGTATTGATGGAAATTCACTTTTATATTATTAGAAAAATAATCAATTCTTATTATTGATCATTTTCATATTTGTTTATTTTCAGGAACTTGAGTGCTTGTGGGTCTGTGGAAGTATGTGAGCATCTTGTTAAAGAAGATATTATGACACCTTTAATAGCATTAATACAACAGGTAAGGAAATTCTGGTTTTATTTAACTACTGCTCAGGTTGCATAACAATAACTATACATTAGTCAGGAAGACAGTAAATTAATGTTTTTGTTCACATATTGCTCTTGGAAAAACATGAATATAACTATATCAAGAACGGTAAAGAAAACTGTTCCAAATGTTATGTTATTTTGATTCGAAAAACTGAAACTCGAGACTCTCAGAGCTTATAAGTACGTAAATTTAAACTTACCATCATCAATACAATAGTTAATTTTATTTGTATCCAGCTATTCTTAAACTTTTAAAGCATTTAAAATGTTCTTACATTGTCAATTCACATATGTTTAAAAATACTTAAGACTCAGTTTAATTAAGATGACTATTAAGTCACCGACTGTTTGTGTATTTTTTAAATATATGTAAATTAACAGTGGAGAAGCTTTTTTTAATACAAAAGCTTAAAGACATTGCAATATCTGTAATTACTTTCACTACTAAATTGGACACATTGTAACAAAACAGTACTTCCGTTACAATGTGGTTTACCGTGACTCCCTAGTCTTCAGCTTGTTTCATAGAAAAAGAGATTCCATACCACATCCTGTTAGCATACAAATCAGCAATTGGTTTACCGTGACTCCCTAGTCTTCAGCTTGTTTCATAGAAAAAGAGATTCTATACCACATCCTGTTAGCATACAAATCAGCAAACATGGCAAGGAAATATTTAAGGGTCTTAATTGGCCTAAATAGAACCCTGGAGTACATTTTAGTTAATAAATAAAAGGTGCTGGTGGCATGAATAGCAGCTGTATATTATGGACATCAGGCCATTGAAAACATAGATGACCCAGCAAATATGACTCTGTACCAAAATAAAAAAAAGTAATACAATAGCTAAATAACCAAGCTTGTTACCATTTAAAAGAATGGTAATAACAAATCAAACAGATTGGTACAACAAAAATCATTAATAATTTTATGATCTATAATTTTTGAAAACTAATAGTAACCAATCAGATGTGGCATGAAATTAATTAATTAATTGTTTAGTATGGAGACTGGAGACCAGAACAGAACAAACCAAATCAAGAGAACGAAAACACAGACACATTGGTTCAAGCTGTCAATCTACTCTGGAATTTATGGTAAGCTAATTATATGTTAGACGATACTTATTGTAAGCTAAATAATTGCTGTAAATATATAAGAGTCTCTCTAATCTGACACCGACAGGACCAGACATTGGATTACAGAAAGTGTCCACACTACAGAGGATCAATAGATAGGATACATTATACAGGTCTTTATTTAAACTTTAATAAACTTGAAAGTAAAAATAAAAAATATAAATATATCACTTGTCAACCTAACATAACCAGATCCGTGATTTCACAAGCAATAGGGATTTAACAGCATTTGATAGTAAATCCCAAAGTCTTTTTTTTGCAAATCCTGTCTCTAAGCTACAGTATGTACATATGTACAAAAAAACTAATGTAAAAGTAAAACCACATGATTACATACATCAGAGCGTTAAGACAGGTCAATAAAGAAAACCAAGAAAAATTGTATGTGATTGGCAATCTGTAACCCAAATACATAATTGACTTAATGGAATTAATTGCTGTATTGCATACATTTAGCTAGAGAAGGAATTTGTGTAATGAATGACATATGCATCTGCATATAAACAGAACTGTCAATTGACATGTGCTTCTGTGTAAACACAACTACTCCATTTGTTTTGTTTCTAACTGTAGAAATTGAGTGTACAAGGTCATTGCACTACAAGTACACAAAATTTATTTTTTGTTATTTAAAAAAAGATGAAAATGTAAACGTAAAACATAGCTCAATACTGTTTAGTGAGAGATTACAGGCATGATTATGTATTGTATTATATATGGTAATAAAATAAATCACATAAAACAGGAACATTCAAGACATAACAGTATTATATCTTAATATATAAAAGAAGTCCTGACTGACTGACTGACTGATTCATAATCAACGCAGAGCCAAAACTATTTTAGCTAGAGTCTTGAAATTTTCAGGGTATCTTCTTACAACAATGTCAAGGTGCATTAAAAAAGGATTTGCAAAAATTGGATTTTGACACCTTTAAACTTCTTACCCAGTCCAAATTTAATAATCACTGTATAACGAGTACTATTGTAGCCAGAGACTTGAGATTTTCAAGATATCTTCTTACAACAATGTCAAGGTACACGAAGAAAGGATTTTGCAAAAATTTGATTTTGATGCCATTAAACTACTTACACAGTCCAAATTTAATAATCAACATACAGCAAATACTATTATAGCTAGAGACTTGAAATTTTCAGGGTACCTTCTTACAAGAATGTCAAGCTGCACTTAAAAAGGATTTTGCAAAAATTTTTATTTTAACACCATTTTAACTACTTACCCAGTCCAACTTTAATAATCAACGCACAGCCGAGACTATTATAACTAGAGACTTATAAATTTAAAGTTATATAAATAATTTTAAATTTTCACCTTCTTTCAACAACGTTGATGTGCACTAAGAACGGATTATACAAAAATTTGATTTTAAAGCCTTTAAATTACTTACTCAGTCCAACTTTAATAATCAACGTACCCGCCTCGGTGGCCTAGTGGATATTATTACTAGGCTTTCACCCTGAGGACCCGGGTTCGATTCACGGTGAAGGCTTGGCATTTCCATATGCTTATAAATCATCCCATCATCTGCATTAGCCTAGTGTGCACAATAGTCAGACGTTAAAAAAAAAAAAATCAACATACAGCCAATACTATTAGTCTATAACTAGAGACTTGAAATTTTCACCATCTTTCAACAATGTCAATGTGCATTGAGAAAGGATTTTGCAAAAATTTGATTTTAATGTCATTAAACTACTTACACAGTTCAACTTTAATAATCAACATAGAGCCGAGACTATTATAGCTAGAAACTTGAAATTTTCGGGATACCTCCTTACAACAATGTTAAGGTGCACTTAGAGAGGATTTTGCAAAAAATTTATTTTAACGCCATTAAACAACTTATGCAATCCAACTTTAATAACCAACGTATAGCTGAAACCATAATAGCTAAAGATTTGAAATTTTCGGAGTTACGACCACATGTAGGGGTGCACTGAAAAACGATTTTCCAGTATTCAACCTCTAAAAGAGGTAAAAATGAGGTACAACAATTTTTTATTGGGAAAATATGTTTTTCGTCTGACCCTAAAACGTTACATAGTCATTCTTAAATATAAGTAATGAAATATATTTATCACCTTTTCCCAAAACTCATACCCTAAAGAGATTGAAAGGGGGTAGAAAATGTAAAAAAGGGTTGTACAATTTTCAAATTAAAGAAATATTTGTTTTGGATCTGTATATTCTAGAAATATGCTATGAAACACATATTTCAACAATTTTTCGAATTCCTTCCCTACAGGAATAAAAATGTAATTTTTTTTTTTTTTTTTTAACGTGCACACTTCAAAAAATGTAAAAAAAAGAGTTTTCATTAGAGAAAATATTTTTTATCGGCTTTTCTTAAAAGTAAACAAAATATTTTAAAACACAAGTTATGATACAGGTAATTCAGCACTCCCCCCCACCAAATTCATCATGTAAAAGAACACAAAAATATAAAAATGTATAAATGTTTGTATTGCACAAAAATATTTTTTATCAGATTTTCTTAAATTCGAATGGAACGTGTTTGAAGATAATAAAACAAACATTCAAGTTATAATATTTTTTCATATTCACTGTAAAATAATCATGAGTTAGATGATCACGCTTTTATTAGTATATCTTTTTATGTTTCTAAATTATGTCATTAATGAAACAGTTTAAGTTTCGTGGACGAAGCTGCGACTGATAATGCTAGTACACCATATAATTCAAAAAATAATCGAGTTTCTTATTAAAGCATTTATGTACTTCATTACATACTGGAATAAAATAACTTAAACACGTAAAATATTTAGTAAAATTCAAAACATTACAGTAATTAGGTACAGCACATAATTCGTTTTAAAAAAGTTTTTTATGCTTTAAAAGTATCATTCATTGTTTAGTCTTGAGTGTCTTTTAGTATTAGAACTGCACAGCAGGATCTACTATGGTTCATCACTGAATCACACCTGTTGGAAAATATGTGCGGTGGACTAATGGAGGTGTTTGAGTAGCCATTATCCAGACTAACAAACTGTATTGCAGGAACTTTTGCAACATTAAAAGCATAGAGAAACTTTCAGATATCTGCATTTGCCCAAGTGTGCATAATAGTCGGATGTTAAAAAAAAAAAAAAAAAAAAAAAAAAAATTAGACAAATTACAGTTGTTAAGGGATTCATTAAAAAACCCATTAAGTTTGAGTAAATTTCATGCCACTTTCTAGTCAGTAAAACATAGTGAAAACCATTTTGCAACTCTTTATCTTATTTGCAAAATTAATACTATTAATATGTATATTTACTGTCTCCAGTGAAGTTGATGAAACTGCTGTGAAGTACTTCAATTCAGCACAGCTCCTCAATGTTCTATTAAGCTATCTGGATTTTGATGTGTTTGGAATGGAACTAGCGATAGTTGTATGTAAGTTTCTTATAATTGTGTGTATTCTGATTTATTATAATTTTATTTGCATACATTGAAGTTGTGATCATAAGAGTAACTTTTGAAAATTTACTAGTAATTCTGTTACGTAATGAGACACAAATCTTCATTTAGTTTTTTGTGTATAATAAAAAAAGTAAAGTCATACTAATAGAGTTACAAAATTATAACCACGTATTTTTATACAGGCCAGTGTTTGCATACTGTTTCTGAAGACAACATAGCTGCAGTGACAGTACTAAGGAATTTCGAAACACAGTTATTGATGATTTTGGCATTGGAAAGGGATAGCGCTAAATTGTTACAACTACAGACATTAGTAGCAGGTAAACATTTATTTAGATTAGATTATTTCATAATCTACAGTTTTAACAAATAAATTTTAGGTAATTTAAAAATGTATATATTATGTACTCTTAGTTTTTACAAAACAGTTCTTTCAGTATGTATATATATATATAAAACAGTCGACCTTGGTTATATCGCTAACTCAGTTATAGTACTGTTTTTCATAATGTCCCCAATATTCTATATTAAGTGTATGTGTATTTTAGACTCGGTTACAATGCTTTGTGAACTCGGATATAACGCTGTCATGCTGCTGTTACAGTCCTGCCATTTAGTAAACGGCCTGCACAAAAATTTCTCGCACATGTAGGAGAATTCCCCTCCAGCTCCTTCCAACAGTTCATTGACACAGAGTCTGCCAATCTGAGTCTAGAAACTTACTACTCAGTGATAGTGAAGGAAAAGGGAAGAGCTATGATGTCAGAGTGGGGACATGACCTCTCACTCGCACATATTGTCTCTCTGTTCCACTGGTGCTCTTAGCAGTTTTCTAAGCTGCTGACTTATTGTCACTTTCACTTGAAATGCAATTTTTAGGATAAAGATTGAGAATAGACCCTTTCTTAAAATTTTGTTGCAGTCTAAACAAAGAATGTAAATTACATTGTTGCCGTAAAAGTGTTCTCTCTCTCTCACACACACACACACACACACGCACGCACGCATGCACACACACACACACACACAACACACACACACACACACACACACACACACACACACACACACACTGTACACCTTAGTGGGGGGAACTTCAATCTCACGAATCCTCACAACAGTGTGTGCATACTAGACTGTACAGTATTTACTTTCTATTAGTTTTAACTAAAATATATTTCAAATTATTTAATAAGTTGTAATAAAATAGCCATTAACTATGTACACAGTACAAAGTATGCTTTTCTTTCACTACATACAGTATTGCCATACAAACTCGTTTACTGTAAACTCGGTTACAACGCTATCTCGTTTACAGCACTTATATACATTTCATCCCTTCATCCGCGTTATATCCAAGGTCGACTATATATATATATATATATATATATATATATATATATATATATATATATATATATACAACCTATAAATTTCACTATTTAAGCAGATTTTTACAGATAGTACATTGACTTTTCATCTGATTTGAAGATTAATCAAAAAACTCTAAATTATTGTGATCCTAACAAAATTAAAAAATTTGTGGGTCTTTGTAAGTAATATGAAAACAAGGACAGTTATAAAAAATACATTTTACTTCCGGATAATGAAAATGCACTAAATTCTTAACAGTATGTTGTTTTATCTATACTTTAAAGCACCATGTTCAAACAATTTTTGATCTAAAACTACATTATGTCAAAGTTTGAGAGCAAAATATTTTGGTGATATAATGGGAAAAATTTATTATGTGTAATTATTACAAATATAAAATGTTTACTCTGTACAGTAGAACCTCAGTAAGTTATACATGGACAGATTAATTAAATAGTAAAAATAATAATAAAATGTCTTCCAATTATTTTACCTTTGTTGTTTTATGTAATTTAAAATGTTTCAGGTTTAATTATAAATTGCAGTCCTTCTTCAAATTGGTTAATGCCAGTTTTAACAACGCTGTCTCATGCTTTAAATTCAGACTATAGAACAAGATTGTCACACTTATCTAGTCAAGTACCTTTACAGCAAAAAGCAGAGCCACTGGACAAACTGACTGTAACTCAGATTGAAGACTGTACCGCTTTATTGGATGCCCACATCACTGCTCTGGAAATATTGGCGAATGTGTGTTCCAGTCAAGGTAAACACAAACCTTTCATGTATACTTCTATTACTTTCTACTATAAATTGTGTAGAAATTATTATAACTGTGAAAAATGTTGATATTTTTGAGTTTTTTGGTGGCTTTTCCATTTTAAGGTTTCCTGAAGCCATCATATATTGGTTCCTTCTTGGAGATATGAATGTAAGTAAATGCATTACTGGATACAATTGGCCAGCAACAAATGACAGTTTGCCAATTTAGACAAAATTTTAAAACAATTTTGATCAATTGTTGCCTAAATGTTATTTTTAAGAACCTGCCTCAAAAAATGTATATAGGTTAAGGCAGGTTACCAAAACTTTGGTTCAGAGTTTTCGAGCAATTGACAAAAAAAAAAAAAAAAATACAAACAAAAATTAGCCTGATTTATTAAAAATTACCTAAAATGAACCGTCTTAGTAATACTTGAATCATAATTCAAGATGGTATACCAAGTTTTAAAATATAATAAATTATGATTTTGAAGTCAGTTGTAAATTTTTTATTTCCAAACCAGTGGTAAAATAGTAGAAAATAATAATACAACAAAATATTTGATTGTATTGTAACTGAGCATAGAAACAATTAAATACATTTACTTGTGATTAAATAAATACTTTGTGATTGTAGATGATGAAATGGAGCAAGATTCAGATGACACAACGAGTGATGAAATAGAACAAGATGAGGATGGATGGACAGATGCTGATGTGACACAGCCTCTTGTGCTGAGTGCTGAGGTACAAAATAAATGATAAATAAGAAACAAGGACAATAATAATTTTCAGTATTCATTAAGATTTCATCTTCAGTTTATAATTTTGACAAATAAACATTTAAAATTGTTGTGTCACCAAACTGAAATGGTTAACTTTTAAACTTGATCCAACTAATATAAACAGTTTATAAAAAAATAATCTGTAATTCAAACACTATACTGAATAATGGCTATTTATTTCTAAACTAAATTTTTTTGTGAAACTTATTGTAATTTAATCTAAGTGATTTATTAATTTAACATGCATTACAAACAACCAATATAGGCATATTTATAATGATCACCATATCTGCGTGAGTCATAATAATAATGCAAAAAAATTGTTATTTTTCATTGATTAACGTCTGCATTACCTTACTTTAAAAAAATTCTTGATATATTTTAAAAATAATATTGTTTATAACCCAAATTATTTATTGAACTATGACGTTTTATCAAACTTGTTTAATTGTGCCATCTACATCCAAGTAATATTGAAAATGTTTATGATAATTTCATTATTGCACAAGAGATTTTTTTTTAATTCAAGAGTGCCTATTTGTTTGTATGTTTTGTGACCAATATGTTGGTGTATATTACTTTACTTTTACAATTATAAAAACACAAAATCATTTTGTTAAGAAAAAATATATTATAGATAAAATTTATTATGGACTGAATTTTGCACCTTTGTTCTTTCAGTTACATGAAGCTATTCTTAAGTTGAACTTCATACAAAGTGCCTTTGAAAACACAAACCTTCCACCAGAAAATGTATGTGATATCCTTAGAAACTGTGCAGAAACCAAAGATCTTGTAAAAAAGTAAGTCCTCAAATATCTTTATTATGCAATTATAGTCAGATTAAGCATATTTAAACTTATAAAAGTACCTAAACGAATAAAAGTATATTTTATGACTGTAAGAAATATCACCTAAATAATGTATAGTTATATGTATAGTTTTTTTTTTACATCTTTGCACTTGAAAGGCCAACCCCCACTTCCAAGCAACTGTTATTATTTTCAGCTTGCTTAATCCCCTCAGGTTTATGGCCACTAGGAGTGGCTGCTTAGTAGCCTGCCACAGCTGGGCCATTATTGTGACATTTGATTGTCACTGGCTTGGAATTTTTCTCTTCATGTCAACAAAACAATGAGTAGTCATTTAAAGGGAAGTATTGAACAAATATAGTAAACTTTTAAATAACATAGAAAACATAGAAAGTGTAAATAATGTTGTGTACATTATTCTTTCAGATCCCAACTAAAATATTATGTTAAAAATATTTTAGGTACTAATGTTGTGTACATTATTCTTTCAGATCCCAACTAAAATATTATGTTAAAAATATTTTAAGTACTATGGTAACCGCTTCAATAACACATTTTCCAATTAATAAAATTGAAAATTGCTAAAAATAAACCCTGATTGGCACTGGATTTTACTTGCCTTCAAACCATAAGTTTTAAATTTTATTTACTAGTTTTATGATTCTTTGTATTCGAGCAAACAGTCTGCGTGTTGTATACTACACTAACAGTTAATATTCCAGCTCCTTTGAAACACACAAGAAATAGCAAAGTAAAATGTAACCATGTACCATGTGTGAAACCATTATTCTTGTTTTAGTTTGCCTTCAGGCTTTAATGTTCTCTTAAGTGATACAGAGAACAAAGTCATTTAAACAGACAATACCTCAGAGAGAGAGAGAGAGAGAGAGAGAGAGAGAGAGAGAGAGAGAGAGTGAGAGAGTGAGAGAGTGATAGAGTGATAGAGAGAGAGTGTGTGTGTGTGTGTGTGTGTTTCTAAAATAAACTGCCAAACTTCTGTAGTGGTTTTCTTATATTACAATAGAAAAAAGTTCTAATAAACATTGGTCAGAAAATGCTTTGTTTTCTTGCTAACTGCAAATTTTGCTTTTTTCACTAAATCATTTTTGCCTCCTGAATGGTTTGACCATTTAAATTTGGCATGCTACTTACTAAAATAAAGTGCTATTGTTAAAAAAGTAAACAACCTTTTCTAATAATATTTTTCAGAATGGTGGCCTTGTGAATTTTTTAATTCTAAGTGGTGTGAATTTGAGCAATTTTGAGAAAAAAAGAGAAAAGTGAAAAATGTTTTTTAAAAATTGTAAATAAATTATTATACTTGGTAAAAAAACCAAACAGTTAATAAAAAAATAACAATAACAATCATTAATATGAAATAGTTTAATAATCATGTGAAATAAACCGGGTGCGGCTGGGTCGGATTATACATAAAGCCATTAAAAAATCTTTAAAAGTATTGAATTGAATTTATTACATTAAAAAACTTTGAGTTAAATGTATTATTACTAAATGTATTGCACTAAAACATAGAACAGCACACAGAATCTCACTACAGTAATAAAGAACTGTATGTCAAATCATCGAACTTGGTGGAAAAAGTTTGTAATTGTTTTTTGTTTACCAAGAGCCTGATGTTTTCTTGCCACTACATCTCGCAATCTCATTAGAAGTAAAAAATATCCTTTACCTTTTAGAAAGCAGCAAATAAATAAAAAATATGTGGAATGTTACAAAATAAACACAAGCAAAATGCACTCCAAACATCTACTCTTCCACGAATCTGAATTGATACTAAAAGTCGGAAATCAACAAACAGAGCAGGTATAAGGGTGGTCGACCTCCTCTTTCTTTTGAAGACAATGTAGGTCATTGGCGTAAGTGACATGTAGGCGTAAAGGCCTGATACGAAAATGGCGCGTGTGCATTATACATTCAGTTTTTCAACAAATCTTTTAAATTGCTTGAAATATTGTTCTTTGAGGCTAGGTTGGATTAAACAGAAGGTCGGAAAAGCGGGACTCTACTGTACTTAAATTAATATAAAGTAACAGATTTATAAACATTACTCCTATTTGCATATTAGGATTATTAAACTAATGCACAACAAAACTTATGATTTTATGATCATCTGTTCTTAAAAATAAAAATGAGATGCATTAAAATTAGCTGATGTTATTTAACATTAATTATAGCTATTATTAATTAATAATAATTATTGTTAACAATAATAATTGTTAATTATTGTTTGTATTAGGATTTTTTAAAAACAATAGTTTGTTGTGTCCTCACTTCTTATCACCAACACAAATGGCAATAATTATACAAAGTTCATTAAAAATGAACACTTCATAGTGAATATGAAGATCGGCATCAATAGGTTATCATTACCTGCCACCAACATGGATGGTAATAATTAATTGTTGTGTCATATACAGTGGTGCATCACCACACTACACACTGCATATGAGGCAAGTACTTTACATTACATACAAACAACAAAATTGGATTGCAAGAGGTGCATCAGTAGCATGGCCTGCTTAATTGCCTGTTTTGAATCCTATCAATTTTTATGTGGTGGCACTTGAAATCTTTGATTAATTCTGCATGTAATAATAATGTTGAGACTTTGAATTATGTTATATCATAAGGAACCAACCTGGTATTTTTGAATGAGCACACCAGTCGATGCAAAGACGTGATATATCATGTGTTACTCAAATGGAGGTAATTTTCAGCACCTTTATGGTTTTTTTCTTTTTTTGGACGTTTTAGGTATCTACTGTAAATTTTGTTTTTTCATATATTTTTCAAACTATCTTTCAAAATATGTTTCTATGTTGATTATTATTGTATTTTCTGTATAAATTATGCATTCATTTTTAGTAAAAACTTGGTTATTTTATGAAGCAAGTAAAAAAACGAAGTATGCTAGTTTATTTAAAATTAAAAACAAAAACTTTTTTTGACTTGTATGTTTTCTTCATAAAATTGATTTTCTTATTATTTGGATTACAAAATGTTAAAATGGCCGCTATTTTAAAATTATTTGGAAAAATTGGTTTTTTAACAATAGTTCCTTCATCTTAGTAAGTAATATGATGGATTTTAATGTAATTGGTCACATTGTTCTGAAGGTAAAAATTATTCAGTGAAAAAAAACAAAATGGCTCCTAGCAGGAAAACTTATTTCCGAACCCATATTCTTTTAGGAACGTCTTTCTATATTTTAATATAAGAAAACTATTGCAGAAGTTTGGCAACTTATTTATTTATTACAGGGTTTGCAAACTACGATGCAGAGCATACTTGTGTCTGAGTAACTTAATGCCTGTGTTAGATATTGCTGACCTCGGTGGCACTGATCATTTGTACTCCATTTGGACAAGTATTGGAAAGATGATATTAGTCAGAAATGGTAATTATAATTAATTATTGTTTGTTATTTCAACATGTCACGCCAACACTTACATTAAAAACTATATTAACTAAAATTTGGTTTGCAATCAAGCAATACTAATTACCAGTATACGTTAAATTTTAATATAGTAGTAATTATAGGCACCCATACAAGGAGACGAGGGGCCTAGACTCTGATAGATGAAATAAAATCTTTATTTAATAAAATTCATGTAGTTTTATTGGTTAACATGAAGTAATTATTAGAGTTAATTATTAATTAATTAAGCTAGTGTAAATGAAAAAAATTGTTAATTAAACATTTTCAGGATATAATAAAAAGTCATAAATAAAAATAAAGTGTTTCAGATGGTATCTGTAAAACAAACTGTACATGGGCTACTGAAGTTTTCTATATCTGTCTTCAGTTTTTCTTTAGTCATGTATCATCATGGCACACATAACAAACTTACATAAGAAAAAAAATGAAATACTGTACAAAGAAACAACAAACAATCGTTAGGCTACTTAGATCAATAATTAATCTAAGTAGATTAATTAATCTAATCGTAAGTAATTAGTTAATTAATCGTAAATAAATTGTAAGTAATAATAAGTAATTAGTTAATCATAAGTAATTCAATAATTAATATAAGATTTTTCAATTGCTTTATGTATTGCTTTAAATCACTTTCCTTGTTTATTTTATGGATCCATTGATATTATTATCTTTTGGAAAACAAAAACTGGTATGTTAGGTTATATGGTACTTGAGAGATGATACACACAACCTAACTGAGCATATTCAAAAAACAGGATAATTGTTTATGAAGCACCATAGGGAGTTTGTTGACCTTTTATATGGTAAGGGAAAGTTAATTGAAAATAGCAGAAGCCATACCAAACAAAACATTGATTTTTCAATTGCTTTATGTATTGCTTTAAATCACTTTCCTTATTTATTTTATGGATCCATTGATATTATTTTGCTCAAAAATAATGTCAAAAGTTATTTGTGTACAATGGCCGGTTTTCGGTGTTATTATAAAAAATAAAAAAAAGGGTTGAAGAGAACGGAGTTGTCTCATGTCACATGCTGCTATAGAGAGATTCCTGGAATGTAGTTGGTCTCAGTAAAGGAAATTACAATACATAGTTTTTAGGGGTCTGCGATCCAAATTTTTAGAGTTCGGGTTGGGTCAGGCCAAACGGTTAAATGGGGAACCCATCACATTTCATATTTAATCCTTTGACCGCCACTAGTTGATATAATCGGCTTTTAAACAATGTTTGAATACCGCCACAGGCCGATTACATCGGCACACAAAAATTGTGTAAATACTGCTATCGGGCCAATTACATCGGCATACAAAAATTGTATAAATACTGCCACGGGCCGATTACATCTGCACACAAAATTTGTGTTAATACCGTCACGTGCTGATATAATACAGGCTCTGTTGGTCTGACTGAATACCGCCATGGGTCGATGTAATATACGAACTCTGTTGGTCTAACTGAATACCACCATGTGCCGATTACATCGGCGTGCAAAAGTTGTGTGAATACCACCATGGGCCAATTATATCGGTGCAGAAAGGTTGTGTTAATACCGCCACGAGCCGATTACATCGGCGTGCAAAAGTTGTGTTAATACCGCCACGAGCTGATTACATCGGAGTGCAAAAGTTGTGTTAATACAGCAACGGGCCGATTATATCGGCGGAGAAAAGTTACGTTAATACCGCCACAGGTCAATTACATCGGCGCACAAAAGTTGTGTGAATACCACCACGGGCCAATTATATCGGTGCAGAAAGGTTGTGTTAATACCGCCAAGGGCCGATTACATCGGCGTGCAAAAGTTGTGTTAATACCGCCACGGGCCGATTACATCGGAGTGCAAAAGTTGTGTTAATATAGCAACGGGCCGATTACATCGGAGTGCAAAAGTTGTGTTAATATAGCAACGGGCCGATTATATCAGCGGAGAAAAGTTACGTTAATACCGCCACAGATTGATTACATCGGCGTGCAAAAGTTGTGTAAATACAGCCATGGGCTGATTATATCGGCGCACAGAAGTTGTGTTAATACCGTTACAGGTCAATGCAATACAGGCTCTGTTGGTCCGAATTAATACCGCCAATCTATGTATTACTGGTTAGTCAAAACCACAATTGTAAATGTGGATAAATAAATTGTCTCCAGCGCCCAAATAAAAAAATCGAATTTCTCATTTACAATCATAGTGTTGAGCATTTTCATTTGATTTTTGTCTTAAAAAGTATGACATTTTAATTTCGAACAATACCTACCGTTCTGAAAAAAGGATATCTGCAGATTCTTTGAAGGGATTGGATTGTGTACTGTTGTCAGTCCATTCACTTATTTATTTGACAAGGCAATGTGTTGACCCTGCCAGATAAGGAAACTATATTTGTAAACATGCACAGTCCATTTGGTCCCTTCCCATTATAGCAACACAATAATAAATAAAACTAACAATAATATTGGGCTCACTGACAGGTCAACAGTAGTTGTATTTATGGATTAATACTAATAGAATATATTTGTAAGTGGTTAGACACTTGACATTCGATAATTAAATTATTTTTTTGTATATATTATTTGTTTATTACATATTTGAATATGAAAATATGTTTGCGTATTGCATACACTATTGCCTAAAAATAAAAGTTATGTAAACTTGGCCCGATCGGAAGTCAGGCTTTTCAATTTGGCCCGACCCGACTAGTAAAATTCAGGGCCCCGCAGACGGTTTACTACGCAAGTGGAACATGGCCAGTACACTTGGCTGCTATAGAAAGATTTCCGTTTTAAAGAAATTTACAATAGAGAGATTTTACTGTACATTAGTAGTATATTATTATTATGTTAGAACATTATCTGGTAAAAAGTAGAAGTGATTTGATCAGAAAAGAGTAATTATTATGCTAACATCTGATCAGTAGATATAACGCGTGCCCAAATTTGATATTGTTTGAACTACAGTAAATTTAAAACAAAATTTGATCATAGTACAAGCTAGAAACCTATCACTTCAATGTAATAGTAAATGTCTTTCTCATAACCTTGAATTTCACAGAAAACGAAGATGAATTTAAGGAAGCAGCAACTTCAGCAATGCATGCAATCCTTCTGCGCCTAGCCAGTGTTAATTACAGCCAACTGGGAGAGCTATCTGTTCCTGATTTAGAGGTAATTTTGTTTCTTAAGTCTTTACATTGCCTGTGTTAATAAAAGTAAGGAAAACTACAAAATTAAATGTGATCATTTTGAAAGTTTTTTTATTTTGCTTGTACAGCATAACTTCTATTTTGTTTATCTAGAAGTTAAAATAATATTGTAAAGGAAGCTACTCTGCTGCTGCCAAGCACGCAACATGTTATTTGTTCAGACTTTATTTGCCAAGCGAAATCTCTATTCCATTTGCTTTGGGAAAATGAATGGGTAGCCGTGGGCAATAACAAATTGAGGGTAATTAAAAATACTGTTCGTCCTTAGGGGTCATCAGTATGTGTTAGTCGTAGGGTGGTTACCCATCTCCGCATTTGTCATTCAGTGTTAACACATGGATTTCTCATGGCGCGCGGGGACCCACCTACATGTCAGTTTTGTGGTGATATCATCAAAATCAAACATTTTCTTCTGGATTGTGATGGTTTCAAAAGCATGCGTCAAATGTATGGATTGGATTCCTTTATGGAGGCAATTTTAAAAGACAATTCGTTGGTCATTGTCCAAGTTTTTAATTTTTTACATCGTATAAATGTTTTTGAATTACTCTAGCTATGGTATTGTTGAACAGCGTAACAGTGTAAATATATTTTTTTGAAATTAAATATTAATTCTATTAAAAATGTTAAAATTAAATTACAATTTTTTTTCAAATTTGTATTTCTGTTAATTCTTCTTTATTAAGTTTATATATTTAAATAATGTTATCTAGTTTTAGTGCCTATAGTTTTTTAGTTTTAGTTGCCCCCCCCCCCATGTAGGATATTTTGCTGGACGGCGATGAAACTTTCACGTGCTTTTCGCCAAAAGAAAAGAATAAAAATTATAATAAAATAATATTGTAATTTCTTAATGAAATAAAATGTTTGATAAAAAAAAGAAATTTTAATACAAAACCTTAGTGGTTTTACAGATGCTACTTGATGTCGGAATAAAGAGCAGTGAACCTCGAGTTCGAGGAAATATTATCAGAATTATAGGAACATTGGGAGTGTTATTCGCAAATAACAATAACGTGGACATGACTAAGGTTAGTTTGTTATTTATGGTTAATCAATACTTTAAGAAATTGTTGAATTTATTTTAGTTAAAATTGATGGAGTTCAAAAAGATAGTAGAGTTGCTTAAAGTTTAATAAAATTACCAATGTTTTTTTGCTATTTTAAAAAAAATTTGGATTCTTCAAATAGATTTTAAATGTGTACAAACCACAGAATGTGAAAGAAGTCAGGGAAATTTTAATGTTGGCAAGTAAAGTTATTTATTCTCCCAGTTAAATTAGAAGAATGAAAATAAGATCATGTGTTTAACTGAAAGATAAATTCATGAGAAGATAAAGTGATTAGTTTAAAGAACATAATCATGTTACATTTAGTAACATGAGAATTTCTGGTTTAAAATAAGAACTTTATCTTCAGTAAGGAATGTGTTAACAGATTAGTCACTTTGTCTTCTATTTTCTGGTCCTTCATTCTATTGCTCCAAGGATTAAAATTGAAATAAATTCTGCTCAGTAATAGAAATGTAAATTTTCTTCTGATAAGTGTGTTTTTGACTTTAAAATAATTTAACATAGTTTACAAAAAACACAAATGTTATATCATTTTTCCAGTAACTCCAACTTAAATTATATTTATTTGTAAAAAGTTATAATATTTAATTCCAAATTCGGTAAAATTATTGCAGTTAGGTTTGATTTGAAATAACCTGGTATTATCGGTTCAGGAACTATCAGAAAAATCAGGCTAAAATGAATGGGGAAATTAATGTGAAGGATTTGAGAGCAAAATATAAACTACCAAAATGATAAAATGACCATTCACGTGGCTTACAGTGTTAAGATGTGTATTAATTTGATCAGCTCTTCAAAATTTTTGTTTTTTTGTTATTAAAATAGATTACTATTAAACTTTGTTTTGTAATGAAGGTTGTTGGCGTATTTCTCATGGCAGCTGTAGAGAAAGAAGTGGAGCTGTGGCTTGTGGCTGAAACTTTGGATGCCATAATGGATGTATTTGCAGAAGACTCGACCGATGTAGCCGCAAACGAAATGGGTCTTGTGTCGCAGTTGAAATCACTAGCACCTGCACTCAAGCGTAAGGTAAGGTTAAAGAATCACAATAAAGATTATGAAAATACCCACAAAAACTGATGAAACAATACCATAATATATATTACTGGGCATGAATTTCCAATAATATATTTTTCTGAATGGCTATTTTTATAATATAGCTATGAGAAAATAATTATTCGCGTAATAAACCGAATTCGCTTAATAAACTGGTAAATTAGATTTTTTGAGAATGTTTGTGGTACCAAAAATTTAATTTAGAAGTGATTTCTCAAAGTTATAGCTCAGCAAATTCTTAGACTAATCCGGTAAGTCCCTGTACAAATCCAGTAACCAAGCTCTATAGACTGCTTATATAAACATTATCAAAGAGTATCAGAGTTTATCTAGTGACTGGTGCTCACTTCAGATGCAAAAAGATTAAGGTTCATTTCCAAAGGAGCTCAAAAAAATTTAAAAAGTCCCAGTTCTGTGAGACGAATTGGAAAGTTGTGATTGACAGTGAACTCTGGTTAAATGCTTGAAATACAGCAATAGGAGGTATGGCTCGTATGGAGCTAACCACATTGCACCACTTTAAACAATTTTTGGGCTGTTATGATGATCACAGAACTCTTTCACAATTTTTATGAGCATTCTATAAATAACCTGCTTGGCTTAAAATTATTGTAGCACTCTTCATGACAATATTTTTCTTAAAATAATTTTTCAGTGTCTTTGCCAGTTGAATTAAGGACGATGAAATTAATATTACAGGAAAATTATTGAATTCTTCAGTTCATGTTTAAGATTTATTAATGTTTAAAAAGCGGTAGAGGCCTTTGTGGGTCTTGCATGCTGATAACTGAAGAAACAGCTTATTCATTGGCAGTGGGTTTTTTTACTTGTTTTAGTTGCGCCAGGAACGCAAGAAAAACCCGGAACATTATGCTATCGTTTCAACAGCAGCAATGAATCTTGGAAGGTTTATTACATATAAAGGAGCGCGGTTAGAGAAACTTATAAAGGATGTAGTGTAGCATCTAGTTTTCTAGATTTGTAAATAAATTTTATGAAATGTTATGTGGTTTTTTTTGTCTGTGACTATTCCTATCTTGACATTTTTTTACTATATAATATTTTATATACTATAGACAAGAAAACCGAACCATTTTTTGATTGGATCAAATGATAAAAGATGTTCGAGATTTCATTCCTCATTAGCTGAAATTTGACATTTTTAATTCATTAAACTGATTAAACTATTTTTTTCAAAGAAATCATGAAACAAATTGATCTTTAGATTTCATAGAAGATCATTTATGTTTTAGTGTCCCTAGAATAAAAAAAGTGGTTTTTACTTGGATGTGTGTGTGTGTTCGTTCATAAATACATTGAAGACTAATTTATTGAAAAATTTCAATAACATTTTTTCATGTAGGAGCCACATTTTTTATACCAATTTTTTTCAAATTGTACCCACAATTTAGAGCCACTTTATGTTTTAAAAAAATTATTTTGAAGCCCTTTTTGTTCAAATACTATTTAAAAACAGATTTTGTCAAAATCTGCTTTATAATTTTGCTCAGTTGCAGTCCATAAATACACAAAATGTATTAGCTTCGAATGTCACTTAGCTTTGAAAAATCTAGTCTGGGAGCTAGTTGAGAAAAGCTGAAAAATTGGTTTATCATATTTTGATTATATGTGAAGCTTTATAAGTAAAGAGCAGTATGCCTTATATTTCTTCGTTTATACTAAGGCCCGGAAAATAAAAATTTTTTGAAGAAAATTGTGGCTGGGAATGAAATTTGGATAACAATTCGTGAATGCTGTAACAAAACAATATTTTTGCTGTAATATGTCCCCTTTTTTTTTTTTTTTGGATGCCAAGGGAGTTTTGCTAGTAGATTATGTGGAAAATTGTACAGTGATTAATTTAGCAGTCTACTTACTGTGATTAAATAAACTTAACCAAGCCTTATATGAACAAATGTCATAGTATGCTGTCATCTGGTATTTTTTTTTTTTTTTTTTTATATATATGGTATGTTATGTTTTGATCATCCCTGTTGTAGTCTCTGGGAGAAATAGTAGAAGCCTGGGCGTTTACCAGGCTGGTGAGGCACTCTTCTATTTCAAAATGTTGAGTAAGATGTTTGTGTCTTCTTTAAGTTGGCCTTAAAGAAGATTCCTCCTTTTCCTCCCGAGCAAGTTGTGGCATCTTGTAGAATAGTTCCGAGTGTTTCTATATCATCATGTAGGTGGTCCTCTTTGATGTTCTGCCGAACAACAATTTTCGACCGGTATTTATGCTAAAAATTATAGTGGGAACCATAATTTCTCAAAAATAAATTGTTAGAATCAGAGAAGAACCAGTCAGGATGAAGCTGTTGTATACAGTAGATGCACTGGCAATAATGCCTGAGCAGAAATGTGATCTGTGATACACTAGCACTGTGAACCAATCAGAAGCGAGTATTGGTGGATGGGAGAGTTGTGAACTTGGTTCACAGGTGTTTGCTACTTGAAGAAATTTGAGAATTTAACATGGATGTTTTTGGTGTTGGTAAGTAGAAGTAGGTTGTGTAACCCCAGTTTCTATTTTGTTTATGCGATGTCACCCCTTACTACTCAAAATTAGCACTGAGTGATGCTCAAAGAACTTCTGAATCAATTCCAATAGGATGTTTTGATCATCCCCTTACTCTCCAAAACTTAGCACTCAAAGAACTTATGAACTTCTGAATCAATCCCCAATGGGATGTTTTGATCATCTCTTTTACTGCCCAAACTTAACACAGTGATTTTCTTCATATTCTATATATATATATTGAAAATTAGTTAAAGGGTTTTAAGATGTAGATAATAAAATATTTTTATCTATGCAGGCATTTTTTATTTATAGGCAGCAGAGGTTGCTTTCTGAATCACTCTCGTAATTACATTCAATGTTTTTGTATCATTTATTTATTTTTTTTATCTCTAAGCTGTTTGGAATTAAAAAATAAAATACACTAACTGAAGAATTTGACTTTTGAAGTACTAATTTAAAAATCAACACATTTAATTATTATATAATTTTTAATTAATTAATTTCAAAAGAAAATAAGGTTATCTTGTTTAGAACTGACTGTTAGCCAACACTGTAGGACACTGTATTATAGATCTTGAGTTCAATCTCATTTTGAATTGTACAATTTGTTTGTGACAATATAAAATAAGAAAACTCTTTATTTCCCAAATAGCAGTAAATGTATGTTTGATGTTAATTTTCATAGACAAGTTATGAAGTGCACTGCATAACTATATGTCTTACAACTGAATGATGCATGAAAATATTTACCACATCAAATATTGCTCAAACTTATATCATACACAAAATATTTATATCTGAATTCAAATTTTGAAATAAAAATATGTTAGTGTGTTTACTGAAAGATAATCCTGAAAGCAGTTAGAATAAAGACAGTCTGAAATTAAAGACACTTTTGGTTTGCGGGTAAATCGAAAATACCAAAAACAAAACCCTATTATTACTGGGTAGTTTTTTATTTTCATGTGAACTACTGATTTCAAATTTGACTCAGATTTTATTTATAAATCTTATCAAATTTGATAAATTGTCTATTTTTTTTTTTGTGGGGGAGAAATAATTGAATGTGAGAAAGTTTGTGTAGTGCTTTTATACCATTTATGTGTAACTATTTTTTTTCTTGATCGTCTTTTCTAAATTGTCTGCGTTAGCCCAAGTGTGCACAATAGTCGGACATTAAACACCAAAAAAAAAAAAAATTTCTTGATGTCTTACTTTATGCCAGTTAGGTCAAGTGATCAACGATAATAGAAAGGGTAAATCCTGCAGTAGTAACTAAAGTCCTAAACATATGATTTTGAACAATTCAAAGACAACAAACAGACTGGTGTCTCAGTCACCTCAACCATCAAGTCCTCCATTTATTTTTATTAGAATAACTGGTCAATTTTAGAGTTATAAAACCATTTTAATCATTTTGAGTGAAGGAGGAGGTGGAGTATTAAGGTTTGCACCCAATCAAAGTAGTATTTTTTGCTCATGGAGGATAAAACATTAAAATTGGTTGAAATAAACCTTAGAAATTCTTGAGTCTTTTGCAATTGGTGGGTTGTTAACCATTTTAATAGAGCTCAATGGTTAACTGACCCAACCTTCCTTGTTGCCAAAAATATGTATCAAATTGGAAGTATTTATTTCAAAATACACTTATGTGGTAAATTATTTATCTAAACCAGCGTATTCAAACTTGGTTCCACGGGTCATGTCCAAGGGTTCATGGGGCCTGCCAAAGTATTTATTAAGTCAACCTCTGTCTAATCTATAACTATACTATGTTTAAAAATTCATAAAGAGGGGATAGTTATAAAAATAAAATTGTGCTTATAAAAATTTTTTAATTTTTTGCTGTAAATGTTGTTGCAATTGCTGGCGTCACCTGATCGGTGCCTCACTTTTGCAAATTGCAGCAACTATTGAGCTCGCAACTTCTAGAGTGGCCCTTGCCAATTTTTTTTCAGTATAAGTAGCAACAAAAACAAAATATGGAAATAAACTTGATGCAGAAAGTGAGATGCATCTACAAATAACAAACATTTCGCCGGATTTCAATTTATTATGCAAGGGCAAACAGGCTCACCCCAGCCATTAGCATTTAGTCTAATTTCATTTATGGAATTTTGTCTAGTTTTTGTTAACAATGAATTTGTATTTTATTTTTGTTTTTTTATAATAAATGAACATTTATTATGACTACTTAATTTGATATTATTTTTTCTTAAGAGTTCCGTTGAAAAATATACAACCATTAAGGGGTTGCCTAAAAAGGGGTTCTCTAAAAAGTTTAAAGAACACTGATCTAAACTAATAACAAAAATGCAGACAATGAGATGATTTGTAGCGTATGAAAATGTCAAGCCCTCGCCGGAAATCGAACCCGGGTCCTCGGGGTGAAAGCCTAGTACGCTATCCATTAGGCCACTGAGGCGTGGCTGAACTGTTAACAACAAAAGATATCAAAGTACGAAGTCAAGTCGGTGCCTTTATTATCATGTTACTATGTGACTCTATAGGCTATATTTATTTTGTGTGATAACTTGAACAAATAAAATATAGGTCTATGTGTTGTATACAGTTGAACTTTGTTTGTTTGATTGATTTATGTGGAAACAATTACGTTATTGTCTGAAAAGTTTCACACAGTAAATTTGTTTTCTTTGTAGTGACAATGAAGTTTATAAAGATGCTGAGATTATTCTGAAAATGTATTACAAGATCTCGTTGCCATATTTGTAGAGACTATGAAGTAAATTTACAGTAGAATTATGTGAATTACAATAGCTTTTCGTTAATCCATAACAATGTGTAAACCTTGAAAATTCTGGTTGGAAAGCACCAGGTAACTGACAATTGCAAAAATTTCCTGAATTCTTAATAAAGTTTTATTCAAAATATTAGCATACAAGTTTTTTTTTATTGTTAATGATTGTTTAATATTGTATTGTAATTTTTGGGGACACTGCTTAAAGGCTTGATTTGATATAATTTTTATCAAAACGTTTACTGTTTGCACTCTTAGTTAACTTTTGCTTATATTCTTAATTTTGTAACTACAGCTAATTTCAAAAATATGTGAATGGAAGGTTAATAAATTTCCAGAGTTTGAACCATATTGGAGTAGAAGCTTTTGTTTTACGACAAATATTTTTTTACTTCTTAGTGTTCTCCGCACTAAGTGATGCCAACACCATTATGTGCCTGTATACACACACGTGCTCAGCAAAGGGAAAACTGTGATGGTGTGGCAAGAATTTTCAAAATTGCTTCTTCTGTTCTGGGGGATTTTTTGTAGGTCTTTTTCCCTTAGTGTTTTGTTTCCTTTTCTACATTCAAGAATATTGCAGCTTAAGTTTTAACCTTTGCCGTTACCTCTGTACGACGATACTGTGCTGCTAGGATGGTCAATCCACCATAAAAGGAGCTGTAAAATTCATAATTTGTTTCAAGTATCCAGACACTCAATCCCAGTTGACAGTTTTTCAGGTTAAAAGACCCATGAACAGAATATCCTAAAATTCATTTTGAGTGGTCTCTTCAGCAGCTTTTTTTAAAAGAGCAATATTGCCTTATTTGCTAAGATCGCCGATGATATCTCTTTTTACTTTTGGAAAAGACCATATCCAGGAAGGTAATGCATTGACTGAGGCTCATAGGTATTGTGCTTTTCTGCTGAAAATTACACACTTTGATTCTGAAAATCATTGACATATCTTTAAGTAAAAAACTTAAAACAAACATTTGCTCAAATGTGATTTATACTTAGTGAAGCCAAATCACAACAGTTAAAGCCAAATAAACATTTGGGCCCCTACAACTAAAATTTTAAGTAAAACAAATTTACATTTCATTAAATTGAAAATAACTTAAACCCTTATGTGGATAACTTTTTCTGTTATTATTTACTGAAATCTTATTTTATTTTGAATTAAGATTTAGTGCACTGGTTTAACTTATAAATCTTTAAACATGAATGATATTTGAGTTAAATCCTTTGAGGCAATTATTTAAAGAAGCCATTTTCATGTATAACTTTTTTTAAGAAAATCAAGAAGTTTTTGGTTTAGTGCTAAAATATTTCAGTTCTTTTGAATAGTATAACTTAAAAGTGAGAAGGTAAGACTAAGTACTGAGATCATTAAACAAATTGAGAATCAACATAATTCTTCAAAAACGGTTAGTCAGAGTTTGCTTAAATGTTGATAATATTATATAAAGATTCAAAATTTATAGATTATTATTATATTATAATAAATTATTATTATTATTATAAATTTCAATTATAAAAAAGATTCAAATTAAGTCAGTGTAGCAAATTTGAAAAAAAAATACATTTTTGGTTCAGGATTAAACTGGTTTTGTTTTGTATTGTTTCTTCTATTTTCTTTTAGGATATAAATTCCTTGTATTTAAAAGACATTTGGTACACTGACTTGACTTTTGAATCTTTGTATAATGCTAACATTTGTACAAAATTTATGAACCCATTTAAGAAGCTTGGTTGTTTCTGTACCAAGATTTCAGGAAGAAATTAGCAGGAAATGACAATATATGTGAAAGTTTATGTAATATTTATGAACCAATTGTTTAAAATTTCTATTGTAACTGAGAGAAAGTTAGCAATGTAGTTTAAAAAAATTAACCAAACAACAATTTCCTAATTAAAAATTCATTGGATTTAATTATTCCATTGAATTACTTTTAATTAGGAAACAACGATGTTATGAATTAATACAATTTTTTCCTTAGTCTGTGTTTTTGTGGTTAAAGTTCAGTGTATTATCTTAGGCTTGGGTTATCTGTAAATTCATGGAAAGACATAGCTGCAAATAAATTAACAAGTATTTTATCAAGTGGGCCTTTTGTTTGATGAAATGTAAAACAGTTCATTTATATCGTTTTGAAGTCCCTTATTATAAAATTAAATTTTTCTGTAAGACTTTTGAAATATGCATGTGCTGAAGCCGTATTTGATGTGGTTGTGACTTTTCGATGTAGCTACTGATTGTTCTAGGCAGGGCTATTTGGCGAAACATATTTGCGACATCAAATATTGTATTTGGCTTCAGTTTTGTAGTATCAGTTGAATGAATGACAAATGTACACTAACTTTGTCATGAACCAAACCAGTTTGTATCATGTTTTTAAGTATTAATTCCTAAACTCCTTAAAATTTTTGTTCAGAACAACAATTGACAACAGAGAAAAATCTAAGAGATGTTTTTACCTGCATGTAGAATCATAACTTCAGACAATATATAAATTTTAAATAAAAGCTGAAGGTTAAAACAGTGACCTTTTTGAAACAAAGTGTCACCTTTTAAATTTAATGTAGGTTTAATTTAGTAAATTACATTTTCATGAAAGGTACATAGATAATACAAATTTTAATACAGCAACTAGAACATATAGTTTGGAATATATTCTAATCAGATATATTTAGAATCAGAATTTGATTTAAAAAAGGAAAGCAAGATTCAATAAGAGATCTGTGATTCATCATTAAGCAATTTATATTTTACTAGAACTACATTAATATTTCCTTAATTATATTAACAACTAGCAGTACCCACATAGTGTTGCCTGTGAAATTCAAACATTTTAATGTTGAATGTTATAATATGTAAATATTCAGCTAACAAATTCTATGTATATTTTGCATAACTGAATATTATATTTAAGAAAACCTATTTAGAAGTTTTTAAATTTGGCTTCAAGATGTTATCCAACCTTGTTTTGTATACTAACATTAAAAATTCCAGATCTCTGTGGCCATAGATTTGGCTGTATATCACACACACACTTCTTTTTTTTAATATATAAATAGTGGTTTTACTATCCAGTGTAGCCCAGAGGGGAGGGATAATAAATAGTTTTATCTTATGCATTGATATACAACATTATTTGTATGTGTGTGTGTGTGTACATATATATTATATATAATAATTGTATATAATATAATATTATATATATATATATATATATATATATATAATATATATATATATATATTATATATATAATATATATAATATAATAATATATATATATATATATATATATATATATATATATATATATATATATATAATCACCAGATTTCAATATTTTAACCTTCACTTTATAAAACTCAGAATGTAAATAAATACAATAGTCAAAACAACAGCACTCCTTATTGGATTTATATAAAACCACTCTATAAACCCATTAGTTGGTGAAAAATAAATTGTCACCTTTCCTTTAGCAGGTATTTTTTCTGTATAGGCAATCTCCAGAGCAAGTTTTTTTAATAAAAAATAATTATTGAATTATTTGAACTTATTTTTTGTGTAGTAGTTTATGGAGAAATTATACCTTCACTTTATAAAAGACAAGATGTAATTAAATCCAATTGTCAAAACAAACAACTGAACTCTAATTTAACCACTCTCTAAACACAGTATTCATAGGAATAACTTTTTATAGAAAGAGATATGGCGCTGAAATCACTCTAAACACTCCTGGTACTAGGAATAAATTGTGAAATTTCCAGAGACTCTTGTTTAGTAGTTTTTGTGTCTATAGAGGACACACATACGGACATAACCATATACATACACATAAGAGGGTACATACGCAAAAGAAATCCGAATTATATTTTAAAAGCTATATATTTTCAAATTTTTTTATAACAACCTTATTCCCTTCAAAGTATTTTCCATTGCAACTAATACATTTATTCCACCAGTGTACAAAACATTTTTTGTGTTCATCTTTAGAAATGGCTGACAGCTCCTCCCTTGTTTTTTTCTTCAATGTTGTAAAATCTATGTCCTTTCTCTCATGGGTGGAAATAATAAAAAATCACACGGTGTCAGGTAAGGTGCATAGGGATTATCCAAAAATGGCATGGTGTATTGTGTACTTTGTGCTGGTGCATTGTTGTGGTGGAAAACCATTCTCCTGTATGCCACAAATCGGATCTTTTTTTGACAAAAACTGTTGCACAATTTTTTTAAGACCTACAAATAAAAGGTTTGATTGACAGCCTGACCTGGGGGAACAAAGTCTGAATGAACTATGCCCTTGGCATAAAAAAAGCAAATCAGCATTGTATTGGTGTTTCATTTGACTTGAATTTATATAAAATACATGTAGTTTTATTCAAACTTAGTGCATTTGATTTAATAATTCATTAATTTTCTATTTTTAATTTTCAAATGAAATGGTAATTATATTGAATTATTTATTAAGTTTGATTTATAATGCAATTAAATAATTTTAAGAAATTTTTTTAGCACATTGAAAAAATCTTTCTTGTTATCTAGCAACCCAAAAACTGAAATATTTATGAAAACTGATTTGTGCAATTGTACCCACTTACTTTGTGTAAGAAATTTAAAAAATCTTTAATAGAACAATCCTAAAGGGTCACCTTTGATCCTGACCTCCAATTGATGCTCCATTGTTTAAACAATTCTTGCTTATGATAACCTTCCAAATACATAAGTTAATTTTGTATTCACATTGTAAGTGAATACGTGCTATATACACCACCAATTTACATTATTTATTGAACAATGTTGTTGGAGTTGTTTTTTCCACTCGCACTCATGTGCTGTAAATTTATTTTGTATAACATCAAGTAGACTTATTTGAGTTACTTAGTTAATTTTATACACTTACTAACTTTTACTAAATCTTAGAAACAAGTAATTCAGTGTTTTAGAGTTTTCTCGCTAAAAATTTCCTTGTCTGTTGTTAGCTCCCAAAACGGAAATTTTTTGCAATGATAAAATCTAAGGAGATTTCAAAATTAGCCAGTCAAAGCTAATTTTTATTTTTCTTATTTTTTTTATAAACCATGCTTTTATTGTACATTTAATTTGTACTTTTATTTCAGTTTGATTAAAATGTGAGCAAAATCTTAGTCAATTTTGAAAAAATGAATCTAATTTAGTGTCTATATTATCAATTTTATTATTCTATCCACTAACGTCTAGACAGGAAGTTTTGTGTTTATAACAAACAGTAAATTAACAGCCTTATTACAGTAAATTTTTGGTCAAAAGGTATTTTTCGCAACTTAGGGGCTCAAAACTTTTATGTCAAGTAAAAATATTCTGGACCGAGGAGAATGAAGAACGCAACCGTGTAAATAACGCCCTTACTACGTCTAATCGTGCGTATTGACGGAAGCTAATACTGTGCCTGTTCTTAGAGATGTGCTGTTGATCGTAGATTAGAGATAGACCTTAAGAGCGAGGGTCATCGTATAAAACTCGCTGAGCGCTGCGGCCCGCGGTAGTCCAAGCTGCTGTTATGTATGCGGACAAGTATAGTGCGTTTACACCCCCTCGGTGGGGATTGAGTGTTTTGGGGTGTTTAGTTTTCACCGTATTCTTTATAATTACCTCCGCCAAAGATACTGGTTTTGTGGATATAAATGTAAATGAAATACGTAAGTGATAAAATTTTACCGAAAGAAATTGAATTTTGTTATTAGCCTAACCTAAATAGTCAACAATAAGACAAAATTTTTAAATTTTGTATATGACAATTTTAAATTTCGGATTCCCTATTAATTATGGTAATTGAAACTGTTGTTTCTTTCAATTTACTCTCGAATCGTGAATATTTTTTATTTAAAAATTACTACACTTAGTTATTAATAATTTCAGATAAATATTTCGAAAAATAAGCTGCTCATTTCACAAACTATTTTGAAATAGTTGTAGCCTACATTTTAATCTAGCTCTTATATGTTTTATATAAACTTGTAAACAATTTTCATCAGTGCACGAAAGACCGTGCAGTGATTATGCATTTATTTTCAATTTAATATCAAAATATAAATTTTATAAATCATTGTTGAGAAAATTTACACTATTTAATTTTTTAAGTTTGTAAACTTGAACTACCTAAAATTAAAACAAAAACAAATTCTTATGCTAAATCGTTAGTGGGCCTACTGGATAGTTTTGTGGGCCAAAAAAAAGTTTTGTTAAACCCTCAAAATTACTCTTTATAAGCTGGTTCTGTAGTTTTAGCGCGCAAAGGAATATGGTGGTGTTAACGCACGTCCTTCTAAGAATGAGCTTTGTCCGTTGGTTTTCCGCTCAAGTAGTTAGGCCTTTTGGGGAGGAAGATTGTAAATTATATGACTCAAGAAGTGGAGTTGTAAATTAATACAAACTAACCAATTGTTATGAATTTTCCAATTCAAGCGTGATTTGAATACAGGTTTATGTGCTTGTTTGACATTTCTCAGCTTTTCTGTTTATAGAGGGACTTGTTGTGCACTAAAACAACAACGCACTAGGTTATTATCAAAGTTAAATGGTAGCTAGCCTAGCATTAGCTTGTCAAAAGTTAAGAATGTTCTGGTAAATTTTTAGTTTAAGGTAGTTCGACAATGTGTCATTAGATCCGCAAAAATATTTTATTTGTAGCAAAAAGTAAATAGGTAGACTAACGTCTGACATAATTTTTTTAAAAATTTCAGTTTTTTAAGTACTTTAGTTCCCAATAGATTTGAAATATTTATGTTACTTCAGCAACATCATTCACAGAAAGAGGAAATAGGTAGGTTATAATTTATAGACTAAGTTATAATAGGTAGGCATAATTTAGAGGTACGAAGTTTTAAAAAGTTATGATTTTGCTCATATGTAGAACTCGTTTTGTGTATTCTAAGAAAAAACCCTTTTTTTGTTAAAAAAACTTAACGAAACCAAACCGTTTTAAAATTAATTTAACCATTTTAACAGTTTATTAAATTTTAAATAAAAAATATTTTTCATTACTAAGAAAATTGCAATTAAACGAAAATAGCCCCTCCGAAATTAACCAAACAGTCCTCCGTAACTTGGTAGTATTTATGATGTTTTTTTCTCATATAGGCCTAATAGTAATTAGTAAAAATGCTACAATAAAATGTTATAGAACTTGTTGATTCCAAAAATTTAAAGATGAATAATTACAAGTAACAACACTTTTCCAAATAATGTGGACTTAAATATTTTTCTATAAATATGGATTATACAGTATTTATAATAATCGATTTTCAGGAGTGGGTTTTAGGGCTGTACCCCCACAACACGTAATGTCTACAATGCGATGTGCGTGTATTTTTGTTTTGCGTTATTATTATTATTATTTTTTATAATTTTTGTTCCTGAACTCAGTGAAAATTAAATCCAAAAATTTGTCACAAAAAAAATTTGTTCTAGAAGATAACTATGACATACTTAGAATATTTTTTATTTGATGTTAAAATTAATCATTGTAACTCGAAAAAAATATATATTCCACTTTTGTATTAAAATAAAGCAAAAATTTGTTTTCAATAAATGGGAAACATTTTTTAAGTAATTTATAACAGATTCATTAAATTAATGGTTTTGGTTAAATGGTTTCTGTGTTTTCAATCGAGAAAAATGTATTTAAAAATTGTATTTCTTTTATTATTTTAATATTCGTAATTTACTGTTCATTAGTAGACTAGTACAATGTACCGATATTAAAACTCCTTTTGTCAAACCATTTAGGGCCTACGCGTTATTATTATAAAAGCTTAATATAAGCTAACAAGGACAAAGTTCACTTAAAATATAACTGATAAACTGAATCAGAGATATGTAGGTCCAAAATACGTTTTTAAAACTGAAAAATGCCTTTCACATAGGATTATTCTGTATCCTTGAACTGGTGTCCTAGAGCCCTTGCTTGTAATACCTTAGGATTAATAAAAGCCTAAAGATTATGTTTAAAATTCGAGCAAAATCTTGTGATACACAGATTGAGCGGAAGTCTACATCACATTAAATCTTCGTCTTTAGAATTTTACAGATAGTTTTCAGATATTATTTTTTTAAGGGAAATTGCTATTTTACTTTATTATGTACTGCATTACCCGTCGCTGCTTCGCCCACGAAACTTAGTTTCAGTAATGTAATAATTTAGAAACATTAAAAAATATATTAATAAAAGCGTGATCATCTAAACTCTTGATTATTTTACAGTGAATATTGTAGAAAGAAGGTGATTATTCTTTCTACAATGAATATGAATACAATATTATTTTACAAGAATATAGAATGTGAATATTCTACAGTGATTATTTTGGTTACAGGCTTGAGGTTTGTAGTGTATACAGCTCGCTTTTCCCCGATCAAAAGTTATAGGGTAATTTTGGTTACAGGCTTGAGGTTTGTAGGGTATACAGCTCGCTTTTCCCCGATCAAAAGTTATAGGGTAATTTTGGTTACAGGCTTGAGGTTTGTAGTGTATACAGCTCGCTTTTCCCCGATCAAAAGTTATAGGGTAATTTTGGTTACAGGCTTGAGGTTTGTAGTGTATACAGCTCGCTTTTCCCCGATCAAAAGTTATAGGGTAATTTTGGTTACAGGCTTGAGGTTTGTAGGGTATACAGCTCGCTTTTCCCGATCAAAAGTTATAGGGTAATTTTGGTTACAGGCTTGAGGTTTGTAGTGTATACAGCTCGCTTTTCCCCGATCAAAAGTTATAGGGTAATTTTGGTTACAGGCTTGAGGTTTGTAGTGTATACAGCTCGCTTTTCCCCGATCAAAAGTTATAGGGTAATTTTGGTTACAGGCTTGAGGTTTGTAGGGTATACAGCTCGCTTTTCCCCGATCAAAAGTTATAGGGTAATTTTGGTTACAGGCTTGAGGTTTGTAGTGTATACAGCTCGCTTTTCCCCGATCAAAAGTTATAGGGTAATTTTGGTTACAGGCTTGAGGTTTGTAGGGTATACAGCTCGCTTTTCCCCGATCAAAAGTTATAGGGTAATTTTGGTTACAGGCTTGAGGTTTGTAGGGTATACAGCTCGCTTTTCCCCGATCAAAAGTTATAGGGTAATTTTGGTTACAGGCTTGAGGTTTGTAGTGTATACAGCTCGCTTTTCCCCGATCAAAAGTTATAGGGTAATTTTGGTTACAGGCTTGAGGTTTGTAGGGTATACAGCTCGCTTTTCCCCGATCAAAAGTTATAGGGTAATTTTGGTTACAGGCTTGAGGTTTGTAGGGTATACAGCTCGCTTTTCCCCGATCAAAAGTTATAGGGTAATTTTGGTTACAGGCTTGAGGTTTGTAGTGTATACAGCTCGCTTTTCCCCGATCAAAAGTTATAGGGTAATTTTGGTTACAGGCTTGAGGTTTGTAGGGTATACAGCTCGCTTTTCCCCGAACAAACCCTGAAACAATACTTTTCAACAAAATTGTATCAGGATAGGGTTTGGCTCCGATTTCTATGGAGGCGTCCCTTTTGTCCCTAGGTTCCCGGTTAAAAATTTGACCCCAGTTCGACTCTAGTCATAGCTCTATATTATCATTATAAAAACAAGTGTTATCTTCCTTGGCGCCTTAGTCTTGATGCTGTTTGTGCACTTTTAACAGTTTCTGTTCGTGTTGATACAGTGTTGATAAAGCTTACGCTTTGAAGTTACTCTCCAGTGACAAAGGGTCTTTTTCTCAACCTATTCATCTCAATTTTTTCCAAGTTCCCGTGGGTATTGATGTAAAAGTTAAGTTTCGATTACTGTCATGATCAGCATCTGCGTGCTGACGTCCGACTAACATCAGCCATTCTAAGTTGTCTACCTCTAGTGAACTTAGAGTTAACTTGGATAGCATGATTCAGATCTATATGAAGTGTTGCCAATTCTTGTACACCAAGTGAATGAGAATAGTATGAGGTACAGATACAGTGGGCTAAACCAGTGGTCGGCAAACCGCGGCTCTTTGACTCCTTGGCTGCTGCTCTTTCACGAACTGTTTAGTGCAGGCACGGAATATTATTTATTAACTTGTCTTGTAAGAGACGAGTAAACTTTTTGAAAAGCGGCATACTTGTAGAAGGCTACAATCGCACGGATAGTCACTCGCAAACATGTGTATCATTACCTCCGTCAAATTGCTGCCCGCGTAAATGTATTTAAAGTTAAAATAATTTTCGGCGGGCAGCGATTCGACAAACAAAGCAACATCGGTACACAACGGTTTTTTTTCTAAATTTATTGTTTTTTTCATTATTCAGTCGGTCGGGCGACGGGGATGACGCGCGTTTGCTGTTCTTTCCTTATTTGGGTCTACGTCTACATATTTATGTGAACAATCATTTTCAAGCATTAACTTTATCAAGAGTGAATTAAGAAATTGGCTTATCGTTGAGAACTTGGAGTCGTATCTAAAATTAAAACAACATACAAACCTGACTTACCCTTACTTTTCAAGGAAATGCAGTGCCACATTGTTCACGTTAGTGAAGTATTTGTAGGTTTTTAAGGATACCTTTTATCTCTTTATTTGTTTCACCCAACTTTGGGGTACACTAAATCAATCACTTTTTAATGTTCTGTGCCTTCCTCGTAGCCCAGTATTGCTTCATTCGTTGTGATCTTGCTTTTCGTTCTTCGTCAGAGATTTGGATCGTTCGCTTGGATACCTTTTATATTATTTAACTTGTTATATTTTTAAATAAATATTATCTTTATATAAATATGGTAAGTTTTATTTAAAATTCCGTTAGTTAAACTAGGACATATTTAAAAAAGATAAGCTCGAGAGCTTACTTTTAATTCTAATTATTTCCATAAAAATGTCTCTACTAGAGCAAAGCTTAAGTTTAAAAAAAATGGCTCTGAATAAACTTCAATTTTGTATTGTTTATATTTGGCTCTTTAGGATGACGAGTTTGCCGACCACTGGGCTAAGCCAATCAGCTGCTCACTTTAGCTGCTTCCGTCGAATGGCTCTACATACATAATTAAATTTTAGCAAAATCTATCAAGCCGATTTTGAGATATCAATTATTCTACAATATGTTTACGATTACACTGCAAACTTTTTGTTTTTTCCGATATCTTTCTAATCGATAGTTTTAAGGAAGTAGTTCTATAAATGTTTATGAATATGTGAGAAAGTTATTATGGTTTTCCGTATAATTTATTGTAAATGCTGAGGAATCTGTTTCTTTCGTTGTTGACTTACCATCTTACCGCAAGACTGATCAGCCACGTGTCCTCCCAAGCGGTCAAAATTGATAAGGAAGTACTAACTACCACTTTATTAATAAAAGTTTTATTATTATACTTATTTCTGTTCTGACAACTCTACTTCCGTATTGATCTAGTACTTCCGGTTAGGGAGTTAAATAGGACTGAGTGTACAACGCACAAATCAAATAACTAACGACGATGCAGTTTCGTGGGTTTTATCACATCCTCAGCTAAAGCTCAGGTCCAAAACGGCATTGGCCGACATATTAGTATACATTTTTAAAATTATCTTTGATTTTTTAAAAGGCGCTTAATTGAAGTTCTTAAACACTTACAAAATGTCTAGATTGCGGTCACAAAATTTAAAATCAGAAACAATTCCAGTGGCAGTCAGGGTTTATTTTCTTTTCAAAGTGTGTTTAATTGATTTTAAAGAATTGTCCAATTATCGGGGAGGGGAGGGTTCGTAAATAGCTCAAGAAACGAATTTTTCATTCCCGCACAAAACAAAGCAAACTCAGATTTTGTTTACCTTTAACATTTAATTTTATTACCGATTTTGTCAAAAATATTCTACTTTTCTTAACTCAAGTTTTTTAATACCTAAAATCTGTTGAAATCTACAATCAGTAGAAGTAAAAATCATTTTTTATTTAACCTGGAGACCTGAAAATAAATTATAAGTATATCAAGTTAAAAATTGATTCTTCACACGATCGCATTTTTTATAGAAATTCTGATCTCGGCACGTAGATGTCTCACAGACGGAATGGAAGCCAATTTTTAAGATTTTGCTATCTTATGTATACAAAATATATGTATATAATCTTTTATCTTTAATACAAAAGAGTTATTGTTGGTCCTTGTGATGTGGTATTCTTAGACTACTTTTCGAAAATTCTTTCCTATCACGTTTTCGAGACAGTTGCGTGCCGTCATTAGGCTATTTTGTTGATATCTAGTTCATCACAATTTGCAATAACACTTAGATTTACTTAATAAATTTTGTATATAATACACTATATTATTTATAATGCGAATAAAGCTTAATTTTACAATCTTAAAAAAATGTATTCTAAATTCAAATTTCTCTTTTCTTGTTTTGCTTTCAGAAATTGTTGGAGTACCCGGTCCTTCTGAGCAGTGTGCAGGTTATTGCAAACGTAAGTAGGCTAAATATAATAATTATATTAGGTCTATTGCTATAAACGCTTATGTTTAGATTCAGCTGTTATCAGTGGTTTTATTAATACCTACCTATATCCTTAGCGTTGTGAAATGATTTATCTGACACTCCTACATAGCAACAAAAATAACTGGTATTGTAATATTTACTTTTTCCTTATTCTGCGAGAAAGAAAATATATCGAGTGTCGAAGTCGATAGGTCCTTGTTAATTTCAACAGATCTTCACGCAATAAAATAAATGCTGATTTAATTATAAGTTAAAATCCGAAATTAAAATAATATTTACTTTAATAAACTGCAACTTAAAACTGACAAGCCAATAAAGAGTTCGTGGACCCTGTCGGCCATATTGATTGTTTCCCTTTGTAGGTAAGACTTGCGATAATTAACGATTAAGATTATTACAGTAATTGTTAAGATAAAATGATGTTCGCTATTTCATTTTGATGAGATACAGATAGCGTTTCAATTTCTGTCTATATGTTGAAGTGTGATGCGCTTTTTAAATTTTGTAGGCTATTTATTTTTTTTTTATTTTAAAGATTTTTGTTATGTCTTAAGAGCAAAAATTAAATACATAATGTAAGAAAACTGACCATTCCCACATACAAGTTCTTTAAACTGAGAAATCAAGTATAAGTTTATCTTTATAAATAAATTGCGGGGTAATGAGTTGTTAACTAACATTAATGTAATAGGAAATACATTGAAAGTGGCCGACAGCACCCACAGGCTCTTAACTTTGAAAAAAGAAACATATTTGTTGTATTTTTTTTTTTAATGTCCGTCTATTGTGCACACTCGGGCTAATGCAGACGATGGGATGATTTATAGCGTATGAAAATGCCAAGCCCTGGCCGGGAATCGAACCCGGGTCCTCGGGGTGAAAGCCCAATACGCTATCAACTAGGCCACCGAGGCGGCCAAATTTTTTTTTTTTTTTTTTTGTAATAAATTTCACAATATATTTATTGACTCCGATATACAAGCATCACATTGTATGGGACAGTCAATCGTGCATAATTAGTAAGAACATACCTAATTAAAAAAACTTACGTTGATGTCCTTTTGTATGAGTTTATGTGTAGCTTATTTTGTTCGTTTTAAAGCAAAAACTACTATTCCGATTAAATTTAACCTTTAAAACTAAGTGATCCTGAACCATCTCCAGAAGGGTTTTCAGGTACAAACCCTTCTGTTTCAGATACAAACAAGAAAAAAATCGAAATTTATTGTTTGATTTTTATTAAAATTGGATCAAGTATATTGGACAAAATATGTTGGTAAATTAGTCGCCATGATCCCAAAATGGTCTGAAAAAAACGGCGTTGCTGAAAATCTACGTATCCTGTTTTTTTTTTTTTTTTCAATATCGATTTGACATATGTTACCCTATTTTAAATCAAATCAGTAAAAATTTTGAAATGAAATATTTGTTTTACAAATTAATCGGTAAAAACGAAAATTAACTCTGGTAAGAAACTATGATTTTCGTCATTTGCAATTTTTTAATATTCTTATTTTCTCAATACGAGAAGAAAAAAAAGTTTGATGATCGGGAATAATTTGTCGAGATTTCGATAGGTCTCTACGTTTTCAAGTCACGTGACTTCAATAAACGTTATTTATGGTTGGATATCCATGCGACCGTGTTTGTGGTTATTAGAAATATTGAAATACTTACAACACCTTTTTTCTCACGTTTTTGAAAACCTGCTTAATCAGCCCTAAAATATGTATACATTAGCGTATAATCTTCTCACGTTGCATTTTGAAAATAGATAATGAACCCGTCGGCGGTGAGGGATCATTTTTGTATATAATAGCGTAATTTAATAGGCCTACATAACGTTTACTTGTTTATATAATGTTATTCAATATTAATGCTGGGAAATTCTTTTCGATCGCGTCTGTGAAAATTTGCGCGCCGTTTTGTTCACAGCAATTAATAAATTTAATTTTTAAATTTTCAATGAAGAAATGCTATGTTCCACGTATTAGATTTGAGTAACACCAACTTAAGGACCTATATTGGCAATTTCCTAATGATTTCATCTTGATATCGTTTAAAAATCTGTCCGTTTATCAGTGACCTCGTGTTTGAGAAAATAGAACAGATGTTGTTTTTATTAGCTGATAATTGTTTTAAACGTCATGTTTTTTTGTTGCAGAGGGCACCAAGTTCAGGCTGAAACCAGGGTCGAGTTATGTTTACGATTACAAAGCTTTGACCATCAGCAGCGTGACTGGCACGAGCAACGACACGTCCAGACTTGTGTTGACGGCTAAAGCTGAAGTGCACGTGTCATCACCGTGCGAGCTAATACTTCAGGTACAGGCCCTTCCTGTAATGCGTGCAGATCGTGAAAAAAGTCGATTAACCTACTTAATTTTTTATATTATTGGAAGCTGGCATTAGGCTATCTTCTCAATGTTGCCAGATTGAGGGTTTTCCCCAAAATAGGAAAATTTTTAGTTCACGGAGAAACATTGGGGAATGGAAAATGGCCGGAAAAAGTATGAGGAATTGTTTTTATTACGGGGAAAATTTGAAGTATATTAGGTCCTTTTTAAGACTTTCCTTTTTATATTTATGGATAAATTCCAGCCACCAGTTTTCAGGTGGTCTACAAAAACCTAACAGGTCTTTCTTTACAAAAAAAATTAAACCTAGTTAAGACTCAGGTTAAAGTCCTGAAATCCGGTGGGTGGAATTCATCTATAAATATAAAATGCAAAGCCCTCACTCTTTACTAATTCCCAAATTCCCAATTATATAGAAAACATTTGTTACACTTATTCCTTACAGAAAAACTAAGCTATTTTGGTTTTGTTCAGTATCTCGAAAGGACACTAAACAGCTTAGGATCTAAATTCCTCTTTCATCTGTCAACCCCTAAAAAGTAAAAACAGGTCCAACCTTTACTCCCTTACCTTTTGCTCCCAAATGATTTATTATTATTATTATTATTATTATTATTATTATTATTATTATTATTTATTTATTTATTATTTATTCTAAAAAAAACAACATTTCAGGATAATTCCTCACAAATCCAAAATTTGACTTGTTTTTGTTTGTATAATTGTTTATTTGAACCCTGTTGTAGTAGGTTAAAGAAGGGTCCAATCTTAAAATTTATTATATTTAATTTTTACCCTAATCACCAATTCACCAACTTTCCAATTATCTAAAGAGTTGACATTCAGTGCACTTACTTCTTATATACCAAATAGGAAAACTAAGCTATTTTGGTTTTGGTCAGTAACTCTAAAAGAGGTGATAAATTAGTTTAACCCCTCTTTCCCATTTTTCATTGACTTTAATGATACATGTTAAACGAATTAAACACGTAAGCGAAGCACAGATATTCATTATTCAGCTAATATATGTATAAACACAATTATTTTAGTTTCCTATAATTTGTGTTAGGCAATGTAACATACAATTAATTAATTAGTAATTAGTAATAATATGAATTGGGGAATTTTTTTACAATATCATAATATTGGGGGAATTTTTATGTAGCTGGTAGAGAAAACATGTATAGCATCTGGCAACTCTGCATCTTCTTGACACTCCATTCTAACCAAAATATTTGTTCAATGAATGAACCCTAATTGATTCAGTTCTAGTTTGATGTTTTTTAGCATTTTTGAACTTGCTTCACTAAAATATGTACTTCTGTTGGATCAATAAATGAAAGAATTCTATGGTTACTATTACACTGCAGCCATTTTAGATCTTTTGCCCTCCATTCTTTAGATGCTTAGTTATGGCACCTATGTCATCTAAGCCAAATGTAAAGTCTTGGATTTGGAGAGGTTAAAGGTTGGTTCCTGCACTTCTAATTTGTGACTTCCCAGTTAGTTTTTCAGGTGCTTGCAACTGCTTGCTCTGATAATTCCCTTTGACTCTTATCACTGAGGTTGTGCTCCACTTAGACAGCTTCTTGTTGTTCATTGATATCCTGGTTATTCCATTTTACATTCTTACTCATGTTGTTCTCACATATAGCTGTGGACATGGTGTACACACATACAGAGCTTCACTTGCTAAGGCATAATGGGAGATCTCTGTTTGATTTGATACACCATTCAGCTGGTATTACTTTATCATTACTCTATCAGCACACTACTACTGTACACTCCTGTGTAGAGTAGTAAATATATGACTGTTATGAGAAAATAAGTATGAAGCAGATTTAAGGAAAGGCATAAGAGACATTGCCCTTATTTAAAAATAGTAAAATAATATTATTTAAAAAATAACGGTTATTTATTTAAATATTTGTTTTTTGTCAAACAAATTTAGATTTAATTAACTAATGAAGCAAAATAATAAAATTGGCTGGTATATTGTTTTGAAATATTAATATTGCAGTAATTAAACATGTTTCAAAATATAACTTTTAATAATTGTAACAATGTTATGTGTACCTTACAGTAGTTCTTCTTATAATATCAACAAATACTAAAGCTTTCTCTTTCTGCTTTACAATTTTAAAATCATTCATAATACATAATAAATAACATCAATCTTAATTATATTTTTTATTATTTAATTATGGATAATTTTGAAAAAAATCATTTCGTTTACAGCAGTAAAGTACTGTTTCATATTTTTAAGATAATCTCCATTTACATCTGTTCCTCAGGCAGAGTTAGATCTGTGATTATTTTTCATAATTACATTATTCTCTGTTATGTCATCCCTTTTATTGATGCTCTATACACAAGGCTTGGACAAGAAAACTTCTTTATCTTATTATAATTTTTGACCTTTGAAGCAGGTTCATCAAAACTGAATTGCAGATAGTATATTGCAATAAAAAAAATGTGGACAATTGTGGTGGAACCTGACAGGGATGGGTGAATTACATACCCCCCTGTAATTGCATACATATCGGGTTGTGTTACTTTTGTCTTACACTGGTTTGTGTGTGTGTGTGTTTTAAGATCCATTAGACATAAAATATGACCAAACATGAAAACGTATTACCGAAGGTAAAAATGTCTCATGAAACTGAAAGGGTTAATGCAGTTTAATTTGAAAACATTTTAAAAATATTGTTTACTTTATAATATGACCAAACCACATACAAGTAAAGTCTATTTTTAATATATTAATTAATTTGCAGCTAACGAATGTAAAGCTAGAAGATTCTAGTACTGCAAACAACATTGTCACATCGAATCGTCAAGAAGAATTCAAATCTGCTCTTGAGACACATCCACTCAGGTTTTCATTTCAAGATGGAATTATTGACCAGCTGTGTCCTTCTGAAGACGAAGCCATCTGGGCTGTTAACATCAAGAGGGGCATTTTATCCAGTTTACAAAACTCAATGACATACATTAATGAGCCTTACATGCACACATACGAGGTATTATGCAACAAGTATTCTTTAATTTTAAATATGGTTTTAGTCTTGCTGATGTAATGAAACAAATTTTCCAAAAATTTGAAGAACTGAATTGATAATTACGAGAGCATAAACATAAATTACGAGTATTTAAAAAAATTCTTACTATACAAACCCTGATGGTTTAATTTCAAATCTTCAAAGAGACATGAAAATGTATAAAACAATTTTATATATAGCAAATAAACTTTAATTAAAATGGTGGAATAGAATTTAAAAAAATGTTATACAAAGTCATGATTTCATAAAGACTTTGAATGATCATCATTTGTAACTATTAAACTTTTGCTGGGTAATGAATTTGTTCAAAACTGAAATATTACCAAAATTGATTTTTGTGCCAAAATTTAATCAATATGGACTAAACTTTAAAATGGCCACAAACATATATGGGTAATACACAAACATATATTCATAAGTAGTTTATTTTTAACAACTATTTAAAATTGAGGTTCTAGGGTTCACAATTGGTGCACATTACATGGTGCTGAGTCTTGCAATAATAGCTTAGCAGTTTTGAAATTAGCTTATAAGGAAGAGGAATCTTATATAAAAAAGTTTACACAAAAATAAAGTGCACAATACTATTTGGATATTTCATGATTCTGACGCTAGCAAAAGTTTCCTTTTAAATAAGACATGAAAAGTAGCAAAGATAGTGTGTTGAGTAGTAATATCAGCACTTTTTTTTCTTTTGGCGTAAAACGTTCTTTAATGTCTTCCAATTCCTAGTTTTCATTTTTTTTTGCTGTTGTTCCATAGATTTTGATACAATTCCCCTTTTCTCTTTCACTTCCTTTAACAATTCCTTCTCTCCAACTAAGTCTTGGTCTTCCACTTTTTTGCAACCATGTAGTTTCGATTTTAGAATCTGTTTGGAAAGTTGATTTTCATCCATCCTTTCGACATGACCAAGTTGGATATGATCTATGCTGTAGTTGGATATTATCAGCACCACATTTAAGTAATATAATCTGTTTCAAACAAGCAGCCCCACAGGGGTGCAGACTAGCTGTACCTACTTAGAGGATTTAGACATCCTTCGCAGTACCCAAGTCTAACACACTTACACTTACGACTTTAACACTTTACACTCATACATTTAGGGAGGCAATAATAGCCTAAATGAGCTTTTTACCTTAAAATAAAAAAAAAATCAAACAAGCAGTGATGTAAGTACGAGAGGGATCAGAGAGATCCCTTCCCTTTAAACAGGGATAAACAACAACAGACATTTTTTTGCTTGACATCCACACGTTAATAGTCAGTTGGACTAATGAAGACAAGGGATAAATTAATAGTAAGAGTAAAGAAATGGGAGTAACTGCAGCTCGAACTAAGACTCTAAAAGTGTGCATATCAGAAACACAGTAGATTGACTGGGTGCTTTAGCCACATCGAGTATCAAGTATTATATATATATATATATATATATATATATATATATATATATATATATATCACCTGGGTAAAAATTAAAAAATGCACTTAGGGAAAACAAAACAAAAATATTTGTACAAAGGCCCTAATTTATGAAATTTTGTAAAACTGTTGTTTGCAGTGCTGTTTTTCTCTCCTCTAATTATTAGACCTTTTTTGTGTTCTGTTCATGGCACAGGAAGGGTTCTACTGTACTTAATCATTTTAAGAGTAACATTAAACAGAAACATATTTACTGGTTTATATTTAACAATATTTAGTGTAACTACGAACAATTAGCAATGAAGGTTGCATTTTCAATCCAACTGTTCTACTTACATTCAGATGTGTGTGTTAATTTTATTATATGATGTATGAGTCCTTCTTTAAACAATTAACAAGGCAGAGGAAAAAAGAAAATTTTGCTCTTGCATAATATGTGTTTTCAATCTAAATACTACTGTAATGTTTGTTAAACATATAGCTTTAAATTTAGGTTTTAATATAAAAACAATCTCGAAAGTTGATTCATGGACATCTTTTCAGCTTAGAGTTCATACTCCCCATACCCACTGGTAGTTTGTTTATTCCAAGTGGGATACATTTACTATAAGAAAAATATACCTATGCTGCTGCAAACAATAATAGCACCTTTCCTCAAGCATGTGTAGATGGAAAACTGGCTGTGAGAGCAGATATTATTGCCATAGTAACAACATGTTGCCAGATTTCTTCACAATCAGGTTGACACTACCGCTAGTGCCAGTCATGGAATACAATCAGTGATCTGATATTAATGTACCACCTTGAATACAATAATATTCTTGATTTTGTTCTTGTTTCAATCAGAGTATAATACCAAAATCAGATTGTGTAAACTTGAAAACCCAATTTATGTAATCATAATAATTATCAAAAAAACAGTTAAAATTTTTTTTATATTCATTAATTCTATCGAAAACCATATTTTAGGTTTGGAGGATTTTATGTTGGATCTAACTATAAATTCAGATATTTAACAGTTCATTAACATATTTTTTATGAGTTAAAACACTCAACCAAAATACATCTTTTAAAAAAATAGTTTAGTGGGAATTTGTACAGTAATATGTTGTCCTTCCTCTCCCAAAAGGCTGTTTTTGGAGAATTTCAGAACTCTCTTAAACAATAAAAGTTATTTTATGTGGCCCTACAAAAATTAAAATATATTTTCAGTTGTTCAAAATGTAAAATATTTTTTGATACATAAAGTATGACAAAGGTTGTGTAATATTTATTTCAAAATTTCTTTCACTCTAGGTTGACGTTAGTGGTATCTGTGAGACCATATACAGATCCCAACGCGGCAGCTTCAACATCCATTTGGTGGAGAAGGACAAGAATCTGTTACAGTGTATAGGTCGTGGCAAACAAAGTCTTATATTTCCAGGAATGCTTTCTGCCAGTGATGAAACTAAGTCTGCACCGTTAATTAAGTAAGTCCTTTACATTTTGTAAGTTTACAACTGCACCTGGCAGTTATGTTATTATGTGTCAAATTTACCCTGTAAATCTCAAATATTTATTGTATTTCCGTTTCTTCTCTGAATGATTTCACTTACTTAAATAAATGCATTTTTTAACTGATATACACTCTTTTTAGTTAATCAACTGTCTGTGTTTATACATATCCAGATATTCTATAACCTTTTTAACTTTATTATCTAGATTTTATAAATGTTGACTTTGATGTACTACAAAACTAATTTACTGTTAATTTAATCTTTATTATTGAAATGTGCTTGTCTTTTCTGCTTTGCATCTGTGATTTATAAACTTAATGATAGGGTTTTCTATGATAACACTGCAATTAATTTAATAGCTGAAATTCTTATAGTGTCATCAGTAAACTGATACAAAAATCTTGTTTTTGTAAAACCATACACAAAATAAAAAATCATACAGTCAAAATCATTACGTTGTGTGTGTAAAAATCTCTTATTGCACAATAGGTCAGTTGATTGCAATGCCAGGGGTTGAATTATCCATTCCTCTAGTGTTAATGTATGTGTTAAACATCCCTTACAGTGAAATTAAATTGGATGCTGTGAACAACATTTTAAAAAACTTTGCAAGTATTCAAATAGATATTGGCCACTATATGATTTTTCATACTAACAATATTATATGTTCCCTTTCTTATAAACTGTATTAGTTTCCGACCTTTTTCTTATAGTATTTCAACTTGTACATATGCTTTAAATAATAAACTCGATTTTTTTCACTCTTATCTAGATTTAAAAGAATAATAATTTATAGTATAGATTTAATGTTAGAAAGTTTGTGTTACATTCTAATTTTATATGCTACAATAATAGTGTTGTAACATTTCATTTTATAATATAGGCTATATAATCAACAAAAACATTTTGTTAAATATTAGTAAAATCCAAGATTTAAATTTAACCAAAATTAATAACACTTTTTGAAGATATTTTTCCATTATTTAAAATACTGGAAATATACAGCACACAAAATCTAGAATTACATACAGATGTTGATATTGATGCAATGTTTTTATTTAACTCCCTACAACTGTGATGTTGAAACTGCTTGTTTTCTACACTTGAAAATATTTAAAACAGCTGATATAATGACTTTTTGTCCAATTTAGGAGTGAGCAGAAGTGCCACCAAGTGGTGCATGTTGATGGCTACGTCAGTAAGACAACCTGCATTGAAGTTCATCAGTTTACACCGTTCTCAAACAGACACAGTGGGGTTAATACAAGAGTAGTTCAAACACTTGAGCTAAGCAACATTGTTCACAATGCAGCTGCTCCTGTTATTGGTAAGAAGACCTAAGATTCACATACCTTAATTAAAACAAGAAAAGGAATTAAATGGAAATGTGACATGAGAACCAGCATTGATGTATTCTCGACAAGAAAAAAGATAATCTTAAGGTCTTTGCTTACAACCACTTTGCAGGCACTCATAGGAAACTCCGGAGATACAGTGTAACCAGTTCCAGGTTTATTATTTTACCACCTCTAATTTGGTTCCATTTTGCTGCTCCTATTTTAGCTTCCTCATATAGCCTATATTACAATGTCCAACAGATAAATGCAATGGATTGTTTGATAGATTAAACAACTCCTGGCAAGGATTGTGGTTAATAATCAGATGACACAAAACAGGTGGAGGGGTATCAACAAAAGTAGTTGGTCATCAGTTTTTTGTCATGCTGTACATGATGCATGGACTAACACAATATATGTTCATATATTTATATTTGTAGATTTAAAATTCATAATATTTAGATTAAAACTTTATTTAATGCAAAAAATGTGTAAAAAGAAATAATATAATAATTACAGCACAAAGCTGTCTTGTTGATGTGATAGAAGCGAATTTCCAAAAGTATTTTTCTTTATCTTAACCTTTTTTTGAGATTCTGATTCCACCATTATAAACAGCATTAAAATCTGCATATATTAACATTTTTTCTTCCAAATTACTTTTAAAATACGAAAATTAACCCTGACCGTCATCAAAGACATTTTCTAATTTAAACGGATTTTGAAAATTCAAAATGCTAACTTATGTTGTTTTTAAAGCTGATTACAATGGTGAAATAAGATTTTCAAAAGAAAATCTTAGAATGTTATGACATTTGAAATATTTGAAATAGCCACCAATTTGATATTGTTTAACAAATTTTGATGGTTAATGAACTTGTCCAAGCTATTATCATAATCCAAGAAAATTAGAATAGTATCAAATTCTTTTATTTAGTGACATATGTTTATGTTTCGTCATGTTGTATCATCAGAAAAAGAAAAAGTTAAAAATTATAAAGTGTACTTATATACTAACACAACTGATGTTAAAACTGGAATAGATGAAATAAAGAAAGGAAGGAATGACAATGTAAGATCATGGACCAGCAGGTTAAGAAAACCCCCAAAATAATAGGCTTGAGTAAGGGAGAGAGGTTGGAGTTAGTCAATTTTGGTGTTCACAAATAGATTTATATATTTCCAGAACTTCTAAATTATTTAGTTTCATATCTTTTTGGTTTTTATGGATTAGAGTTGTATTGGTTAAATTAAAAGAATGACCAGATTCTAATAAATGATTCACAAAATTTGAGTCATTTTTTCACACTTTTAAAAATTGGAATATTCTTAAATATGAGTTTTTATAGCTCTTTCAAATTGTCCTTTGTAATCACATGACTCTTCACAGACAATTTTATATATACCACTGTTTAGTAAAAGATCTGTTTTATACTTATTGTTGACAATGTGTTTCCCTAAGTTTAATGTACAGTAAAAAGTTCATGAGTAAGACTTATTAAGACAAACTATGAATAAGAATTATTACCTTGAAGTCCTAACTACTCACCATGGACGAGTAAGAAGAAAGCAATCTGAGTTGTGGAAGAACAAGTCATGGCTTCTTCATCAAGACAAAGCACTGGCCTATACTGCATTGTTTTAAGACGTTTTTGGCCAAGCGTGTGTTTTTGGTCCCTATGTGTTCCAACCCACTGTATTCACCAGACCTCATTCCATGTGACTTTTTTTGTTCGTGAAAGTTAAAGAGGTGGTGGCAAGAAAAAGATTAAGACAGTTGAAGCTGTGAAGGAAAAACCGATTGAGACCAGAATATGTTTTTAGAAAATGACTTGAAACACTGATTTGACCAATGAAAAATTTACATGGAGTGGTGTAGGGGAGTATATTGGAGGGTACTATGTTGAAGTTGTGAAGAAATAAAAACAAAGAATGTGATGCCATTAATCCGGTCATTTTTTAGCCACACCTGGTATAATAAAATAGGCAAATTAGATGAAAGGTAGAGCAAAATAGATGAATTAATTATCGTAGAGTATCTATAATCTAACACTTTCCCTATCCGATAATGTGCCGGTCTGCACTCTGTGTGTTACGTCATTCAGCTCTGAGAAAAGGTTGAAGATATTGACAATATAAGCTAGCTGCTTGGAAACGAAGACAAAAATTGTCATCTGATAAATGATTATAAGATTGCTTAAGATGTTTCCACTATGGTTGATAATGAAGAAAAAGAAGAAACTTTACCAGAAATTCATTGTTTAAAACAACAAAGCTGTGAGTGCATTCAGCATATATTTTATATGGACTGAAGAAAAACATAGACGCAGCTCTTAAAAACATTAGTTTTAGTTTTAAAGAGGATGTAAAAGATAGATTCTGTTAAAAAAAAACAATAATTTTTAACAAAATTTCTAGGGTAGGCATATTAATGTAGAAGATCTTTAACTTTAAAGAAATTAGTTGTGCTTGAAATTATTGCTCTTTGAATAAAGTCATTTTAGTACTCTTATACACAATTTGTTTTTATTAGTGTGTAGTCTTAATATTGTTTCACTTTTTTTGTAAACAACTCTCTTTTTATTGAAGATCCAATAATCTGACATATCCTAGTCCCACAAGGCTATAAACAATTATCTTGATTAGTAGAGAATAGTGTTTACTTGAATAATCAGTAATTTGTCAGTCTGATTGATAAATTATGATGTATGGAATTTGTATTGGTATAATCTGAATAAACAGTATAGGAAATAGGAATAGTTAGTATAATGTAATAGCCAGATTAACATTGTTATTATTGGTATACTTAAGTAATCAAAATTATCTGGATTAAAAATATTCAGAATATTTGATATGATTTAACATAAACGTTATTAAAATTATATGCAATTAATTATGTCCAGAAAACACATAACTTTCAAAAAGTTAGTATATAACTTTTTAAAGAAATTAAACTTTGTTTTTCATCGTAGCTACTCCTGTGTTTTCATTGTTTTTCTTCTGCTCCTGTGGCACACTTTTAAATTAATGACCCAAATAGATACTATTGTGTGTAATTAAATAATTAATTATGAATTGAAAATTAAAAAACATAATTATTTACAAAGAATTTAAATTTATCATTCAATACATTTCTGTTTAGACAAGCTGGTGAACTTCCGTACAAGTCTAAAATTTAACTACAGTTCTGAAAGCAATAATGAGAGCACTCTAGATGAATTAGTAGCATTAACTTTAGAGAAGTTGTTAAATAATACAGAAAATGGTGTCACTAAGGATGTACCACAGCTTTTCACTCTGTTGGTCAATCAGTTGAAAGGATTTACATACCATCAACTCAAAAAGGTCAGTGTTACTGGTGTTAAAATTAGTGAAATTATATTATTATGTTATATATAATTAAAACCTTAAAAGTTTTAAACAAAATTCTATTTCTGACTTAATCTTATCAATTTTAATTAACTTTTTTATCAATTTTGTAGTTATAAAATAAAATCCTAATAACAGGCAGATTTTCAAATAATTGTTAAGTATCGAAATTTACCCCGATAGTGTGGATTACATGTTTCATTTCAATCAATCAAGAACATTAATATAAATTTACTATATGGGTAGAACGTATTGTCTTTATAAATATTTGTTTTCAATTTAAATTGATTTAACACTGACAAAGTGAAATTCGTTGGTTTTATGTTCGCTAAAAACTGATAAACGAATAATGTCATTTTGATAACATTTGACAAGTATTTATAGTTTGTCCATACCACAGGATTAAGTTTCTAATTTTTTAACAAAATTATTTTTTAAACCTTTTTTTAATAAAAAATACCTCTGAATGAACACAAATATTATTTTCTGAAAATCAACTCTAACAGCTTTCATTAATTTTTTTCAGAAGTAGTGCTCAAAGAAAACATACTGGTAATTGTTAGATTATCCCAAAAAATGAACAAATTCTGATGAACCAATTTTTAAAAAATAAGCAAGTTTTCTGGTTTTCTTATAATTTCTAAGTCAGAAATTTATAAGACTTGGGTTATAAATAAATTTCTAATCTTGGGAAAATACATTGTTTGGATGTTTAAAAGTATATTTTTTTAATAACTTACCTAAATGTGCACAAGTTTGTGTAACTGTGTATTGCATTCAATTTGTTAACGAGTGGCTTCTTCTTCTTCATATCAGGCAGTCCAAATCCCTTTGCACATCAGCCATGTGGGCTTATTGCAACTCCCGATGATGTTGTACTTGCCTTAGAAGTCACTGTCAAAGTCAAAGATTTCCGTAAACTCTAGGATCTTGCTCATGAAATGTTCCTGTGGAATGGTCAGTTCTTTGGTCATTACTTAAAGGATTCAGTTTCTTGCTTACTCCAAAAATTTATACTTCAGAAGCAGATGTTTTACAGTCTCTTCTTACAGCCTGCATTTCCTACACAGAAGTATTCTATTGTATATACCCATCTAATGCATATATTAGCTATGTCCTGCAATCATGGCAACTGCTTTCCTTATATCTACTAACTGGAAGTAAGCTAGAGGTTTAGAGGGTCCTTGAAGAATCAGCGTACTAATTTTTAGCCTCACAATGCCTTTCCATCTCTTCTCATGCTCACTTCGAGCCAAAGTACCAACAGCTTGCATAGCCATTTGTGCCTTGATATACCACATGTTGGTGCAGGTCCTATGGATTTCAGTGCTGATGTTTGGTTAGTGTCTATCGATTGTAAATAGCTACTGCAAGTGATAGTGTGAAATTAAAACAAAAATCCCTAAGATAAAAAGAATCAAGCAATCCTTTAAAAATGTTTTGAAGACTATTAAGGAGCTGTGGGCATATTTAGGGAGACAGTCATTTTATGTACTTAGAAATAAAATAGACTTGTGTGATTTAATATTGTTTATTAGCATATTTCAAATTCTATAACTATAAGAAAATATTTGTTTTTGTTTATAACAAACAAAACTGAGTGTTTTGTTCTATTTTATCACACAATTTTTCAATTTTGTACTCTATAACAAAATTTTGTTTTGTAAAGTATACAGTAGTACAAATAACAAATTTTAGTTTCCGCTTTTCTACAAGCTATTTTCTGTGTGGTCTAGATCATACCACAATTTATGTTAATATATAAAAGAAGAAGTCCTGACTTACTGACTGACTGACTGATTCATAATCAAGGCAGAGTCAAAACTATTTTACCTAGCGACTTGAAATTTTCAGGGTACATTTATATTACCATATAGGGGTTCACTAAGAAAGAATTTTGCTAAAATATGATTTTAACGCCATTAAACTACTTACCCAGTCTAACTTTAATAATCAACGTACAGCCAATACTATTACAGCTAGAGACTTGAAATTTTCAGGGTACCTTCTTACAACAATAACAAGAGTTACTAAGAAAGTATTTGCAAAAAAATTGGTTTTAATGCCATTAAACTTCATACCCAGTCCAACTTTAGTAATCAACGTACAGGCGAGACTATTATAGCTAGAGATTTGAAATTTTCAGGGTTACTACCACATGTAGGGGTGCACTAAAAAACAATTTTCCAGTATTCAATCCCTGAAGAGGTAAAAATGAAGTACAACAATTTTTTTGGGGAAAAATATGTATTTCGTCTGACCTTCTTAAAACGTAACATAGTCACTCTTAAATATAAGTAATGAAATATATTTTCACCATTTCCCAAAACTCATCCACTAAAGAGATTGAAAGAGGGTAGAAAATGTAAAAAAGGGCTATAAATTTTGCATTGAAAAAATATTTGTTTTGGATCATATATTCTAGAAATATGCTATGAAACACAAATAATGAAACACATATTTAAACATTTTTCCGATTCATTCCCTAAAGGAATAAAAATGTAAAAAAGAGATATAATTATATAAAAAAGAGGGTTTTCATTGGGGAAAAATATTTGTATCGGCTTTTCTTAAAAGTAAACAAAATATTCTAAAACACAAATTATGATACACGTAATTCAGCATTTTTCCTCTGAATTCATCCCCTAAAAGGACAAAAATATAAAAAAGGTATTTTCTTAAATTCGAATGGAACACATTTGAAGACAATAAAACAACATATTCAAGTTATAATATTTTTTTATATTCACTGTAAAGTAATCGTGAGTTTAGATGATTATGCTTGTATTAATATATTTTTTTATGTTTCTAGATTTTAACATTACTGAACATTACATAAATTCTAACATTACTGAAACCGGGTAATGCTAGTATTTTATAAGTAGATGTTGCTTATTACTTGATGAATTGTTTGTTACTTATGGTTGTTTCTTCATTTTGCAGGTATTTACAGAAAAAAAGGACCAAAGATTGCACAAGTTCTTATTGGATGCGATGCCTCTCGTGGGTACAGCTGATAGTGTGCTCATTATGCAAGACTTGTTCAAGTCAGGAGACCTGACACAGGGTGCAATAGACACTTGGTTGACTTCATTACTATTTTATAAAAAGCCTACTCTGCAGTTACTGGATGCTGTTAAGGTAGTTTGTTTTTAATGATTGCAAAACATAACATATTATAATCATAACATATCATCATAATTGACCCACTGTTCATTAACAATCTGTGTTACTAAAAGTAATATTAATTAAAATTTGCAATGCTCACAGTATGAAATTGTGATGAAGTACAGTAAAATATTTGTTTGTACAGTCTCTCAAATTTTTTATAAATACTACTGTGCTTGTAGTTGACTTATTGTTTTTTGGTTTAGGACAGACAAAGATTGTACCAAATTACAAGTGTTTCTTCATTATAAATATAATCTTCTTTTTTTCTTCTAGAAATGTTATTATTTATTTAGTACATTCATCCATAGTACAGGTAATAGAGAAGGGGTAGGGTAGGGCTAAGTGGATGGATTGTTAAGAAGAGAACAGAGGGACAGTACTCAATAAGCTTTGATAATGGAAATAATCTGTAATGCATCAACAAATAAAATATCGACAAAGCTAAAAAAAAGCAGGTGAATATATACAACAAAAAAGGTTTCTTTATTATAACTATAAGAACATAACTATAATACATACATTTAAAATTATTGATAAATATTGCTTTAAGTTCCTATAATGTGTTGCAGTATTTCTTGGTCAACGTACAGGATTCAAAAAATGTTTTGACTATTAGCTCTATGGTCAATTCTTATTGCAGTTTAGATGATAAATGTATAGACAGGCAAGAGATCATCAATATCATGAATATAATCCAGGACAGATTGGGAGAGTCTTGTAATAGCGAAACCAAAAATGAAAAAGAAAATATGATTGTTACCCTGAAGGCGATAGGAAATGCTGGTATTTACACAAAACCATTAGACTCACTTTCATCATGTTATAAGGTATGCAATAGAAAAATGAAAAATATTGTAGTGTGTAGATTTTAAATCACATAAGTCATTACTTTTATAAACAGGAGAGTGTTTTGAATATGACAGAGCATAAAATAACATAAACAATAGAAGACAGATAGATGTATTAGTTAGTGACAAACTAGTTTTGCCCAATAACATGGTATGGTACCAGTATAAAAAAGGTGGAAAATGTAATTAAAAATGTACAAAACTACTGTAAAACTATTCAAAATACTTTTAGTCATTTAGTTGAGTTTCCAGATTCGGGTATAGACACACAGAAAGTCAGACAGATATCCAGATTAAAATCTTTTTTTAGGACAACATACTGTACAGTTAGATATGTTATGAGAAAAATGAATACTTTCAGTCTCCTTTTCATATTGTGGTAAAACAAATTCAAAATGTCAGTTTTTTTTTATTTGGTTTACAAGAGAGGTATACATTTAAGAGAACAGAACATACATATTGTCTCCCATTGAAAATGTTTTAAATTATGCTCTATAATAAGTTTTTTTTATTTAAGTGAAAGTAGATGTAGTGTGATTATTTATGTTTATAAAAAACTTAGAAATCCATAGTCTTGATTTTTAATATTAGTTAAAATTCATAATTATAACTTTTCTCTTTTCTAGAATACACTGAATCCAATAGAAGTGAGATTGGCTGCAGTGTCAGCGTTTAGAAGATTTTCTTGCAAAGACATTTCCAAAGCTTCAATTATTGATTTATTTTATGATCAAAAACAAGACGTGGAATTGAGAATTGCTGGATATTTAACCGCAATGCAATGTCCAACAACTGACATTGTTGAGAAAGTCATTGATTTGCTGTATAGTGATGAAACGTTTCATGGTACGTAGCTTAAGAAAAATCATTGAATTCATATATTGTGGTTTTTATAGAATGTGCCCTTTAAGGTTATATACAAGAGTTTCATTTAATGTTTCCTAAAGATATGTTTATTTGGTCATATATGTAAATCTCTTTATTGTGCATAACGCATATATTATTGCCGTGATGGCTGAATTCCAATTTGAGACAATCTTTTTCAAGTAAAAACTTCTTTAGGTGGACCTAGTAATTTTTTGTATGAGGAGGAAATACAAACTCACTGTGGCATGAATAAAAAAAGCTCATGATTGTGATAAATACCTAGGAAGTGAGTTTAATACCCCGTTACTGACCTCAGCTTTTTATATTTAATATGTTATTTATTTAAAATTATAAACAATTTTTCTCACCTAGCATAAAATTGTTTTCAATGTTTATAGTAAAGTATTTATTGCATATTGAAAATAAGTAAGTTCATTAATAAATATTTAAATTAATAATTAATACAGTCGTAATACATGCCTTGCCATCACAATTATTAGAGCATTAAAAGTTGGATAAATTGTCCAAAATTGATATTTTGATTTGTATATAAGTGTCAATTTTTGTAAATATTCTTGTAAAACTTCAGTTTATCAATAAGATCACTATAATAACTGGATCAATAAAAATCAGAAATGAACACTAATTACTTTATTTTCTTAAGTTATCATTCATGTGGGCCAATCCCACAACAACACATTTTTTTTATTTATAGTTTTTACTATAATAAGTAAAAATAAGGGATTACTGGATTAAAAAAATAATAAGGGATTACTGGACAACCTGGAGAAGAAGGAAAGAAAGTTAATAAGGGAGATATTGGGCCAAAACTTTAGAAATAATGAAGTAAAGTTGATTTCTAATAAAAACCTGTATCTCAAAATTGAGAGACTCTCAGATAGCATGAGGAAAAGACGACTTAGTTTTTATAGCCATATTAGTAGGATGAACAGCAGTAGACTTACTAGGCGGATCTTTGCTTTCTTCAGAGATCGGAAAACGAAGAGTAATTGGTTCAGGCGGGTCCAGGAAGACTTAACTGAGCTGGCGATATCAGATGAGATGATTGACGATGTACTTAAACTGCGAAAATTTTTACATAATGAAAACCTAAGGTTCCAAGAAAAACCAACATCTAAAAGGGGCGGGGCAGTCTCGGATGAAAGAAGGAAGGCAGCCTCGGATAGAATGAAGCAGTATTGGATACAGCGGAGGGCAGCTAACGCACATCAAAGTAATTGATTTGGCGTACCCCAAAGTGGGTGATCCGGATGAAAGAAGAAGTAAAAATAAATTATAGCTTGAGGCTTACTATTAATTTAGATAATTTTACAAGTCACTCCATTTATGAAAATTGAGCAAATAATGTGTAATATTATTAGAGGTACTATATATATATTTTTTTTAATTATACAGCTATTATACACAAATGAACTGTCTAATAGTTTTGATTATTTGTTAAAAAGAAAAAAAATTGCTTAACTTCTTTACATGCAAATAATCAACTTTATAATAAAAAATATCTTAAATTAGGCCTACTATTTAAAGGCTGAATTCATAATATATTTCTTGTTGCTAAATGACCTAAAGTTAATCTGAAAGAAACTAAATAAATTTCAATGTTCCTTTTACAAACCTAATTATCAAAATCCTGCTACATTATGAATCCTTTAAAGTGAGACCTCACAAATAGAAATTGGAATAAAATTTTATAAAAACTCCCAGTTACAAAAAAAAAAAAAAAAAACAGTTTATAAATATAAATAATTAAATTAATAATCTTGGCACTAATGTACTCACAAACTGAAGAGAAGTTATTAACTGTTAGCTAACATTAATGACCACACAATATACAATATTGTTCTAAAAGCCATGTTTATAAATGGTGTTTATAAAAACCTTTCTATATGGCCTTGCATAGTTCCTGTTAAATAATGTGGTTTGATAAAAATATTAATTGCCAATGAGATAATTGCTCCATCTTAAAATTAGATTTTATGATTAATGCAAACCATTTCTAAAATGATTTATTTGTGTTGTAGTTAAATCCTTTGTTTGGACACATCTAACTAATCTTAAAGAAACATCAAGTCAGTGGAGAAATGACATCTTCCACTTACTGCAAGAATACAACCTACCACAAAACTTAACCAATGAAGCACGATTTTACTCAAGGAATTTTGAAAATTCTGTGTTCAATGAAAATCTTGATATTGGAGCAACTCTAGATTCAAATGTAATATACTCAACCCATTCATATCTGCCACGATCTGCTACACTTAATTTAACTTTAGATTTGTTTGGTGAAGCAATCAATGTTTTTGAAATTGGGACTCGCTTAGAAGGCTTTGAAGATTTGATTGAAGATCTGTTCAGCAAGACTGGTGTGTTCCCTGAAGAATCATTGCGAGGCATGTTGCGAAGCATGAGAAACACGAGTTCTGAAAATGAAATATCATCAGATATCAAAAAGCATGCTGACAAATTCAAATCTCAGAAATCATTTTTAGAAAAACCTCCAAGAGGTTCGATGTTTGCAAGAATTTTTGGACATGAATTGTACTTAAAACAGTTTTACGGTCTAAATGAATTATTTAAAGAAAACAAAATAATTGACAATCTATTTCATTTCAACACCAAAAACATTTTTAACAGTAAAGATTTAGATTATACGAATTCTATAGTTTTTCTAGATTCAAATTATATTATTCCAACTGCTGTTGGTTTTCCTCTCATTATAAACATTAATGGAACTTCTACAGTTGGTTTAAAACTAAAAGTTGAAGCTGACTTAAGAGAATTGCAGAGAACAAAAAGCGGAAAAATTGAATTCCATTTGAATCCAAGTGCAACTGTTCAGATCATTGGCAGTATGACAATCGATGCTAAAGTAACTTCTTCAGGCATTAAAAGTATAAACACACTAAACACGAATACATATATGGACACAAAGCTAAAGATGGAGAAAGGCTCAGTAGTCGATGTTTATGTAAACTTACCAAGAGAACAAATGGAAGTGTTTGATGTTTCATCTAATCTGTTTCTAATTCAGCATGATACATTGCAAGAAATAAAAGGAATAGAAGAAAACATAGAAGAATGGGATGCTTGCAGTGGGAACAGAGTTACAACTATATCAGGGCTACGTCTATGCTCTCAACTTACACTACGTAATGCATCACAACAGCTGACGGCTCCATACTTTCCTCTCACTGGGTCTTTTAAATATGCTGTCCTCCTACAGAAGACTGATACTTTTGATGCCTACCATTTACAAATTTTGAAAGATACAATTTTAAATAAAGGCAGGTAAGATATCTATTTATTTACAGAAATAGAAAATACTATTTCAACTTTTTTTATTAAACATTATTTTTAGACAAACACAAGTTCAAATTTTAATTAAATGGCAATTTCGTTTTCATAATGACCTTAAGATATTCAATTGCCCGCCAGCACACACTTATAACTTAAACAACTAAAAAATGGTAAAATATGCAATTAACTTTATTTGAACAAATACATTTTTTAATGAGGTTAATGATGGACCTCCCCTTTCATGAAAGGCTTTTTTGTACTCAAATAGTGATAGAAAATTTGAATTTGTAAAAATTGGGAAATTCCCTGCAACAATTCATAATTCGAAGCGATAAGTACTTGCATTACTTGATGTACTCGAAGCGATAACATCAAATAAGCTTAAAACCGTAAACATATGATCTGATCTATGGCGGTATAAATTCCTAAGCGCTGATGTCATGGCAAGCAGTATAAGAAGTGATGCACATTTATGACAAATAACAATGTAACTTGTGAGAAATTGTAAAAAATAAAGGTTTATAAAAACGTATTTAAATAAAGAAAACAATTTATATACACCTCACGTACTGAAAAGCAAGTAAGAATTATATATCAAGAATATATCAGTTATAAATGCTAGGTATTCCATTTCAATAAACTTGAAGACATAAATAAAGGAGTGGAGATTACGTGTGTGTCACAACCGTTTCGTAGCAACCAGAAAAGGCGCAATCCAGGTATAAAGTGAGCTAACAATTAAATTTGCACAACAACAGGAAATAAGTAAAGAAAAAAGAGAAGTTATTCTAATAAAATCAAAATTTAAGAAATAAAAACTAGTTTTAAAATTAAATTTTATTTATGTTATTTACTTATATGTTATACTTAAGGACAAAAGTTGTAAAAATTTGTCAAAAATAGTGCCTCCAATGACAGATGTAAGAATACCAAGGACAGTTTGAATTTCCATTGTGGAGAAAGACGCTTTAGTTTGGGGAGATGTTCACAATATGCCAGCAAGTGTAGTAGTGATCGCCAATCTCTTGCATCAGGATTTTAGTTTAGTTCATTTAAATTAATGAATTTAAATTAATTATAAATGGCACATTTATATATAGAAATCAATAAAGTCTGGGAGATAAAACCGTATTCATATATATATAAACGAATTTTAAATATTTTAAAATTTTGGAAAAATCAGATCAATTTATCAGTAAACAAACACTAAATTCCTAAAGCCTACAAATAAATTTTGTGATTTTTCAAATTGTGATAAAGTAAATTCCAAATATACCATTTTGATTATATTTTCTTTTATCTATCTGTATTGGATTTAATTAAGTAAATCTTGAATAAATCAATTCCACCCCAAGAAATAAGAGACTCAGTAATAACAATACATGTGATTGCTATAACCTAATTATATAAATGTTACATACTCTATGAACCTGACTTATAGAACTGCCGATAATTAAATAAAGACTGTTATATATGTATGTTAGAATAAAGACAATTAATTATTATTATTTTGTCTTGTTGAAATGTATGTAAGAGTTTAGTTAGTGATAATAGCTGAGAGATTAAATAATACTTATCTGTAGTGACTTTAACTTCCTTCTTGTTGATCTGCTATAAAAATGCAAACTTAATTGTTTTTTTAATATAGTTATATTGTTGTGAAATAGTAGTTAAGTTTAATTTGAATACATGAATTGAGAGTGTGTATATGTGAAAATAATTGTACATACATACATACATACATACAGAGAAAAGTGCAGTTGTGAACAAAAATGTTTAGAAATAAAATAAAAGCCACTATTACAGTATATTGTTGTATCCCAAATATCATATTTTCAAAAAAAAAATACAATGATCTGGCAAGCAAAGAAATTGAAATTTCTACCTAATTTTAAAAATGAGATACATTAATCAAATTAATTTAGAATATTGTAATAACTACATACTTTCTTGTTTTAAATGTTGTCTGTATTTTTATAGGACAGAAGTTAGTGTTATTTTTGATACACCTGGTTCTACCATGAATCGAGGGCTAAAGGCGAATGTAAAATTAGGCCTGAACAATGCTGCCTTGTTATTGGATTCACCAGTAGGAAGTTTAGAATTGAATGGTAAATATAAAAAATCAGAGGTAGAACTTCAAGCAGTTGTCAACAAGAGAAAAGTCTTTAATCTGCTTCTGGCTTTAAGAGATTATGGTTATGGCAGGTATGGAATTGATTTTTTTAAAAATAATCTTTTTTTTACTTTTACATATTTATAGTTTGGAATTTAAAATACAGTAGTTAAAAAATAAAGTTGTGATATAACATCAGGCGTTGAATTATTACAGTTGATGATAATATTTGTACTTTCGATATAAAAAGGTACTTTTCTGCTTTGCTTTAGTTTCTCATTAGACACTTATGGTAAATAAATTTATGTATTTAGATGGAAATTTATACAATTAATTACCTTTAAATACATCTCTGTACTTAATACATCTATCTTCTTACTTTAATGCATAATTTTAAAACTATAAGTTTTAAATATATTTGCTGTTCTATACAACCTAAATACAATATATATATATATATATATATATATATATATATATATATATATATATATATATATATATATATATATATGGTGGTGATACCATAATTTGTAAATCACTTAATGCATGTTTCCTTAAATAGGCAATTTTTGTCACAGATTACAAAAATGTCTGTGGACTTGTGAAACTGAAAATATCAGCTTTATAAGACCTACCCTATTTGATGTTCATTATGTATACAGGTATGAACCTTTGTTCAGTGTATTTGTGGATGGCTACATGAATGTGACTGCAGTAGGTAGCGCCAACATTGTTCCTTATTCCAAATACAGCATGGACTTAAAAGTAACTGGACTCACAAGAGACCCTATAAAATTATCTGGTAATTTGATTAAAAGTTTGTAATTATGTAATTGGCAATTTTTGTTTATGTTACATAACCACCACTAAATTCTTCATATATAGTATGTTTTTACTTATAAAAACAGTAAAATTGTTAATTAGTTTAGTGACATTTAAAATCTGTAATGATGTAGACTTATTGTGATAAGGAATCATTTACATAGCTTGACATATGGAGAACTAACCAGTTATTAAATTAATTTTTGTTGTGGTGTATGGCAGAATGTAGGTTATGCCATGTGCAAAATTACAGCTGTAATATATATTGATAAAGTTATCCAACCAATTTCTATGTAACTGGAAGAGTGATTCAGTTAAATTTAAGCCTCTACATCATTTCATGAGCCATTAATTAGGTAATACATTTTGCAATATGTGTATGCATACCCATACTGTAGTAAGGGGTAGGCTTTTCTCTATTTATTGATTTCTGTAGTTTTTTGCAGTACAGTAGCATATTACAATTTTGATAGGACAAAAATTTATTTATTTGTCAATAGGCAAGGTATACATATAATGAGATTAATAATAGGAACAAACCATAAAACAAAATACTTTCACAGAATTTATTCAAAGTAAATAAAACCTCCAAAAGTATTTCTGTACCTGCTGTGTGTAGCTGAATATTCTTTTAACAATTAACTTGCTTTTGCAATAGGGATTTTATGCCTTTATCCTAGTTTTTTTTTATTTGTATAATAAATTATGATTTATACTCCTATGTGTATAGGTAAAATATACAGTAATGTTATCTTTTATAGGTAAATAGCTGAAAGCCTATTTTCACCATTTAAATTGACAAAGATTCACTAAACATTTCTCATTATGAATTGCTTTGGAAAAATCAAAAACAACCTACACTCCATATTTACCATAATATGTATTGTGTGTGGTTAGTGATCATTAATAATTATTATGTAGAATTGTATGCTATTACAGAAAATCACAAACTCTATATATTTGCTTGGAGGAAATCTGTCACACTGGTTTCAAAATGATAATTAAAGAATTTTCAAACCAGCATTTTAAAACTTGAAATTAATATGAATATAAAATAAAAAGTGAAAATTAATTAATGAATATACAATTATAAAAAGTAGGAAAAGTGAAAATATGGTGGAGTAAAAATTTCACTAAACTTATAATTTTAGAAGTGGTGTAAAAATAATTGTAGTAATAAAAATTAATAGCATTAAATACACTTTCACTTGTAAAATGTAGCCTAAATACAGTCATTTTTTTGTTTACCTACTTGACTACATAGTTACTATTTTATAACTTTTTTATTAAGTCACTATGGGTTTTGTCCAGTTGGAATTTTGCAAACTATTTTAAAATAACTTCCTAATGAGCTAGTGGTTTGCAATTTTGTATACACCTCTAAACTCGATGACAATACAATAATATTGGCTTATTTATAAATATTGAACAGTGCTATGGGCACTAATACTGAAATTGTTTGACCATTATTTCAGTGTGATTAAATGTACGATAACAACATTTCGTCTGTTTTTTCACTATAGGTATTAATACTGTCATCGCTCAGTACTAGCTAGGTTGGCGGAGTGGTTTAAGGTCTGGTTCTCGGTTAGGATCTTTTGTTCGAATCCAACACCTGGCTTTTTTATAGCATTTTGGCAAGTTTAATAATAACGAAATTCGTTTCTGATGCGAAGCCTATTTTTTTTCAAAACGTAGACGTTTTAAAAAGTACTTATAGTTGCATTGATGTCAGGGATTCAGCAGTATACTAATGTCCTAATTTTACCTTTAGAAATTCAAAGTTTACAGTAAGCAAAATTATAACAAAATGTTCGATAACGGCATTCCATCTGTTTTTTTTGTATTTTTTGTGTATTTTAAAAATAAATAACAATACTAAAAAGTACAAAATAATTATATAATTAAAAAAAATTAAAAAAATAACGTTTCTAAAATGGACTAAAAAGTATAAAATAAATTCTCATAAATCCATCAATCTATCGAGATTTATAAACCTATATAGATTCATAATCACACATAGATTGCCTTATAAATTTGTGACAGTGAATTTTTATAGATGTGAAAATACTTGTACAATTAAAAACAAAAAAACATGAGGTGCTTATAATAGTCATAGTTATCTAATTTAATGCGCCCTACGTTTTTTGTTTTTAATTGTACAAATATATTCATATTTATAAAAATTCGCTGTCATAAGACAATCTGTGCGTGATTATGAATCTATATAGGTTTATAAATCTCAATAGGTTGATGGATTTATGAGAATTTATTTTATACTTTTTAGTTCATTTTAAAAACGTTATTAAAAAAAATGTTTTTATTTATATAATTATTGATTAATGATATTCAGTTTTTGTGCAAATATTGAAAATTATTGTAGGCAAAATTGTACATGTATTTAATAACCTTATATATATATATATATATTATTATTATTTGCGCATAGACCCTGTTGGATCACGCAAAGCACTCCGACTTATGTCTTGTTCCTTCTAATCCTCCACACCTCCCTCATCCTGTCCCCATGAATCCTCTTCCGCTCCTCCGTCCATTTTACCCCTGCTCTCTTTGGGATTTCATTCTCTGGGACCTTCCAACCGAGCATCTTTCTCCTGTATGCGTGCCTATCTCCAACATCTGTTGAGTCTATTCCTGCATCATGTAGGTCTATTCTGACTTGTGCGATCCACGACGTCCTTATATATATATATATATATATATATATATATATATTCAGTATTGATTACTGCTTGGTTCACTTTAGTTTCATGATTATATGAACTACAAATTGGTAATTGTATAGTAAAAAATAATAATTAATAAATTAAAAAATATAAACTTTTCTTACGTGATCAAATACATTTTTGATTTTTGTTTCTAAGTAAGATTTTGTTTATTTTTAATTTTATACAGGGGGTCTTAATGGAAAAGATGGTTACTACAACATTGGTTTAGTTGTGCAAGCACCATTGTCTGACATAACGCTCAAAGGAGATATACGTTTTAGTAAAACATCTTTCAGCACAAAGGCAGTGATAGATTACTCTATAAACAACATACCACCTCAGAATTTTGACTTTGCCATAAAGCTTCATGCTCACAAGAAAGGCACACTTTGGAAGTATGGCCTTGTAACTGCTTTGCAGGTTAGTTTTAGGTTTTGTTCAAATGTTTCTATTAGTCATACAGTAATATAATTATAGGCTATTACATTATTATCATCAGGTTGCTGTATAACTGATTTTAGATTTATTAAAGTAGTTTTTTTTTATTTTGTTAGTTTTTTTTATATATATTTTGATTTTGCATGACAGCAATTATAATCTTACAGGGTTTTTTGCAGCAAAAAAAAAAAACAACTGATTTTAGACTATAATTATGTATTAAAAATGTATTACAAACAGTTTAACTTAATGGCAGTTGGGTTGTTACAACAGTAGCCTGAAGTCAACATGACTTGACACACTTTTGAGTCTTGTTTGGAAATGTGTTCCATGGCTAGGCATAGGGTAATGCCTTTTATAATACATTTACCTACATTGTGGTGCATGTCTACAATAGCTAACAGTTCAGTGGTTGACGTAGCTAAGCTACCTGTCAGTGTGCTGCATCTCAACTGTGTCTCAATGTCATTGATTCAAGAAGCAGTTACCTGCCATAAGCTTTACCCTTTCTGTTAAAATCTAACTTGTCCTAATTAGTCTACCTGAAATGACATAAAGTATCAATGTTAAGCTATAATATATATATAGCAGTATATATATATATATATATATATATATATATATATATATATATACCCAATTTTATATATATCTGCAGTAGTAGAGTAGTTGGCAATTGCATACTCGTTCAAATATAATTGGAAGTGAAGTTTATTAATTTCAGTTTTTAAGTGTTAAGAACATTTTATTTTTATAATTAAATAGTTTGTACTGTATTAGACATAAAATATTTATATGTAAAACACAATTTTTTTAATATAAATATAAGCATTAATGTACATTGTACCAAGACTACGAAATGTACAGAACATAAATTGGTATTAAATCAGAACAGAAATATTAAGATAAATGAAAAAACCTGTATGTAAAATATGTTTCAGACTTAGTTTGGATCAAAATTATAAAGCATACTTAAAAAAAGTTTAGTCTAGTCTTTTAAAAATATCATTTATCTTTTTTGTTTTATACTTTGACGATTGCTTCAGTACCAATCAAGAAGTTTTATTATTCATAGTTTATTAGGTACTATCTAATCACTGTAACCATATTACTATAAGCTATATTATAATATTTCATATTATAAACAAATTTGATACTTTCTGACAGCTGAGCAAGTGAGTGAATCATGCATATAGTAAATTCTTCAGTGGCATAATTAGGTAAAATGAAGCCGAGGGCAAGACTTCCCCAGGCATTCACCCAAACATGGACACCATTAATAATATTAATTGTAATATAATGAAAATCCAGAACAGGAAAGTAATAAAATATGAACATACCGTAATAAGCTTGTATATTGTGGCAATCAAATCCATTTTGTAATTGCACACCACAGTACTTTTTGATAGATACCTGATGACAATTAAATACAAGTATAAACAACAATATTTTATGATTTCATAATAAGAAATGCAAATGTATTTGATTCTGTTTTTATAGCTTTGTTGAAAAATACTTTGGAAAGAGTGAAAAAGCAATGAAATTAATTTACAATTTAAAAAAGTTGAAACTAAATTGAGATACAACTTTGGAAATATTTAAAAAATATAACTTGATTAAAGTAAAGTAGACAACTGAATAAATTAAAACTAATTTGACAATAACTGTAAAAATTATAAAACATGTACTGATATTAAAATAAAATAAAAAAGCTAAACTTATTTGATAGTATCCTTGTAAAGATTGAAAAAATATAATGAGATTAAATTGTAATTATAACACTTGCCTATGCAAACTGATCAATTATTTCATTAATTTTTTTCCTTCTTGTTCCACACTCAGAAGAGCTAGGTCACTGCTATTGCGACCCTATACAAGTTCATAGATTTGAGAGAATCAGCTTTAAATTGCTGAACGATCTCTCACAACACTTTTTTCTCCCCATCTTCATAACAAGATTTTTTTGTATCAGAAAACCAAACTTGCTAACGATATTGATCAATCATTCAAATATTCCATTAATTTCACTTTGCAAATGGTCTATTCTGTTTTTTATTGTTTTACTGATTTCACCCTTTAGCTTCAAGCACCATCAGACTATCATACTAAATAGCTATCATACTAAAATTCAAGGCATTTTCTTCTTTTTGGGGGGGGTGATGTTTCTCCATTTATATATCCTAATTCTGAAAAAGTTTTATACCTTCATTAATTTATGTATTTACAACATTTTTTTTCTGGAGTCAGTCAAGCACAGTGGAATGGAAAGTAGAATAGAGCCACAATTCCATAGTTCTGGTCCATCTATAGTAGATGACCAAAACAAGACTGACTCATTAAATAAAATAAAAATGTGCAACATTTCGGTGCCTATACAGCTATGCAATAAAGCTAACATTATTTTTCACTGCACTCTAGAGCTACTGTATATTGGGATCAGTATATATTGTACTAGTAGTTATTGTTTACACTTTTATTTATTCATTACTTTTATAACTTCTCTAAGAGTTATATATAAAAAAAATTGCAATACAGTTTAATGGACTTATGGTTAACAGAAACTGGCAGTTAAATTAGTGATGAGTAATCGAAGTTTTAATGTACAAGAACATTACTTAGAGGCTCTAAAAAAAACCTAAATTCTTGAAAATAATCTACTTTGACTTAAATACTTTTCAATTTTTTTAATCATATTATATTTAAAATTAGTATATTTACCATGTTTACAATTTTTTACAGGGAACCAATTATCCTGCATACAATTCAAGATTTTCTTGGATGTTGTACCAAAGTGAAAATTATTTTGACTGTGTTACTGACTTAAAGTTTGGCAAAACTGAGTGGAACGCTCAGCAGATGTACCACAACTACAAGCTGGCCAACGGTGATGCAGATGTTGCTATAAAATTTACCCTATCTTCACCACCTAAGAATTTGGACTATCGGCTCGAGTACCAGTTTATAGTAAGTTACTATTACTTGTATAGTGTTCATCAGTTTAACTAGAGGCATGAGAGTTGATTTGAAAAATAAAAAGTAGATTCAATCTGGTAATAAAGGAATGATATTCAAGATTAATCCTAAACCACATTTTATTTATGTCCATCAGAAATTTTCCTAATTTTCGTGATCTTTTACATTGTTAAAACAAATGTTTGTAATTACAAAAATAACTTGTTTTACATAGTTTACATTAGTAACTTTTCCATCTTGTAATTTAAGAGAAATTTAATAAATTTTTGGGATGGCCTGCTATGTTTTACCTGCCATAGATAATTGTCCCCTCAGTTAATGAGGAGATTACTGAATTTTAAATGATAAATGAACAAAAAACTTTGAAAGAAATTTACATCAATAAATAAACCATATTCCTTATAAAATTAAAATAGACTCTCGATAGTTTGAATTCTTTGGTCTGACATCTCGGCGGCAATACCTCTCGTGAGTGCGAGAGAGGGCGCGGCCATATTCATGGCTAAGAGGGGGGGGGGAATGACTCATCTTTCCTGTTAAAACTTGAACTCAAATCAGTTGTTCATTTACAGTTATTGAAAGCAGTGTTATACCGTTCATTTTGTCTTGTTTGTTTACACAGTAATTTTATGTAGTGTACTGATTGTGTGAACTGTGTGCTGTGTTTACAATGGATCCTCAGTTGACTAAAAAACTAAAGCATGTTTAACTGTAGCTGAAGATCAAGTGATTATTGTTGTTTGTAACCCATTTAAACAGTTTTTACCTCGTTTTACCCTTTCCTGAGAGATTATTTAGCATTTTTATAATGATACCTCCAGTAATCCATAATCTTCTATAATCCGACAGGGTCCTGGTCCCATATGTGTCAGATTATCGAGCGTCTACTGTAGGTAATTGTAATTAATCCAATGCAGTCAATTAACTCACTTTAAACATTATCTAATAAACTAAATAACTAAGAAACATTTAATCTTTAGGTAGTGATCTTTTTAGCTCATTTTATTATGAACAATCATTGTTTCATTGTTTTTGCACAAAAAAAGATAGCCTCAAATGATAACAACACTTTTAACGAAGCATAATAAAAATAAAAAAGATTGATATATTGAATATTAATAAGAAATCAATTTCATACATCATTTTTATACTTTATTAATATATTTGAAGAAGGCAAATAGGCAACACTCAACCTGTTGAGAGAACAAAAAGAAGATGAAGAACAAAGATTAGTTACTTAGGTTCAACTATTTTAGATGAAACATGGGACCACTCTACTGAAATCAGATCTAGAATAAAAAAAGCCAGATATGTTTTTGTCAAGATGAAATCACTTTATTTTGTAGAGACCTCATTTTAAGTCAAAAAATAAGAATATTTTGTTTATTATACTCTCTTAAACAATATTGAAAGCTAGATAATGGCTCTAGTAATAAAAAATCAGATTTTCAAAATGGGGATATTATTTCTTAATAAGAAATATAATGAGCTTATTGATTTAAAAGTTATTTTTAGAGGTGCAGTTAGAAACATCTAACAAAACAAGAGCTAGGATTATGACCTATTGTTTTCGTCAGAGAGGGTTTTAACACCAAGGCTTTCGTAAGCCGAATTTCATGGTGAATATTTTAAATGTGTAATTGTGCTCAGTGTTTGTGATGTATGTTTTAATGTTTTGTTTGACTTTGTGATGACCTCGACTGAGGGATTTAACATTTTGTATAATGGCCTGAAGATGAAACGTTAGAGTTTCGAAACCACAGTAGCCTTTACGAGGTGAGTGGATAGACCACTGACGGGAAGAATAGGTCATAATCCTTATTATTTGAATATGTCGTCTTGGTGGCTACGTTACAATAATGAAAACAAGAACTGTTTTACAACCAACTCTAATAAATGTGATGAACATATCTTTGGTTGTTGGTCATTTTGGCTGAAGACATTTAGGCACACAGTTATTAACTTAGCACACACAATGTTTGTCATTTATGTTTACTTTAATCAGAGTTGGTTGTGATTTAAAGAATGATATACTGAAACTGGTAAACCTCGCATTGTGTCCAAATTTGTGTTCTTGTGGATTGTTTAGCAGTTGTCTCTCTTCAAAACAAAGAAAGATTAGAATGATTTATGTGGATCTTATCTACCATGTGTTACTTCGTGGTTTAACAGTAAATGGAGAGCAAAATAAAGATTTTTCTAGTATTATAATTGATTCATTAATGTAAAATAAATAGAATGCTTGATTAATATAGTTCAATGTCAATATCTAAACATAGTCTTGTCAACATGTGGAATGAGTCTAACAGATTACTGAGGAACACAAGTGATTTTGGGGTATTCTAAATGTTTCATGGATGAAAAACATTTAGAATGAGTGGTAGATATGTCTCAATGGTAATATCTGAGCTTGGTCAGGTTGACATATGGACTACATTATGCAGAGTACTGAGGAATGATGCGTCCACAGTAGTTCTGCAACATGAGTGAAGATCTAGCCAGTCGGAAGGTGTTTCTTATTAATCAGTCTAACATTTTTGATTGCCCCAAACTTTGAGTGGTCTTAATCATGTCGATGATCTATAGTAAAGGTGATCCAATAGTTTATCTATGCAATCAAGGGCTCTTAATTTCATTAGCTGACCAAATAGGTATATTAACACATATAGGTATATTCCTGAAAATATATTTGCTCACACAGAAGTTCTTTGTCAAATGGGCTACAAAATTTGGCTTATAAATTATAAAATGTAGAAAGCTAGAATATTTGGATCATGAGATAAGGAATGATCAAAAATACCATCTTTTGCAAAACACTGTTCAAAGAAAAGTGGAGGGGAAAAGAAGACCCGGTAAAAAAAATGTTGAATGTTGTGGCTGGAAAATGGTTTCGGGTTAACTCCACCTGACTGTCCTTAATGTGTGGATAAAGTACAAATACCTAAGATGGTCATGAACATTTAGGGTAGGTAAAACAGAACAAGAATGTCACAACTGTAATTAACTATTGTTTAGACAAACAGAGTGTGCTGTTTAATTTTAAAATGTTGGCATTAAAATAGTTAGGTTATAAGTTATAGATGTGTGTCAAAATATTACTTGATGATATAAAAAAATGGTGTTATGATACAAAAAATTGCAAAATAAGAATATTTTAATTCTTAAAATTTCTTACGTTAATATAATACTACAAGTACTTTTTGTACATTTTTTCAGAATACCCAAACCAGAACATTCATATTTGGTTTAGCACAGCTGAATGAAGAACAGCGATTTGTCGCGAACTTTGACATGCATGTAAAAACACCAAGTGATAAGAGATTGTCAATTGAACTGTCTAACCCTTGGCGTGGTGTTTATTTTAATGCACATTTAGAACCAAAATATGAAGATATTTTAGTTATGAATGTAACTACAGGCTTAACAGAAAACCAAGAAAAGTATTTGGAACTGAGCTACACATCAACAATTATGTTTTATGGTAGTGAGAAACAGAATGTTGAAATTACTGGCATGCTGAGTAACATGAATGTATTGAGTCATACCTGGTATTTTCATGTAGTGCATCAGCCAAGTGAAGGTGCTTTTAAAATGTCAATGATAATAAACAACTATGACAACATTGATTTAAATACTTCTTTAATGTATAATGAAAGGTAAGTGATAGAGTTTTCATTTAATTAAGCAGTCCTCTCCCTTGCAGTAATGGTCATTGATAACATTTCAAAATGAAAGGGAATTTTTTATATTTTTGCAATCATACTTTAAAACTTACTGTAAATAAAATCAGACAGAGGCAGCTGAAGTGAGCAGTTGATGGGCTTAGCAGTCCCACTGTACATCAAGCTCATAATACTCTCACACATCTACTCATACACACACATTACTACTCTACACAGCTTGGTTAATTTTAAAGTGTAAAGTGACCTGTTCTGATGGAGTCAATGACACCAGTCTAATGGTGTATCAAATGGAGCCCCATGCATGCAATGCTCTGTATGGGCAGACCTCATTTTCTTAGCTACTTGTGGGTGTTCCCATAAGTAAGAATGTAAAATATAATGAGAAAGATCTCACCACACAACAAAAAGGTTGGTCAAATGGAGGAAAAATTCTATAATAAAAGTTAAAAGAAAGGAAAATGGAAAGGCAATTAGTAGAGCCAGTACCTCAATAAGAAACTGTGATGCATCAATTAGAAGTGGGAGAGGAACTACCAACCTTGAATCCTCTCCAAAACCTCGACTTTATGAAGAGACTACAACTGGAGAAGCGCTGTAACTGAGCATTTCAGGAGAATATAATAGGGCCATAGTAGATCTACAAAGTAGAAATAGTAACCCTACAAATTCATTCACTCATTCATTCAAACTATAAATAGATACTTTATCCAAAATATAAATTGTGCATAATATTTTAGAAATGACTTCAACTATATAGTTAAAAAATTATCTCTGTCTATTGAAGGAAATGTAAAGTTAAATATTGTTTACAAAAATTGCCTATTAAGTCTATTATTTTCATTATTATTTCACCCAACTATTTTCATCTGTCATTGTTAAAAAAACAAAGATTTTTAAATTTGAAAGGAAATGTTTACCTTATAGAGTGATGTCTCTCATTCTATATTTCTATCTTTAGACCAGCGATAGATCACAGAGGTAAAGATAAATATCTACCCTACCCATCTTCCCCAGTTCCCATATCGTTCCACCTTGGATACCAGTCTATTTTTTTTTTTTTTTTTTTTTTTGATCAATTTGTCAATCAAAATATCTGTTAGTTTTTTCATGCTCTTATTTTGTTAAGTGTCTTCAATAATAGTGGTAATTTCTTCTAGTGGAAAATAGTGCCAAGTATTTACATTGAATTTTGTACAATTTAAATTATTCTAAAACATAACATGTTTTAATATTGAAGAGTTAATGTTGTTTTTTCAGTGCAATTCGTTTTCCCGGGTACAATATTTACAATTATCTTGATTTATAGATATTGGAACCAGTCCAGTTAAATTGAGTTTTACTGTAATACAATTAAAACAATAATGTTTACATAAAATTCTTCAGAAAGGAATCAAAACAATTTACGTAAACAAAACTTAACATCAATTATGTTTGCACATAACTGTATGATTAAAATACTAAAAGATATATAAGAAATAAATTTTAAAAAATATGTTTATAAATGAGCACATGTTTGTGTTACAATATTCTTAGTAATTTTATTATCCACAGCTATACTGAGTTTAATGGGACTCTAAAAATTGATGGAAGAGATTATAACAGCAACTTTTATTTTGAAAATACAGAACAAAGGCTGATGCTTTTAACTTCACTTACTTTAGAAAGGAAACTGTCATTTAGTATTGAGGTAAGAAAAAAATGTAAAAAGTAAGGTGTAAAAAAACACAAGCTTGCAAAGTGTTTAGTTTTTGTTATGTTTTTTCAAAAGCTGGTATTTCTACCAATTTGTTTTTAATGTTGCATGAACTGAATAAGACATTTTCATGTTGCCAATAGCATATATTTTTTGTGTTTTCTTTTCATATAATTAATATTAAAATTTACCTAGTCCAGTATACAATTATGTGAGGAATAATTGTTTGAGAAAAAATAAAATAAAAAATTACATTTTTTTGCTATGTAAGAAACATCAGGCAAGCAATGATGAAGAAGAAAGTACGCTGCAAAGTTGTGCAAATAATCTCCATGCTTCCATTCCCATTTAAATTCAGATGAGCTTATGTGCTCAATCCACTTCTCATCTTCTTTTTCATTTTTATAATTTTTTTTTACTTTTATGGGGGGGGGGAAGAGAAGACATTTTCTGAGAAATAACATCAGAAATCTCTTTTAAATACAATAGAAAATCTCAGCAAAAAAACCTACTGTATAAAACTGCATGAAACCGATGTGTTATGCTGATGCTGTGTTGTATGTCACTCTTCTCTTACTGGTGAGTTGGTGGAATACTGTGCAATGCTTTTTATGTTTTATTCCATGCTAGAAAAACGTATTCTTTAGAAGAATACAAAAATAATGAGTGTATGCTTTTAGTCTTCACAGGATCCAACATATTTGTCGGAGTTAAAGTTATTTTGGGACGAGGAACGAGACACTAGCCAGAGTCTGATTATGAGCTTTCAGAACACTGACAGGATGCATCAAGAAGCATATATAATGATGCCAGGCCATTATGCTGCTTTTGATATTAGATATTTAAGTGAAGGGTATGTATAACTATAAGAGTAATTATCACCGAAACCCTGGGTCTGAGAGACCACCATGTGCGAAAAAGGTTAATATAATCAGTTATTATAACTGAATCACTACTTTTCCCAGTATAGATATAGGCATTTAATAGGTAAGATGTCTTTAAATCACACATGCACATAATTTTTATTCCATATTTCTTAGGTTTTTTTAGCAAAAAAATCTTAAAACTGCAGTGTCGTCTAAATGAAACGAACATTTCGTCAATTGTGACTTCAGGCAAAACTTAGTAGACACTTTATCTGTTAGATATGAACTGCTTAAATATTTCACTGATTGCTGCTGCTTTGTAAGGACAAAGGGTTTTTCCTTTTAACACTTGTTGCTGCGTCATTGAACCTAAGGCACATTAGAAGAATTTCAAATCTTTTTTCATACATTGTGGCTGTATATATTGGACGACTAATATTTTCTGTTATGGTTTCGCCCCCTGTTTTTGATTCAAAGTAGATCTTCTTCTTTTTCATCTTCTTCAGAGCTAGATTCAATGGGCTTGTTGTCACCATGTTATCATCAAGAAGCATTCTATCACTAAACTCAGGGTTTTTAGAATTCAAGTTTTGACATTTTCGAGTTGATCTATTTAGTTCATTTTGACTCTCCATATTGCCTGTGTACTACTTCTAAGAACGCATATATGTATACAAATGAATAAAATGAAATGAAAATTCAACTCGCAGTTATATATATTATTATAATTTTATTATTTTGTATAAAAATAATAGTCCAACACACAAAAAGTTTACTATAAAACTGAGTAAAATAAAATAATAATTCAACACACAAATAATATTACTGAATAAAATAAAACAATAATCCAATACACAAATTGCTTACACTATTAACCGAAACCTTGGAGACCATGCATTAAATACCATTACCAGCTTCTCAGACCGGCACGTTTTCAACAAAAAACTGTCAAAATCCCCTGAATCACAAAAATTAAGCAGATAGTAGCTTATTGTTTAGAGTAAGAAGAAGGTGGAAGGTATTGGGGGGGATGAACTTTCTCGTTCAAACAGTGTTGCCAATAAAAGACCTAGAAAATTCTCATGGACCTGTGAGACCGGGGTTTCGGTAAAAGTGTTATGTAGTTAATTTATACATGATAACTACCTAACTAAGGTTAGGTTTCAAAAGTAAATGTTTGCAAAATTGAACTATTTTATAGACGACAAATAATAGAAAATTACAGTTTCATATATTTCAAAAATTCTAATTGTCAAACATTGCTGATGATGGTTCAAAGGTATGAAATTATTAATAGATAATGAAGCATTTTAAACTTTTGTTTAAATAAACCTTTTTGCATTCTTTTGCTCTAGGATTATATTTTGAATTATTTCCTTGCCATTTCGAATAAACACATATTGTTAAGAGCAGAATTTCGTTTCAATTAAATTTGATTACTGCAAAATTGACATTATTCTGTTGAACATACTCTTATAAGAACTTCGTTATTTTGTGTGTTCAGTAAAAAAGTACTACATTAATTTTAAAATTATTTGTAATTTTTAATGTCTGTAAGAATAAACACAGTAGAATTATAATTTTCTCTCTGTCAATATCTAAATGCCTCTAGCATTTAAATGGAAAGTTTGAAAATATCAAAGCTTGGTAATACTAAAAAGTGTCCAAGCCCAAAGTTTGAAAAAAATATTTTAGTTTAAAAAAATATTTTTTGAAATGGGGGAGTAAAAAGAGAAGTGTAAAAAGTAGGCCTATATTTTTTTTAAAGTATGACGTGTCCTATAATATTAAACAAGCTATCTTTATAAGGATGTATGTCTTTTCTTCTCAGAAATGAGTTAAATTTTGACATAATTTTGGAATATTTTTCTGGTTTATATAGGAAAAAAAGATCAGATAGTATAAATTTTTTTAAATATGTCACTCAGTTTATTTGTTTGTCCATTATCAGTCTTAGCAAAGAATATGTTAAAAATGAGATAGCAGGCAAATGGTTGCTTATTATTGAATTGAAATTAAAGTAAACTGCTGTGTAGCAATTATTGTCATTAGCTAGTAAACTTTTCCTTTTTCAGTCTTATTAAATGTAATTCGTAAGCTATTAAAAACAGTTGCATGTAATATAGAAAAAAATAGTGTATTTTTCCGGCTTGAAAAATTGAACTCATGGTGGGTGGGATTAATCTTTGGAAAAAAATAGTTTTAGTTAGAAAAATGCATTAATGAATTATTGAGTTATGTAAGACTTTATGTTTCATAAAAAAAATAATCGTAAATGTTTATAACTTTCTCCTATCAAATTTATTTATTTATATATAATTAGATTCAAATAAATAAAAAAGATTAAAGAGCACTTGGTGAGCAAGCTTTGCTTTTATGTATGCATTATTTGGGAAGAAGTTAGTAGGAATAGAGATTGTCAATTTTTTCAAATTGTGCAATGAACACAACATAACACAAATTGCAATGCAATCATTGTGCATGCAATGATTTATTTATTTAAACATAATTAAAGAATATGGTTTCATTCAATAAAACTATAGATTCATAAGAAAATAATTGGTACATATTATGCATTATGCAGAAATTTTTCTTAATTCAGTTATTAATATAATGTCTAATGTCTAATAATGTTATATCTTTTTTAGGCATACAATTTTTAAATTTAAATTGTAGTGATTACAGTTAAAATTAAAATTTTTTAATTGTGACTATTTTATTGTTATTAGTGCACTGTGCATGCAAGTTGGCAATTAAAGGCTTGTAATAAAGAAGTCCTTGATGTTTGGTTTCATCATATTTTTGATGAATTTATTCTAATTAAATTAGACGTATTATAAATCCTTTTAATTATAGCATGATTTTGATTTGGTCGGCCAGACTGCTGTTTGGTGGTGAACATGTTATTTAGCATCGATCAGAAATATTAATATTTGCTAACCACCATTGATCTTTCATTGTTTTAATTTTTTTATTTACTCTTGAATCATGATTTTCTTTCATTTCAAATTTAGTTAATCGAATTGAGTTATAGTGATTGTAAAATGTTAATAGTTTTAACTTACGTCTTTTCAAATATTTGATTATCTTTCCCAGTTTTATAACCCAAATTTTGAACTGCTTTAATTATTTTAATTATTCACAGGTTATCATCTGTGAACCTGACTGCAATTTGGGGAGTAAGCAAGGATTCTGCCACAAATGCAATCAAACTTTCGACAGCTTGGTTTCTATCTGAGACAGATCTGACATCAACAGCTATATTAACTACTCCATTTGTTGGTTTCGAGTATCAAGCTATAAATCTGAAACTGGTTTTGTCAGAAGACCCATATATTAAAAATCAACTTAAGGTCAGTAATAGAAATAAATATAGATATTATGTCATAATATGCTGTCCTTATTAGCCTGAAGTGTCATTTTTAATATATGGTACATTTGAAACGTTAGAGGATTTAATCAAATAATTACTGTCAGAACGGAAAATAATGCAAACCTGTAACTGGCCGATTTTAGGTTATGGAACTTGCAAAAGTCTCGTAGGGCTGTGAATGCATTGTGTTAGAATTTTTAGACAGTTACTCAAAGAATCCCACATGTTAACAAATTTAGTTAATTAAAACATACAAAATCTTCACTCATCTAAATCATTACAGGATGCTATTTTATTATTAGAGTTTATCCGTATGAGGGTAGTTCAGAAAGTAAAAACTGTTTTCAATCTGATGAGCCACTCAGTTCCCCCCACCACTACTGCTAACATTGACCTTCCCACTCCTTTGCATCAGTTTGACACTAACAGCGAGCTACTAAAGTCGTTTATTTGTGTGATTTTAAAGTATGTGACAAAACTAACAATCTCTTCAAGAGTGAGATACATAATGTAATGTATTACATTACTTTTTGAAAAAAGTTCATTCTATGGAAATTCAGAGATAACCAAGGTTTATGGCAATGTGAATGCCAATTAATGGAATTATATCGTTCCTGATCGCCATGAAAAGCAGAAAGAGCCAAAGAAACTCAACAACAGCAACAAGAAGGTCAACAGTGTTTTGGGACTGAAAGGGTGTCTTATTCAACGACCACATGCCTAGAAGGGAGACTGTAATCCAGCAGCCTACTGTCAGATTTTTCACTGACTACACCACCGTTCAGAACAAACAGCATGATTGTTGTTGAGTGGCATTGTACTTCTTTACAATAATGCACATCTGAATGCTGCTACATTCAAGATGAACTTGCTTCAGCTGTTTATGTGGGAAATTCCTGAACATTTGCCTTACTGTCCTTACATTTGCCTTGGCTCCAAGTGATAACCATCTTTTTCCAAAATTGAAGGATATTTTGGGCCAAAACTACTATGGTAGTGATAATGAACTGGAAATAGAGCATTAGTGAACAGTACAACAACGTGATGACAACTGAGTATATAGAAGGCATAGAAAAGCTGGTGAAACATTTGACAAATGTTTAAATTTAAATGGTGACTATGTAGAAAAATAGCTAGGGTATCAAATGTTTTGCATAATAAGTTATGTTTCATTATCTTAATAAAAATTGTCTAGAGAAAAAAATGTTCTTTACTTTCCAAACGACCCTCATACTTTCATACATTGACAAGTTTTTGAGACTGCATTAAAACTGTAGAAAAAAAATATGAAACTACTGACACACTGCTCATTGTTATAAAGAAAAACATGCAGAACAGCATTTTAAATAAAAATAGAGAACAGAAGTAGGTTGAGGTCTACTGCAAAAGTAATAGTGAGCCCTAAATGCTAAGAGGTTCATTTTAATCTTTCAATTATTTTTCTAGACCACTACTTCTTTTGGTTTAATATTTTGTATTCTGGCTTGAATTGTCATTAAGGTTTTGAAAAACAGTCTTAAATTTTTACTTCCAATTTTCCAGTTTAATTACTAGGTTATGAAAGGAAATATTTTTTTAGCTATATATTTCCTAAGATTATGAATTTGAGTGAAAATTAGCACAGTTTTAGTAACTCAATTGAATTGTAAAATTATTTTAAATATTCTGTTATTTACTGTATCTTGTAAAAATTCATTACAGATGGGATTACAATGGCAAGATCAGAACTTAGATCTTGGACTCTCTTGGCAGATTTTAAAAAGCTCTATTTTTGGTCTTCTTCAGATAAATGGAACCGTAGAAAAATTGAGAAATATAACTTTGTACATCAATCATCAAATGAACTTGACATCGCTGGAAGAGCTTTATATCACTAATGTCGAAACATCGTACAATTCAATTGGAAATATCAAATTACAAACAGTACTTCTAACTAAAGATGATCATAAACAGTTGGATTTATTATTAACGAGTCCTTTTCATAATTATAAAGAAATATTATTAAACATCGCTAAGAAAGACAGAGAATTTAAGCTTGTACAATCATGGGCAAAAGATAAAACCATAACTTTGCATTACTCATATGAGTTACCTTATAGAGCGAGCTTCAACTTTACATCACCTTTTGACGGATATAATATTGCATTGGTTGACTACAGCATGGATTTATCTACACCAGTCAGTGCTGTAATTATCAAAGGAGTTCTAAATAAAAACCATGCTACCTTTAAAATAAAACATTTTCAAACACTAGAAGTAGATGAAGACAACCAAATGTTGAACCAGATTATCAGCGCTCAAATTGAAACTGAAGGAAACTTTTTAATGCCATTATTGACTGCTAACTTTACTCACAAGATATTCAGGGAAAATGTCAGCACCAGTTTTTATATAATAAACAGTACTTCTAAGTTACTAGATTTAAATTTTACCAGGAAATATGAAAACATGTTGCTGGAATCAGTTGTGTTGTGTGTTAATATGCAAGATCAAAAGTTAAATGGAAAATTTGTTCAGAACATTGAAAATCATAAATACAATTATAAATTTGAAGGATTTTGGAATGAAGATAACATAAAGATTGTTTTATTCAGTGAATTCAACACACCAAAAATTATTGCTATATTTAACGCCTCTTCAACTATTTGGAATGATGATGTAAACATTTTGTTTCTATATAATCAACACAATGATAATCATTATCAGGGTGAAAAAATTACTTTAGAAGTCTTCTTACCAAGCGGGCAACAAAATTCTCCATCTGTTTTTAAATTTGATTTTTCAAAATTTAGTTCTAGTATAATTTTTGCTGACCTACTGCTAATGTCTTCTTCTGCTGATACATTTAAAGCCACTTATAAATATTTAATGTTAAATGATACAAGTCATTCCCAAAAAATTGATATTGAATATAAAAATGACAAACATATCGTTTTTGATTTAGCAGTTAACAATGAAGAAGATGTTAAATTTATCTCGTTATTAGTTCACTCACCTCTTTACGATGATATTGTGTTGTCAGCTGATTATAAAAATAAAGAAGAAATTAAGTTAATATTGCAATCTTTATTGGGCAATAATGAGTACAAAGCTGTGAGTACAATATATATAACAAATTCAACAGGAGCAGCATCTTTGACCATTGATACACCAGGGATAGAGAATATAGTGAATACTAGGCTCAACTTTGAAATTGGACAGAAAGTATTGTCATCTGATATCTTTTTATCATGTTTCGAGAATACGATAGATTCATACATGTTTGTACACTTAAATGTTAGTGAACTAAGTGAACAGCAAACACTATTAAGTATGATTGGTAAAATTTTCTTAGCTCCAAAAAATATTTCTTTTAGTCTTTCTCACAAAGAAAACTTTCTTAGGTTAGTATTGATTGACTTGATACACACTGCAAATGAAACAAGGAGTGTACACATTATGACAACATTAAATGATGATCAATCTATTTCTGTTTTAAAATATAGTTTTTCGCCTGAACTGTATTTGCTACATGCTTTGCATGAACATAATAACAGAACAGTATTCCTTGTTAAAACAGAATTTAAATTCACTGCAGCATTTCTTTCTTCATTTACTGTTTTGGACACTCCTTTAGAAAATTGGGAACATTTGAAATATAATTTTGAGTTTGGTGAAATTAATAATGTAAAGAAATTTATTGGAGGGTTTGAGAAAAATAAATTAAAGTATGGATTGAAAGGTAAACTGAGTATGTTTGCGGATACACATATTTTAACAGCAGATTTACAGTTTAATGGTCCTGAAACAAATCTTACATTTTATTCAAAATACAATGAAAATAACAACTACAGTTTATATATTTATGTAGTTTATAATGAAGAACTTGTAGAAGGATTGACAACTTTAGTTCTGAATGATAAAGATAACAAATTAAAAGAAGGTTGGTTAGTTGAAAGTGATTTCAGCAAAAATGGAAAACATTATAAGCTTAAAGCTGGTTTACAATTTGCTGCTGTTAGCAAAATTTATGATATAGGTGAAAATGAATATGAGAAAATGGATAAAATTATATTGTACAAGCCTTGCGACTATCATAAAACTTTTTATTTTCATTTACAGAACGACAACACATCACACTTTATAAACTACAATAATTCATACTGCCAGGACCTTAGCAACAAAATTTTCTTAAGTATTTCCTTGCCTTATCTGTCTGAGTTCAGCTTAAATCTGAGTTCTTCAACTCAAGGCAAAATATCTACTACTATCCTTTCTAAAGCAAGAAATTTCTCTATTTATGGAAAATTTGAAGATGATACAAGTCACTTAACGTTAATATCTTCTTTAGTGAATATTAGTGCGGAATTTATCGAAAATAAATTGCATGCATCAGGTAATACAGAAGCTTATAAGTTTAACTTTGTTACAATAATGAATTATAACAAAGTACTCATTGATTTTAACAGCAATATTGATAATTGGGAACACTTGAATGCAGTTGTCGAGTTTGCATTTGAAACATTTACATGTTACATTTTTGTTTCCAATGGAAAAGATAATACTAAATTATTTTTATCGTTACATCCTGTGTTTCAATGTGCTGCAAGTATTACAATATCAAATTCTCAATGGTCATTTACTTTGAGCAAGAACCACTATATTGGGAATTATGAATGTTTTATAGGTTATAATTCAAGTGGAAAACAAAAAAGAATTGGTGCTAGCTTTATGTTTCATGAAAATAAAACAAATATCAATATTGTAACACCTTTTGAAGGATTTGAAGATTTGAGACTAACTGGAAAATATGAAGGTGTTAATGCATTTGTTCTTGAACAGAATAATAAGAAGATAATCTCAGCCTCTATGAGCAGATCTAAATGTTATACGATTTTAACAGTATCTACGTTTACAGAATTTTTTGAGTATATGAATATAAGTTTAGACATGAAAGGAATGTTAGACAAAACAAATGAAGACAAAACTATATCCTTACAGATTTTTAGAAAAAGTTTGAAAATATTAGATTTTTCTACTTCGTTGTTCTTTAATGCTTTTGAAAAAATTGGAATAGAGTCACATTTATACACCACAGCTTTTTCAATTTTGAACAATACAAAATTTGTAGCATATTTGGGATCTGGTAAAGCTGTTCTTTATGTTGAAACGAATCAGCCTCTTATAGATATTACAGGAACAATGGAAGGAGATATTAAGAATGGTATATTATCTCTTAAAACACCACTGGGATTTACGCTATTACAGATAACATCAATTCAAGTTGATTATGACTTTTTAAGTCTGAACAAGAGCATTTTGTTGCAAACTGAAAGCAGAGATCGCTTGCCTTATAAAGTTTCTAGTAATTACTATCATAGCGAGCTTACAACTGAAGTAATTATTGAATTTAATACTGAAAATTCAATGGATATAAATAGGTGTCGTCTCTACTCTATATTTAACAACTCAGACATTGTACATTTTTCAACTGTTCTAGATATTAATACAAGAAACTATGTGGATATAAGTATTAGTAATTATATGCTTTATAGAACTAGATTTTCCATTAATTTACTATATCCAAACTTGTCCTTGATACCATTCATTAATTTTGATTTTAGATATAATTTATTGGGCTCGAAGAAAAGCATTGAACTAAATCTTACGTATAATGAAAATGTCTATGCTTCAAGTGGATATTTTGAATGGCTTGATAGTTTAATAGATGCTAAAATTTACCTTTGCCCAAATACTGTTCAGTTTATTTTTCCAGCTGTTGGTAATGGGTCTCATGGCACAAATGTACAAGTTCTATACAATTTCAAAGATGGTAATAAATATATAACTTTAAACTACAACACTAACAATATTGCTGACTACAAGTTAAACATTACCTCGTTGAATTCAAAACATTTGGAGTTCTTTGTGAAGATAGATCAGAGCTCAAGTTCACCCATCCTCAATTATTTTGATTTAAAATATGATTTTATGAATGACACTGTGTTAAATGTCAAAACAAAATATAATGGACACATTTTAGTAATAAACTATGTGTTAGATACTTCAAACGGAACGCTTTCCTTTACACACCAGCATGAAAATCTTTTATTGGATAAATTTCTCATAACAAGCAATCGATTGAACAGAATGTCTGTAGTAGGAATACTTAAGAATCACCGTTATTTTGACATGTTAGTAGTTAAAAATGTTACAGAAATGGAAATGAATATAAATATAAATGAAATGTGGATTAATTTGTTAGAGTTTCATGTTGAAAATTGTTTACAAACAAAACAACATTTAAAATGGAATATTACTCTTGCAAGCTGTTATGGTGATTATAGTTCTTTAGGAGAAATTCAAGTTCCAAGTGTTTATATGAATCATTCAAAATTTGTAACAAAAGTAATGAAGAACCGAAAAGAACAATTATTTTTATTTGAAGCGCAAACTAGCTGCGATAAATATTCGAAACGGTTTTGTGAACAAAGAAATAGTTACATGAACGTCCATGGTCTTACTCAAGAACCAGTTTTCATCTACTATGAGCAAAAATCTACAAATTTTGAAAAATCATTATTATTGTCATACAATGTTAAAGACACTGAAAATTCAATTTTAATTCAAATGCCTATAAAAACAATAGATCTCATTCACATAGAATGGAAAAATACACTATTAATCCAAGTACATGTGCAATTAAAATTGTTGAATTCAAATTATTTAAGTGTGACAGTGGCGTTTCAGAACAAACAGTATAAACTTGAGCGTAGAGGTTCAGAAATAACTATAATTGTGGGAGAACAAAACCTTCACATTAAATATTCCTTTTTGCAGATAAACAATTATAGTATTTCTTTGAAATCAACTTTTGATATTCTGAACAATTTCAACCTGAAGTATAACAAAAATGATAACATTGATTCTATATATGTTGACTTTTATATACTGAGTAATAAATACAACATAGAATGGAAAGGACAATGTTATGATGAAACAAACAAGAACTTTAATGTGTCATTCACGGATATTAAAAACAAATTTTCAGTAACAGGTCAAAAATGGGTTCAGAATATGCCAGAAAAGGTTAATATACTTTCTCTGCTCAGAATTGACAACAATGGGAATGTTCATACAATTGGAGGTTATGAGTATTTAAGAGACGGTCATAAAATCAAAGCAAACTTGGACATGGGTGTTGGAAATTATTCACTAGCAGTAAAACTTGAATCTTCTAATAACAGAAATTTTAATAACCTAATAATTCAATGCAGAACTCCAAACACTCTATATTTTTCTACCACAAACCTAAACTTTACGGAAACTGAAAGTATATTGCATCAAGTAGCTCAAATGCAACTTGGATCCAACAATGTGCAAGAAGGAGAAATAATGTGGAATCTTCGCCATAGTGTTGATTTTCATGAAGCTCAATTTAAAACAAAAACTGGGATTAAATCTTATCAGATGCATTATGACTTTTACAAAAGTACAGTATATATAAAAAGTCCTTGGTTTGATTTAGATGAATCTGGGTTAAGTATTGGTTTCGATTCAACACAAAACTCTTTTGTTCTTAATATATTTTCGGGAGTGCAATTTGTTGAATTTGTGCATGATTTAGTGTTTAAAGAAGGGAGTGTTTACTGTTCTATTACATTGAATACTCAGACAGATTTTGCAGATAGAGGGATGAACTATCTTGTAGGGTACTACGATAATGTTTCTAATGAACTAAAATTTGAGTTTGATTCACCTTTAATAAGCTATGAATATGTTTTGTTTTCAGTTTCACAAAATGGAAACAATATATCTAAAACATGTAATTTACTTTTACAAAAGAAATTTGTTGATATAATAAAATTTACAGTAAGTACTTCGACAGAACTAAATTTCAATATCTCTGGGCATTTTCTTGAACACACTACAGTTGATTTGTTTTTAAAAACAGAAAACCAAGGTTTTATCTCAAATTTAAAAATTTTTCTGTTTGATGAGAAGTTTGTAAATATGACATTAAACAGGAATCAACAGGAAAATCATTGGACTATTTCATTAAATGTTGATAAATTGATTAAAATTTCTAATTTAACTGTTGAAGTTGAACATTATTTAGATACATTTTTGTTTGACATTAAACAAGAATTTATATTTGCAAACTTGAAAATCATCAAGAACCTGGAAGGTAGCAAATCTCAACTTCAGATAACATCAAATATTATAGATGGATTATTTTTTAATGTGGTATCTTCAATCAACGTAAACAAAACAAGCTGTCAAACATATACTACATTGATCATTGTTGACAGTAGTGAAAAATCTGAAGTATTTGACCTGGGAGGAATGTTATCAAAAGAAAATGGAATATATTTTATTCATATATATGCCAATAATAATAATTTTACAGGAAAACTTTACTACAACAATACAAAGACAGATATTTTATTAGAATACTTGTGGCCGAATGCTAATATAAATGCAAGTTTTAATATTTATTCAAAATTTTCACCAATTCTTGAAGTAAACATTTCTTGTAATGTCCTTGGGAAAACACATTTTCTCACATTACAAGCAGACAAAGAACATTATTCATTTCAAACTTTGGCAGAAATACAGATCGACAACAATTCACACAGAATTGAGATAAAATGTAAAAGTCTTCTAATTGAATTAAGTTATCTCAGTAACAAAGTAGAAATGTATAAAACCTTTCTGAAAATGAATGTAAATAACATATTTCTATTAAAAGGTGCTGTTAAAAGTCCAACAACAAATATGATAGATTTGGAAGTAAAATATTTGATAACAGAAGACATAACTGAACTTCAAATAAGATCCAGTGATAGATTTGAATTGGAATCAACATTATTTAAAAACAATTTTACTCTTTCTCTGGAAACTCAAAGCACTGAATACAGAATCACATATACAGTAGAAGAAAATCAGTTTGCGTTTAATATTTCATCATTGCCGTTTTTTGAAACAAAGCTTCTACTGACAAAAGGAGTACCTGATAAAAGTTATAGTGCTCACTTTGAAAATTTGTATAATGGAGAAAAGTTTACAGCACATGGATTTATTGCAAATGAAGCAAATTTAAAGACGTTTGGTGTAGACTTAAGGAAAAATATACATGTAATTTCACAGATAGAGGCTACTTTAAAAGTAGAAAACGATTTGTTTAATGTGACTGGCTTATGTTATTTGGCCCAATCAGTTAATGAAATACATTTTATTCATAACTTGTCATTTCCAATAGACACTCACTTATCGATATCTTCTCCATTACTATCCAATGGAATCATAGAAGCAGGTGTGACTTCTAAAGATGCATCAATGCTTGTTTTACTTCGTTTAGGGAAAACACATGTAAGACTCGGTGCTAGTTTTGATCCAGAGGATGGCATAAAAATTGAGATACAAGCCCCATTTTTCTCGCAAATGGACATAGCAACCATCAATGGTGTTTTAGTCAAAGAAGTAGATCTTGATACAAATGCACTAAATAGATATAAAATCAGTGCATCTGTTGCGTTTACATCTGACAATGTGTTATTATCTCAGGCATCCGTAAAATTTGAAATGAAAAGATTTTCACATATCGAAATGTCTGTCATCATGAAAACAAAAACAAAACAAATTGATGATGTTGAAATGTTTGTTCATATGCCACTTACTTTTTCTTTATTCTATAACGCAAATGCTCAAGTATCATTAACTTTATCAAAAGTTGAACCTGTGTTCTTTTACCTACACATCAGTACAGTTCAATTAAATACAACTTTAAAATATTTTGGGCAAACTGTTTTTCAGTCTAGAATAAATTCTGTAGATTCGGTTCAAAAAACGTACTTAAATGTTTTTAACCATACTTTACTGCTAACAACAACAAAATATGAATTAAATAAAACATTCTCTTTTTATTATAACAATAAACAATTATTTAATTTTACATATGGAAAACCAAATGTTAGTGATTGGACAAAATTTACATGGATCCTTGAAACATGTGTAAAAGGCCACGAAAAGTATGGTATCAAGTTTGAAAAGAAACATTTGCAACATAAAAAGATTATGATTTATTTATCCACACCTACAATTGGATCTGATGTTGGCTTTGAACTGGAATATGTTTATAATAATATCACTCATAATGTGGTCACAGCAAAGTTCCATTTACCATTTATTGTGCCTGGAAAAGAAGCATATGGGTTTTCTTTCTCAAACAACATAAATTCAAGTGCAAAGAAATTAAATGTTGATTATTATATCCATATAGGAAAGTTTCTGGGTTCATTTTCTTTGTTCTTACAACAAGTGGATAACAATAATTTTCATCTGATAGGAAAGGGTCAGTTTAAAGACAAAATAATATTTTTAAATGCAAATACAGCACTGGATCCATCGAAAGTTCAACTCTACATTGATGTAGGAACTCCATTTGATAATCTCCATGATGCAATGTTGCACATTACACTCAACACACAGCTTACTGGATCTGTTGCTAAGCTGTCGTATAACTCAGGAAAAATTGTTGATTTTAAAATTATTGAAAAGGAAAATAAAATGAAATTTCTAGAATTGAATATAAATAGATTATCTTTTTCATATGCTTACTTAAACAAAATTGGATTGTCAGTGAATAATTTATGTTTTAATGTAGGTAGATCTCCAATATGTATTGAATTTACATCCAAATCAGAAAATAAACTTAATTATTATTTAAGCAGTAAACTCATTATAGAGTCAAAAGTTGCTGCTTTTGAATTTGGTCAGTCACATGCTATTGGCGACCTAGAATATTTTGCCTACTTATCGTGGATGAACAACCGCACTTTTGGTTTTAAATTGCAACGTGAGCATTCAGGAGACTTTGTAGATGAACATCTGAGATATCATTCTTTAGAAGTTGTATTGCCTGACTGTACAATAGAAGGTTCATCTGTCATTTTACAAAGAGGTACGGTCGGTAAAGCAAAACTTCAGTTAAAGTGGAATTTGGTAAACAGTTCTGCAAAGAAAATTGGAATGGAATGTTCAAGTGAATTAAATGGTAATACTTTGATACGTTCAATTACTTTCAGTCATTTTGCTCTTCCACATGATTTTATAATCAGCTCACAATCAAATGAAAGCCAAAAAAAACTAATCGTTCAATATTCAGACATAGATGAAGATCTGCTTTTAGTAGATGTCTATCACTGGAGCTTAAATGTAGATAACCAAGTAACAGCTGGTATGAAATTTTGTGTAGAACACAAAGCTACGAGTACATTCATTCAGTTGTTTGCAAACAATACAAGAACACCTGTGAGTTTCGCAGGCCATCTTGGGATACGATATATCAATTCTACACTTAACATTATAAAATACATAGATGCTTTTGGAGGTATTGATTTTGAAAAACAAAAGTTAACAGTTGATTTAGCCAGCAATGGCAACAACTTTGTAGTGTCTGGCTCATTTTGGAACAAAGAAAACAGTTTCCAAGGTATTACTGTTGAGACTAGATTAAACCAAAAAGAACCTGTTAAGTTTGAGGTTAGAGTTAATACAAAACCATTAGAATTAGAATTGGAGTTAAATCATGGGTTAAGCCATACTTATGTAACTTACCTTGGAATGCCCAGCAATAAAGAAATAACAGGTAAAGTCTTCCATACTTTGAATGGTTATAAAAACACTGATGCATACATAGCATTGAAATTAAATACTTCACGACTTCTGTGGGGAAGATTTGAATTTACCAAAGCGATGTTCACTGATTTACATAACATTCTTCTCATGGAGTATTCTGATGCAGATGTAATTTTTTCTGAACTCTTGAAAGGTTTTGTAGATTTCTATCAGGAAGAATTGACTTGTAGTTTAACCTTGTTGGAACATTCATTGCTGGAAAATGTAAATGTTGTTTTAACACAAAGCCGTATTAAATTTCATCAAGTTTTAAATTATTTCTACCATTTTGACAAGATATTGGACAACATCTTCATGGAGGATTGCCTTTACATTCAAACTATTTACAGACTTTGGAAAAGATTTGAGTAAGTTGAAAACAGTTATTATTTAAATGTAATTTTTAAATTTTAACCAACAGGGCTGCACAGTCTGTTAGGGAATAGAATTAACCTGTAGTATCTGGAACCCTGAGAAAAACGTTAATAAAATTTTATCCTTGCAAAAACAGAACTTAGTTTATCCTAGATTTTTAATATTTCATATATTGTGTATTAAAAATAAACAAAACTCAGGTAAAGCAAATTATTATTCTTATAATAATAGCTTATCATTACCATGGTAAGTTCATGTCAACCTAAGGCCCCTTTAAAAGGTATACCTATTTCCATACTATTCAAAATAGTATTTCTTTGTAAATTAATGCTGTGAAAAACTTTAAACATGACATTTGTTTTGAATAAAACCAGGTAAAAATAATACCACTGCTTAACATCAAGGTTGATGATATATGCTAACTTTTAGTTTAGATAATTTTTTTAATGTTTGTCTGCTGAGAAAATTCACTACATATAAAGTAGTAGGAATGTATTAAATTCATGAAAATTTAATATAATTTTTTTTAGAAATTCAAGATGAATATTTGGTAAGACTTACAATATCGGCTTCTACTGTTTGTTCTAAGATCATATATTTACTATTACAGTATCTGAATTGTTTTATTACAGTACTATTACAATATCCATCAAGAATTTTGTATAATAGTTACTACAAATTGGAAGTGATGAAAGAGTTGAATTTCTGAATACAAGAGGTTTTATTGTAATTTCTATTTGAATAATATAACAAATATGTTTGCAATTCTATAGGTGTCTTATAAGATATATTCTTTTCAGATATTTTGCAATGGAAAGTGCCAACATTGGATTTGATATTGCTGTAAATTCTATGAAACATGTATTTTCGGTCACACAACAAATGCTATTGCAAATTGCAAACCACATCAGTGCTAAACTATCCAACATGTCCACTTTGTTGCCAGACTTTAAGGTAATTTTTTTTCATTACATTTATTGTGATCAGTTTTTTCATCAAAGATTTTATAAAACACATTAATTTGATAAATAACAGACTCTAGATTTGGTTTATTAGGTAGTTATATTTTCTATTTGGTTGGTCTATGTGTGATGATTGTGTATGGGATGAGTGAACACAGCTTAAAGTTTTTTTAAGAAATCCTAGAAAAAATCAAGACTCATTATCGCAGTGTTCTTTCTTTTTTCTTTCATGCATTAATCTTATATACAACAGATGTACAATTGCATTTGAACAGCCATCACTTCTGTGTAACAGAATTGTTCTAATTTTTTTTCTTAGTCTAATTTAATAAATTGTTCCTATGGAGTTAAATAAAAATTAAAAAAAGAGATTTAATTTATTGAATCACAGTAGTGTTCACCATCCCCCCACTTTTTCCAGAATTAATTCTCTGCCAGATGTATTGAAAATGGATATTCATTTTAAAAAATTGTTACTACTTGTTGATTTGCATATAAAATTAAAAAAAAGAACAGTCAGGGTTCGAATATCAAGGATAAACAAGCTAGAGCTTAAACAATTACAATATATATGAATGAATGAGTTTCTAGGGTTATTGCACTGCAACCTTGTTGATTTATTGTGCTCCCTTTCTAAATTCCTGACATGCTTAATAACAGCGTTTTGTCCAACACTAGTCTCTTCATAAAGTCTAAGATTTGGAGAGGATTCAAGGTGAGTAACTCCCCAAACTAATTGGTGTCTTCCCATTTCATTATTTAGGTACATTCAGATGCTTGCTCTGCTAATTGTCTTTTATTTTTCTCCCCCCTTACTCTTGACACTTATCACAAAGGTTTTTGCCAGCTTTTTGTTGTGCAGTGAGTTCTCGCTAATTTTATTCACATTCTTGCTAATAGGAACATGAGTAGCAAGGAAAATTATGTCTGCTCATACAGAGCCCCACATATATGGCTGTACATTGGGATGTTGCCAGGTATCACAAGGCTCTGTTTAATACACCATTAGGCCAGTGTTATACATTAAATCAGCATGGGTTAACACTTACGGTTAGCCAGGTTATGTACAGTAGTGAATGTGTGTGTGTCTTGAGGAGATGAATAAGAGTAATATGAGCCATTGGTACAGTGGGATCGCTAAACCCACCACCTGCTCATTTTAGCTGCTCTGCTATCAGTACAATATGTAAAAATTATATATTGCTATGAATTTTGCATATAAAATTAGAAAATTGTATTTTGTTCATAAATAAAGCAATACTTTCAGACCATACATTTTGGCACATACTGTACAATTCACTATAACTTGGACTTGTGGAATTGGTTCTCACTGGTTCAGACCTACTGATGCTAAACTGATAGCAAAGCTGACTTTTTAGACAAAACTAATATTATTTTCATTTTAAAAAAATAAGTAATATGTATTCTATTACTTAAAAACAGTTTGTTTCACGTTTTACTTTTATTTTTAGTTTATGGGGCCAAACTATATTACTGAATTCTACCTTAAAGTCAAGAGTTATAAAATGTACGTCTCTGAAAACTTCAGACTATTGATAAGCAAGACTTGTGATGTATTTAAATCACTACATAGAGAATTATTTATCTCTCTAACTATTAGTGAAATGGAAATTAACAACTTTGTAACACAAGTGGTATTCTTAGTTGAAAAACATGTGTACAACACAGTAGTCGAGTGGATTAATGTGGTTGATGCAGCTGCTAGGACTCTGCTAAATGTTACTTCAGGTATGCTTATTAGTCAGTGTTTAAAATATGTTTGCTTAAGTATTCAAAAGTATAGATGGATAAATGTATTTCATATTTTAAATAAAGATTTTTTCAAAAATTGTTTGATTTTCGAAATTTGAAATTTACATATTTAATAACTGAACAAGTCTACTTTAAATGGTTTTTAATGCCAATTTAAAAATACTATAGTCCTGTACAGTTTTCTTGTTAGTCTATTTAGGATATCTTTTTGCTTTAGAAATGGCTGACATTGTGTTGGAAGGTGTGATGAGTATAAAGGAACTTCAACAACTGATTACACTGTGTAATGATTTCAAACTTTGGTTTGACTCCATTTTAGACACTGATCTTCTGTTCACTATTGCACAGGATTTCATAAACGAGTAAGCATTATTGTGTGTACATAGTAACTAGGGTAGTGTGTTCCAGGTAAAGAAAATTTTGAATTTTTTTAACAGTAAACAATTAATAAATAAATAGTATTTTCCTTAAAGGTGTTAAAAATATGACATGTACTAATGTTACTGTGACTTTTTTGAAAGTTTTTAAATCTTTAAAAGTGAATTTTATAACTATACTAGTGTGTTGTATCACAACTGCTGACTTCGGATATTCTCTGAAATTTTTACTTTCTACAAAGTACAAATATTTTTTATGTATGTTGTGGCATGTATATTATTTTCATTCAGTTAGCAAAGTTTATCAAATTCAAAATATATGGCAATAGGAAATAAAGATCAGATGTATTTGGTCTTGTTGATTTATTTACTAACTGCTGCTGGCAGTTATATTGTGATGATTGGATTGAAGTTGTGCACTTATATGTGTATATACACATATTTTATTTAATTTTAAATATTTTATTTTTGTATGCTATTTCCATAACAGCTGTTGTATTAATGTTACTTTAAATTTCTGCTGTTCGTAATGTCTGTTTGAGAAGTGAAACTATCATACAGAACATTAGAGAAATCAATTAAAATAAATGGTGCAAAAACATTTCAAAACTGTGTAAAAGTGATTCTAATGAAGAACCAAAACAAAATACTGAGATAATGTACATGTGTCACTGATGTTATTGGACAAATGTAAAATTAACCTAGTAAATGAAAATTAAATTAGGTTGTTGAATTTTGAAACCTGCAAAATATGCTTAAATATGAAGATTTGTAACTCATGATAGAAATTTTGAAATATTCAGTACTAAAGTAACTTTAAAAACAAAACAAATGCTGACAGTAATTAAGATTTATTTGTATTTATATATACCCAGGTAGCCTAAATTTCGTTTCTTTCAAATTTTGTAAGCTGAAATGAATAACCAAAATCTTATCTATAGAAACTCTTTACTAAGGCAACCTGGAAAATGAATATGTTTAACGAAATCTAAAAACCATTTTATGCACAATCCACTTATTTCCTAAATATTTGTTAAAAAGGAGTTTGAAAAAGGAGGAGGTATAGTAGTGTAAGTAAAAAATGTACACACTTTTTTGTAAAATGTGTATACACTATTGTAATGTCTCTAATTGTAACTACCTTACATAAAAAAACATAATACATTATGTAGATAATCCCATTTTATAAAAAAAACTTTAAACAAAGCCTAAAGGCATATTATGGATCAGAATGACAGGAAGTAAAGCCATGCCAAGAACCCCCAGCTTGTGTAGCGTCTCTCAACATGCAGCTAAATACAAGTGCTGCTTATTACGTTTAACACATGCAACCCCCAATTTGATCATAACAACTGTATTTATTGAAATAATGGAACAATGTGTTTTAGTGTTGTTGAACTTGTTAGAGCTGATATGAAGAAAAACTTTATGGAGTACCAAAGTTACGTGGACAAAATTGTTAGCTCTGTGACACACCTGCATCAAGAAATTCTTCAACAACCCACTGTTCGGTGTATTCTTGTTAGAGTTAATGAGATTTATCAGAAGGTAAAAGTGTACAAAGATTACGAACTAGTAATTAAAAAATATCATGTTTGAGCAATTTCAAGAAACTTCACTTCAAATCACTACAAACTTATGTTTGTTCATAAAACATATAGTAAAATAATCTTTTTAGTAAATGGCTTTTTTGTGTAGTGTAGTCTTGGAAAGTAATCTTTAGATGATAAAAAATAAGACATAAATAATTTTTTCTTAAAAAATATCTGATTATTTAGGATATAACATTAACTTAATTAGCACCATTATTTAAATATTAATTTGAACAATTCTGTTTCATCGGTTATTTTTATAAATAATGTTTTTAGGTGTCATCTACATGTCAAACATGCTGTAACAGCTTCTTTAATCTTAATTACATTGTTCACTACTCAGTAACATTTGAAAATCTTTAGCAGTAACAGCCAAGCTGTAACAAGGATAGCCCTTTGGCTCTTACTATATTATTCCTTTGTATTTGTAATGAAAATATGGGAATTGTCTTGAAATAAAAACCATATAACGGCTATATCTCTTTGAGTATTCATCGTCACTCTTCCCTACAAATGTCACAAATTTGTCAGAAGTTATCAGTTTGGTTTAATATTTCTTACATTTGAGAAACTAATTATTGACCGTATTTTACCTGAAATAAATATAAAGTGTGTCCCACAAAGAGGTTTACGCATTTGATCCTCCATTATTTCATTCCTCATTCCTTCAATGATCATTGCATCTGGCTGATGTTTGTAGAAACAAAATGGCGGCCAAAGTAAAGTTTAAATAAAGTATAGAACTGAATTTGTTATTTTTCAAACAAAATTTTATTTTTTTATTATTAACTTTTAAAAAATTAAATTAGACTAATTAGTCAAACTAATTAAAAGAAAACTAAATAATTAAAAAATAAAATTTTGTTTGAAAAATAACAAATTTAGTTCTTAACCAAGGTAGCCTTTATAAGGTGAGTAAAAAAGTCACTAGACGGAAGAAAGTAGACCATAATCCTAATTATTTATGTTTGTATAACTTTTTAAGCTACATTAGTTAATTTTTCATTTTTTAGTTTAACCTATTCAGGCCTTTGACGTTTATATATACTTACTTTGCTTCTTTCTGAAGTCCAATGCTTATATGTACACAACCTCTAATTTACACCAAGGGTTACTTGTGTATATATAAACATATTTGAAAAATCATTATATTTGAATGTTATTATTATAAATTGGCACAAAACATGTTGTAGCCACTTTGTTTCACTTGATATTTCATTTTACAAACTCTGTAGATAAGCTTATAGCGCTACATTAGCTAAACCAAAATATGTTAAACACAAGATTTCAACAGTATATTTCTTTATCTCTACTTTCCTCAACTACTAATATGTAATGAGAAGCAGAAGTATAGAAGGTAATGAAGCAATAGATGCAATCTGGCAAGTTTACAAGCTATGTGAGAGACTTATTTAGACTCTCTACACAAAAAAGTACACAAAATTATACTTTAACATGTAAGTTATTTATGTCCATGTCATCACATGTTAAGAATGAGGAACAGTTCAACAGGCAGTCACTGTACTATAAAGAAGTTGTTCAGTTTTGTATATCACATTAATTTTTTCTTTACTTAAGTAAATTTGCTGGAACCTGGGAAAGATTAAGGTTCCCCCTGTTCTAATTTTCAGTTACATTACTTTTGGTATTTATTTTATATCTTTTTATATTCTAACCATTACTCAATGTTTTTAGGTTATTTGGTTGTGGAATTATACAGGCTTATCTGATGAAAACAGCACTTTCTGGAATGCAGTTTTGGACATCAAATCAGACGATTTAACAGTAGGACTTTCAGAGGTCGAGCATGGCATGGAAGAGCTTTATTCGCCCAAATATGTTTTTGACAGATCAAAAAACTCTGCTGAGTTTTATCAAAGATTACCGTTTGAATGGAAAGGATTTAATGAAATACCTAACATGACTAATATCAAGGCAGAAATTAAACAGATCATTGAATCTGAGGATGAGCCACCTCCCAATGAGTATGTATTTTCTAATATAATCTTTCTCTATTCTTTAAAGGCTGAAGAACAATTTTGTAAGTGTACTGAGGGTTTTAATACTGTTCTGAAGTATATTACTGTTCATATGATTTTGAACAATAATAATTATTATTAAACCCTTTTGAAATATGATATTATATTGTTTATTATTCCTTATCACAAGATCCAAATACTTAAGCTTTTTACATTTTATAATTGGTAAAAATTATAAAACTTGTAGGATCAATTGTAACTTGTAGGATCAAGTTAGCAATCCATCCTACAAAGCTGCTTTGGTGATGCTGTCTATCCAAGATATTTTGAGAATGTTTTGGAATATCCACATTTCAAAAGCCTGAATTTTATTTTCTATTACCTGAGTCATTGTTTAACTTTTAAGCCAATTTTAGACAGTGAAGTAAACATAGCAACATACAACTGTAATCTTCAGATCTAAACAGTAGCATTTACACAATAAAAGTGGTTTTACATTTAGAAAGAAATCTCTGGCTCTTTTTATTCTAGATTTGATTTCAATGGAGGGTTTTTTGTCTAAAATTGTTCTTAAATAGAAATCTAAAAATGACTGCAAACAATTTAAATCGGCACGTAATTGAGTCATTGTCAAACTTGTTTGCTCCGCTTTTCATTTAACACTTCTATTCGCCTCTATTTTATGATAAAAATAAAAAATCTACTAAGTACGTGACATTTAAAATAATATTGCCTATCAAGTATTTTTATTCTTTTTCCCTTTCCAGATCAGTTTCATATTTACAATTAAATGTTTTGCTTTTTCCAGTTCAACAGTTTTAAAAATTGTGAGCGATTTTCTAGATGAAGTTTCTGATGATACATCTGACGAAGATCTTCTCAGTCAAAGTAAAGGTGTTTCTGCCATGATTGCTGGCAATAACATAGTCACATTTGATGGCAGCTTTTACACATTTGCGGGAGCATGCAGTTACACTCTTGCTGGTGATCTGATAACCGATTCATTCTCCGTCATACTCAATTATGAAATGAAGGTAAATAAAGAAAAATATAAACTTGATGGTTTAGTTTTTATGAGATCACTTAAATAAGAACCATGGGAGATTTTGAGTCTGCAAACTAAATTATACCACACAGCTAAATTAAATTTATTTACCTTTTCCTGCAAACTTACAATATTAATTCAAATGCCATAAGCAATTCCTTGAGTTACTATTTCACTTCTACCTTTGTAGATCTACGGTGACCCCTTTCTGTATTTCTGAGATACTGAATTACAGTGCCTTTCCCATCTGTAGTCTCATCATAGTCTACAATTTTAAAAGGATTCAAGATTATAACTCTTCTCCTTCTAATTCATTATGAAGGTGATTGCAGATGCATGCTGTGTTAATTCTATTTCAGTTTTTTCCCTTGTCCGTTATTACAGAGGTTGTGATTTATTTGGCCAGCATTTTGCTGTGACTCCACTCATTCTATTTTACATTCTTATTCATGTTACTCCCACGAGTAGCTAACAAAATGAAGTACAGGGTCCTGCATGCATACGGAAGGTCAACATGTACCAGGAGATCACTGGGTTTTCTAGAACTCTGATATACCATTAGGCCTGTGCCATTCATTCCATCAGAACAGGTCGCTTTATACTTTTATCATTAGCCAAGCAATGTAGTAAATGTATGTGTCTTGAGTAGATGAGTGAGAGTAGTATGAGCTAAACGTATGGTGGATTTGCTACACCCATCCACCAGAAAACAATTCCTTGTTATGATTATTGTCTGAAAACAATCATAAAATAGTTTAATATATGCATATTTTTATTTCAGAATAATAAACCAAAAAAGAAGTCGTTGACAGTTTTAACAGCAAATAATTCAGTAGAACTTGGCTGGGATTATTCCGTCTCTGTAGACGGACGCAAGTTAGATCTACCTGCAGAAATAGAATCTAATACAGTTATACATCGTAGAGTCAATGAAATGATCATGCACAGTTTGTTGGGCTACACGATCAAATGTGACTTTGCAGCTGACATTTGTACATTCACTTTAAGTTTATATAATTTTGGGAAAACTGGAGGTCTACTTGGGACATATAATAACCACAATTTTGATGATTTAACTTCCCCTGATGGAAAGGTCTTGAAGTTGAATGAGTTTGTAAACTCTTGGGTGGTTGGAGACAGTGAAGAATTTGATCAGTGCAGTATGAAGTTAGAGAGCGAATACAAGGATCAGGATCAGGATCATGCAGATTTTTATAATTGTGAAACATACTTTGCTTTTTCTGAGTCATCACTGAGTAAATGTTTCAACTCTGTCGATCCAAGATTGTTTTATCAGATGTGCCAGTCAAACTTAGCTTATGAGAAGGATCCTGATCAAGCCTTGTTCTTAACAATTGAAGCTTATCTTTATAAATGCAGTCAGGAAGGAATAAATTTATCTTTTCCTAAAGAATTATGTGAGTAATAATATTACTAATAAATTTTGTAAATTCTATATTTCTTAATTGTAAAACTGATAACAATCTTCTTTTACAATTATTTATATATATTCGTAATGATTGTTAGTCATATATAATTGATGAACATGTTTTACTTTACCTCTCCTTATTCAATCTGTGAATACTCATAGACTTTCGGAGAGTTTGTATTGCAAAACATAAAAATATTGTGCTCAAATAATAATTAATTTTAGTACCATTTTTTATAATGTATTCACAATTTTTGGCTGTAAAGCTACATTTTTAACTTCAAAAAATCAAAAATATTTTAATCTTAAAATTGGTCCTATCAGTTTTTATTAAAATTTCCTTAAATGAAACAAATAGACTTTAAATAATGAACCAAAATATTATAGATTGTATTCAACTAAAAAATCTAATTTGAAAGAGACTGACAATAAAAACAAGAAAAATTTCTTTAAAATTCTTAAGAATCAGCTCAAATTTTATTGTCAAAATCCACTGAAAATATTTAATAGTAATGTTTAAATTTGTACTGAAATGTTTACAGCGAACTGTATAGATGGCTATGTAAAGTTTAGCAACTTAACAAGATCGGCTGATATTGTGTTTGTGGTTGAAGATGCCAACTGCACTACAGATTCTAATTTAGGCAACATTGCTAAGAAATTGGATACAGCTCTGAAAACAAATAAAATAAATGACACCCGTTTCGCTGTAGTGTCTTTTGGTGGTCATATTCTCAGTACGCCAAATATTAAAACTGTTAATGGACAGTTGATCTGGACAGACAAGGCAAAAGACGTTGAAAATATGTTGACAAGGTAATTTAGAAAACTTAATGCATCTTGTACTTAAATGTTATCTTTGTTATTACTACCTTAAGCTTATTTTATTACTAATAGTTAGTACTAAAAATTTTACATATTTAACAGAAAGTATCTTTTCAATTAAACCCCTCTCCCATTTTCGTCTATGTAATTCAAAAGGGAACATTTGAATTTTCTAATTCTTTATCCATCATTTAAATCTTACAGTGGAACCCTATTAGAACAAACTTCAAATATAACTGAAAGCCAATGGAGTATGTATAATACAACATTTAAGAAAAGTACTGTTCTCAAATGACTTGTGAAATTTATTTTTTGTCTTTAGGAAACCCACTAATATAGTTCCTGCTTCGGAACCACCATCAGCCTATGAAGCACTGAACTTTGCATCTTCCTTACCATACAGAGTCGGAGTATCAAAAACTATAATCTTAGTTTCCTGCGGCAATTGTGCTGACGAGGACCGTTACAATGAACTTATGAAAATGTTATTGAAGAAAGATATAACGTTGCATATTTTGCAAAATAATGTAATAACAGGACTTAACGGCAAAGCAAAAACTGTATTTGGTGCTGATTCCAATGGAGCTTATACTCGGAGAAATATTAAAAATCTGTCTCCAAGTCTGCCTTTATTGAAAAAGGTAATTATTTTCATTGAATTTTTTATGAAAATGAATTTGCACAGGTAGTCCATTCTTTTTTTCTAAATGGACATTAAGAGTTCTGATATCTTAGTTAAAAATTAAAATTAATTAAAGTTCAGAAAAATGCATGAACATTTTCACACAAAAATCCTGTCCCAAAAATATAATTCTGAAGCTATTAAAAAAAATGAACAAAAAACAGACCAAAAAATAATTTCAAACTATAAATTTCATTTACTTGTAAAATTTAGTACAAAGTAGGCCTCACTTAAAATTTCATGAATTATTAACTTTATGTGATAAAATCAAAGTAACTAACTAACCAAGTTTAAAAAATTAGGCCAATTTCTCAGTGTTCTCAGTAGATCTGACCACCCTCCTTATATGTTTTGTTCTGAAGCTATGGGTAGTTACACAACTACAGAATTACCATTTAGTACCAGTATGTATCCAAAACAAATATACCTGCCAGTCTAAATTTATATATTTTTTTTAGGTTTCACTACCTAAAGACTTGTGCACTCCAACTGCGTTGGACACAAATGGAACTGTTTTTAATTTGGATTTGAACAAAAAGGTGTTAGATGTATGGTCCAGTGTTGTTGCAAAATCATTAGAGCCAAAAAATTGTCAGATATTTCGATGTGTGCAAGAAAGGGATGGTTCAGTCATGTTTGTTGGTGAAAGCTGTTCATCTTCGGAGACATCAGAAGAAGAATTAATTTTAGATCTGGGAAGTGGGAAGGCAAGTAAATCTAGAATACAATCAGTTATTTGTTATTACAGTAAGCTCCAGGTACAGTTTAGTCTCAGTATAGATAAAATAAAATAAAGATAAGGGACTTTATGAGTTTAAGTACAAGCACAGTAATTTTAAAATAAAAATGTATGACTTTTATCGATAGTGCCAATGTGACTATTCTGTAATGAATTTTATTAATTGCAGTAATATTAGCTCAAAATAAAATCTGCATAAAGTTCTTCTAAAATTCAAGTGTGTATAATGTCTAAGTCACTATTCATATCTTATTTAATAATTATATGGTTTCAGTTCTCTGAACAAAATAAATACTGTAGTTGGGATTAAAGTGGATTTTGATTGGAAGCTACAGTTTGACCCATAAAAGAAATTGCCTGACCTTAAAACATTATAACATTGCAGTCAGTTAGTGTATAGAAATTTCAGATATACCAAATTAAAGCGTGTTTTTTGTCTATAAATCTGTATTAATTTAATTAACACAATTACCAAATGTCAGTCTTATATTTCACTAAATTTACTGGAAAACACGATTTTCTACTACTAGCTACTTTGAAGGTTCATTACTTTAATTTTAATTTTTCTAACACAACAATGCTGTTGAACTATGTTAATGTTCGTGCTGAATTTGACAAACTTTTGACAAAAACTGTAATTTAGATGAATTTCTTTTAAAAAAGTGCTCATTTTGTTACCAGCAACATTACCGAAATAATTCCTTAATAAAGTCCATAATTTTACAACAGTATTATCAAGACTTATGTTCACTCTTTAAATTTTAAATTATTTTTAATGAGTAAAATGGGTTACATGCATATGCCCTAGTTAGTTAAGCATCCTAAAAAAAAAAAAAAAAAAAAAAAAAAAAAAAAAAAAAAATAGAAGAGTTTGAAAGATTTTTCATAAACAAACGATTATGATTCAGATTTAAATGATAACCATACGCCGTGAGAAACCCTACATGGCAACCCCGTTGCATAACGGTCGATTTTCTGAAGTAGACTGGTGAGTGTAAATTTCATTGTAGTTGTAAAAAAAGTAATTGAAACAAACTACAATAATAATAACAATTATAATTAATTGCATTAATAAAAAACCTAGAAAATAATAACATTAAAATGGAACAGTTGTTAAGCTACCCGACAGTACTTTGATACTACACACCAGTACAATAAAGTGGTACTAGATTTTATTGATCTAGATCTTGATAATAATGTTGCAAAATTACAGACATCAGTTAATTTCATTAAAGTTACTGGTGACAAAATGAGCATTTTTTAAAAGAAATTCACCATGACTTCAATTTTCGTCAAATTTGGCAGAAACATTAACAAACACCATAACATAACTGAACAGCATTGTTGTGGAATAAAAACTGACAAAGTTATTTTGTCAGAACCTTCAAAGTAGCTACTAGCAGAAAAACTGTGTGAAAATCATGTTTTTTGGTAAATTTAATGAAATATGAAACTGATGTTTGGTAATTATATAACAGAATTAACATAGACAAAATAAGATGCTTTAAATTGGTATATCTGAAATTTCTGTACATAAGCCAACTGAAACATTATAACGTCCTAAACACAGGTGTTTTCTTTTGTGGGCCAGGCTATAGCAGGCCTACAGCGGAATACATTACACAAATTCATAGATAAGTAATTATACAAGTAAAAACCTTTTTTTGCTGCTCAGAAAGTAAAAGAAGTACAGTAACTGTAGATATATTTACTCAGTCCAGTAAACATACATAAACTATAATATTTTATATTGACAGAGATTGGAAAATTAATTTTAAAAAACTTTTTTTCAGACAATGGAATACTCTTCAGGTTCAGATTCTAGAAACATGGAAGAAGCTGACTACTATTTTAAAAGATGAGTTTTATTTTCAACCCAAACTGTAAATAGTAATGTTATTTAGTATATTATAAGTAGGGACCATATTCAAAACACTGAACACACAACTATGAATGTGAAAGAACAACATTAGCTAATCAATCCTGGGAAAAATTCCAATTAATCTTCTTTGCCAAGCAATGTAAATTTTTAACTTTAAGATTATATGAAATTATTTTTCATATAACATCCTTTAAGCCAAAATCTTTGATTCAATTTGGCAAAATTATACTTTTTCATGATTGGGTAAATCGAAAAATGAATTGTCAGTTACACGATATTCAGGAATTTTTTAATCAAAAATGTATATTTTCCTGAATATATATATATATATATATATATATATATATATATATATATATATATAACATAATGTTTTACAACTTTTTTCAAAATGTATTGTCATTAGTGTTACCAATTGGTAGGTAATTATTCGATTTGCTGCTGATTTTGAGACATGCGGGTATACATGAGGGTGTCTCACTAATGTACAAAAATTATAAAAAAAAAATTACTTGCATTCCTAATTAATTCCTTAGTTCTACTAAGTATTAAAAACTTTAGTTTGAATGTTATTATCTGTAGGTTGGTAGAAATATATAAAGAAACTGTTTTTTTAAATGTGCAGAAGACTAAAATAGTGTTATATCACTTTCTCTCTGCATCAGCTGATTTTTGTTGCAGGATTTATAACATTTTTTCTAAAACCACTGGTTTCAAAAATAGATAGGTTTGTTAATGTTTAATAAAATAAAATTTTTAATCATTGTTTTAACAATTCAGAACTTACTGGTTTTGATAATTATTTTATATGTTATCTAGATTTTTTTTTATTTTTTACCTTTTATCCTATCACAATTACCAATATTTTTGTAGTCCATATAAAATACTTGAAAAAAGAATAAATTATATAATAGATAATTGCAATTATTTGAAAACGTCAAAATTAAATTATAAAATAAATTAAAGTATATTAGTGTACCAACTTTAATCATATATTAAGCTCTTGTATTATTTTTGTAAATAATACAAAAACCAAAAACCTTAATTTTAATACATAATGAAACAGCTAGTTTGTTTAAATCCAAATGAAAATGTCTGTCTTAAAGTAAAAACAAAAAGTATTAAAATAATGTCAACTAAGTTTTAAAAAATCAAATAAATTTAAACCACCAAAGGGTCTTGGTCTGGTGTGGTCTCAACCAAATCAGTCATATAACCACAATAAAGAAAAACAATTTAGGACAAATTCAAATTTCTAACACATGGCATTAGTTTTATGGTTGGTTACTTGAGTACAAACATCTTCCTAATTGATGCAAGTAGAATTTTATCACATACTGATGGACTCTTTCTTGTCCTTTTTTAATAAATCTAGTATTATTATGTGGATGTACTGTCAAAAATAATTAACTTAATAAGAATAATGATAAGTAAAATTATCATTTTCAAACTTAGTAATGTTTGACCAACTTATTTTTAGAGAAAATTAATGAAAAATATAATTTCAGTTGTATATTCATGAAATTTATGTTGGTTTTAACTGGACATGGAAATCATGAATTTTGGAAAAAAGTTGACTACAAAAACCATTCGACCAAATACAATTTTGTATTGTGCTTCATATGTAATGTAGAAAGAATTACTTTTGTTAATCTGTTAACAAAATTAATTGAAAACATTAATGTTTGTTTCTAAAAACTTCTTACAGTATAAAATGTTTTAACAAATTGTAAATTTGGAAAAAAGGATATGTAATAAAGATGTATATATTTGATATTTGAAATGTGACTTAAATCCTGGAAATTTATTTTTATACAAAAATTATAAAGCATAACAGTGCAATTATATATAATTACAGTACAGCAATGAAATATCAGTGCTTCTGTTGAACAATTTTTGAAGTTTTGATAATAGTTGAAACATGAACATGTTTGTCAATCAGATTGAGAGCTAGGAGCAGATACTGTACTGTAATATAGAATTTACATTGAAAACGTTTAATAAATCAAGTCAAGTTCTTACATGAATAAGTATATAAATAAATTATTAACATAAATACAAATATTTTAACAATTCACAACCATTTTAACGTGAACTAAATAATCCAATACAGGCTTCTTGCAGAGCTCGCATACAGCCTACCTGGGCCGAATAACCTCCTGCACATTCTTCTATACTCGCTGCTTTCATATGCACTAAAAATCCTTTTGCCACAATATCATTCCAATTGGCGATTTCTGGGCCATTTCGTTCAAGCACAGGAGCTGTGTACATGTACAATGGACCATCCTCTAACTTTTGGATGGACTGACTTTGCAAGTTCTGTCTAGTAAATTTAATACCCGTAGAAAACTGTGTTGCTCTAACGGGCGCAGATATCTGTTTCATTTCCTCTTTGACAGCAAGATTATTTTGAGCAAAAGTATTTACAATATTTTTTGCATCAGCATTAGAAAACATCAATTCATCAATTAAAGCTTCTTTTTCTCTAATTTTTTTCTTTTTAAGTTCTAACTCTTCTTTTATGAGTTCTTTTTTTCTGATTTCATCTAATTGTTTTTCTTCTTCTATTAGTTCTTCCAGTTCCAATTCTTCTCGGCCAATTTTAATTTTATTTTTAAGTATACTTTCTTTATTTTCTTTTTTATATTGTTCAATTCTTTTATTGGTTTCTACAACATCAATGTTATTTGTTAAATTAAATATTATGTTTTCAACCTCTTCTAAATAATCATTATATTCTCGTAAGGACAAAAAATCTTCTTCCTTTTTATTAAAATCTCTTAATACTCTTTTCCTAATATCTACTTCTTTTTCTACGCATGGATCTTCAAACAGTTGCACTCTAAAATTGCTTCTTCTTAAAGGAACATTGCATTCAGGACACGATCCAGAACCTGAATTAAAAAGATGTGATTAAAATAATAAACTATAAAACTGATGTTAAAAAACAATTTAATGTACCATTTACTCTGTTACTAACATTAAGGTTGTGCGATCAAAAAAACAATTATGGATATTTTGGCTTAAAATAACTCACACATGTTTGGAGACATGTTATTTTCACATTTAAATTAAAAAAAAATTTGTTTAGCGTTTTAGGGGGGTTTTTAATGGTCTTTTTTGTGTTTTAGTCAATCCACACCCACGTGTAAACGGAAGAAGCAATTTAAACCTAATTTTGGAGTTATATGCTACTAAACATGACCAATACCCTAATTACCCTCATTTTGCCATATCGGACATTTTGGCAAAACTGTTTTTTTAAAAAAATTTAAAAATATATTTTTTATTGAATCAAAATTTAAACTTCATAGCGAGGTGAAGATAGGTTTGAAGGTTATTTTCCAAAAAAATATCTGTTCTAGATGGAATCGTTTAGCCGTGGGGGTGTTTTAAAAAAATTGGCCTACTCCTGCAAATGAAAAGATGCAACCCGCAATCTTCGTTCTCTTTCTAACACTCGCGCTCTCTCTTGCTCCCTCTCCTCCACCAGCTTGTCAATTCCCCCACTTGGTCACTCGCTACATTCGTCAACCAGTTGTTTTCCTAGAACCTTCTACTGTAACTGTCTGATTGCCTCTTTTGCACTACTATTGGATTTTGCTCATTATAAACTACTCATTTTTGATTCATTGTTAAAGTAAACGAATAATAATGTGATAAATTTAGTTACACCATTGCCTTTATTGGTTTTTCCTGAACCAATTTAAAGGGTACACATTTAATTCTTTAAAAAAAAATTATATACAATTTGTTTGAGAATAATGTCACAAAACAAAATTTTCATAGTCTTTTGTTTTGACTAAAACCAGATCAAGAGTTTTTGAGATAAAATCTCTTTTGCAGTGATTTTTATCTGTGATGTCCTGAATATAACTGAAATTTTTCAAATCTTTATTTTGATTCTACACCCAGTTATTAAATTTTCCCCAATATACTGTTCATTCCGCTTGTAATAATACTGTATTAATAAAATGATATGTATATAATAGGCATGATACCATTAGTTGGAAAGATATACAATACATTTCACAAAAGAAAATGTTAAATATTTATTTCAATTATTATTGAATAATTATTTATAATTGATAATTATAAAAGATTCGCGGTAAAGGTACAATCTATAAAGGTACTTATAAAGAATCAATTTTTGTTTTGTAATTCAAATAAAACAAATGCTATGTTTGAAATAATATACATTAAGATCGAGTAGAAAGAGAGGGAAGGAATATTGAATGAATTCGACTGCATTAATCAGAATCGTAATGCATCTGGGGAAAATAACTCATTTCGGAGAATCGTGTAGTGTACAATGATCGAGTACGCCATTCAAATCAAAGAACCGAGTACTCGATTCTTACTATACTATCCTATCACTACGAGAGTGGAAGTGAAAAGGGAAGGGTGAAAATTATTTTCACATCGCTTGTATTACCGTAAATCGCAACCATATAATATAATAGGTTCTTATCATTTTTAAGAATCTGCAATAATTAAAATAATTATTTATTTGACTTTGGGCGAATAATGTGAAAACATGAGAAGAAGCAGGAAGTATAAGAGGTGTGTTCAGAAAGTAACGAGAATTTTTAAATTTCGCGGGCTTAGAGACTCTCATTGTCACACAATTTTTTTATTATGTTGGTATACATGCCCTTGAAGTATGATAAAACTTTCAGCTGTTTTCATTGTTGACTTTGTCTGCGACAGCCACTAAGGTTAGACGTGTTTTTATGAGCTCGGCGATTTTCGTTTGTTAAAAGAAATAGAACAAAGAATTTGTATCACATTTTGCTTAAAAAATGGAATACAGTGTAACAAAGTGTGTGAAATGTTAACAAAGGCCTATGGTGAGTCTCCAATGAGTAAAACAAGAGTTTACGAGTAGTATAAGCGTTTCCAAGAAGGTCGTGAAGAAGTTGAAGAGGACGAACGCCCTGGACGCCCCAGCACATCAACAACCGATGAAAACGTGGAAAAAGTGAAAGAAATGGTTATGAACAATCGCTGAATCACAATTAGAGAGGTCGCTGATGACGTTGGCATATCGATTGGATCATATCATGACATTGTTTCCAATGTTTTGTGTATGAAACGCGTGGCAGCAAAATTCGTTCCAAAATTGTTGAATTTTGAACAAAAACAGCGGCGAATGGAAGTTGCTCAGGAGTCACTAAATAAAGTCAATGATGATGCAGAATTACTGAAACGTATTATAACAGGTGACGAAACATGGGTTTACGGATATGACGTCGAAACTAAGGCTCAATCATACCTATTCATTTGATACCTATATTCATTACAATATTTACATCCAGTACATAGTTTACGATATCTATGTACGCTTTACTTTATGGTATTTATATACAATACCTACACTCTTTACAATATTTACATCCAATACATAGCTTACGATATCTATGTACGCTTTACTTTATGGTATTTACATACAATACATACATTTTTTACAATATTTACATCCGATACATAGTTTACGATATCTATGTACGCTTTACTTTATTGTATTTACATACAATACCTACATTCTTTACAATATTTACATCTGATACATAGCTTACGATATCTATGTACGCTTTACTTTATGGTATTTACATACAATACCTACATTTTTTACAATATTTACACCCGATGTATAGCTTACGATATCTATGTACGCTTTACTTTAGAGTATTTACATACAATAACTACATTCTTTACGATATTTACATAAGATATATAGCTTATCTTAATATATAAAAGAAGAAGTCCTGACTGACTCATTGACTGAGTGACTGACTGACTGATTCATAATCAATGTAGAGCCAAAACTATTTTAGCTGGCGACTTGAAATTTTGAGTGTACATTTATGTTACCATATAGGCGTGCACTAAGAAAGGATTTTGCAAAAAATTGATTTTAACGCCATTAAACTTTTTACCCATTCTAACTTTAATAATCAACGTACAGCTGACTATTGTAGCTAGAGACTTGAAATTTTCAGGGTACCTTCTTACAAAATCTCGAAGTGTACTAAGAAAGGATTTTTAATTTTTTTGTTTAACGTGATCAAAATACTTTCCAGTCTAACTTTATTAATCAACGTACAACCGAGACTATTATAGCTAGACTTGAAATTTTCAGGGTACCTTCTTACAAAATGTCGAGGTGCACTAAGAAAGGATTTTGAAAAAATTGATTTTAATACCATTAAACTACTTACCCAGTCCAACTTTAATAATAAATGTACAGCCGAAGCTATTATAGTTAGAGAATTGAAATTTTCAGGGTTACCACCACATGTAGGGGTGCACTGAAAAACGATTTTCCAGTATTCAACCCCTAAAGAGGTAAAAAAGAAGTACAACAATTTTTATTGGAAAAAATATGTTTTTCATATGACCTTCTTAAAGCGTAACATAGTCACTCTTAAATATAAGTAATAAAATATATTTTTCACCATTTCCCAAAACTCATTCCCTAAAGAGATTGAAAGGGGTAGAAAATGTAAAATAGGGTATGCAATTTTACGTAATTCTCGCTGCCTAGATTACGGTTTTTAATATATTAGTTTCCGAGATTCCGTTACAGCAGACCTAAATATTTAGATTTAAAAGATACAAATGCGTTCTTTAAACTGACTGAATTCCACATTTTTTGTAACTGCCTGACCTAATACTTACATACGCTTTATTATATGACAGTTTGTAGTTAAATGCTTTCGGGATGCATTAAAAGGCAATTTCAACAAACTTTTTAACTGTAGACTTGGGGAAGAGTTTTTCACCACTTGGTGGTTTTTATTTAGATTTTTACTAGCCTAGGTACTGCAATTGTTAAATGGGAAAAAAGTAATTTTAGATTGGTGATTAAAGAAAAGCTTGTATTGTTAAACTTTTTAAATGTTTTTCCTTCAGCCTAATCATACACAATATAATTATTTTGTCGTGCTGATTAATTTGGTTTATATCATCAAATTGGCTTTTTACCTATATGAACAGTGATCGTTCTGATCAGCATACTCGGCAGGTTCTTAAATTTTAGAAGCTTTTATTTCATTATCAATGTTCAAGGTTTATTACTCCAAATCATATTTATCTGAACACACAAATGCACACAAATCCTGACGTCGCGGTTCATTTTTGCATTTTTATTTTACATTTTATTTTCATTTAATTCAATTTTAATGTTTTAAATGCTAATTTATACAGTTTTTAATACTGATTACGATAGCGAAATCAAATTTTTATAGAAAGTATTGCGTAAAAAACTTACAAAATTCACGGCTTTTCATTTTTGTATTTCTATTGTAGAACAAAAAATTAATAAATTTAAAATGTTTTTATTTTAAACAAAAACAGCATATTTAAGAAATTTGCTTCCATCAGGTCAGCGAGTAGCGTGCTATAATTACAAATACAAGTTGGAATAGGCAAACTACAATATAAGTCAAAAAGTGACATTCTGTAAAAACAGAAAAATATAACGCATGAATGTGAAGTTCTGTTTCGTAAATTGCATGGAAAGATGTCATAGCATTTAGCCAGCCATGAAAAAAATGCTCAAGTAAGCATAAGGTCTGATAAAGCCCACAGTTACCTAAGGAACCAAGAAAAGTGTGGAGCATGGAGGGGGAACCACAAAACACAAAGCGGCTGGAGGGGAAATGTTCGACTGGCAAAAATAGCCCCTAGAGCGAGTGGCCTGTGATCTAGCGGACAAAGTTTGTCAGCGGACGTGATCGCACAACCTTAAATACTTGGAGTGGTAAGCACTCCAAATGCCTGTGTTGAGTCATATATTTCAACTAAAAATTAACTCTGGTCACTTACTGTCTAGCGTTTTCAATTGAAATGCTACATTTTGTTCATCTGTATTGTATATGATAACTGCATTCACAATTAAAACGATTATTTTAAAAAAAAAAAAAAATACCCTGTGACTGCCATAACACTTACAAATTAAAAAAGATTTAATGTTTCTCTACTGTAATAAACATTAAAATAATAATAAGTTGGCATGTTAGCTGCCTTTAAGCTCACTTATAAAAATGGCAATAAAATTTTGAAATGCTGATTTATACAAATTTAATATAATTCATAATTCTACAATGGTGCAAATCAAATTAAGTTATTGTACACAGCTTAAAACAGACACTGATATACAATAATTTAAACAAACAGGAGTGATTAAATACTTATTTAAATTATAAAAAAAGATTAAGTCTAATCTAGTTGTAAAAACCACTACATAGTTTCTTTTGTACATAGTGTATTTCTCCTTAAACAACTTCTTAACACCATATTATTTCTAAGGAAAAAAACTGTTAGTTTCAAATAACAATAATGACAAAAATTCTCTATTTTGTAATGGCCCACATTTTTATTTGATTTCTTTTCTATCTCTAATATTTAAATATTTAAAAGCAAAAAAGTGTATTTTCAATATGGTGGCCATAGCATAGCTTGAATTTTAGGGGACTTTTAGTATGTTCCACCGGAAAATGTACACAATATCTGAACGAAATTTCTTGCTGGTGCTATTTTTTCCAAGATTCAAGCGATTGTTTACTTATTTCTACTATATAAAACTACCTAGTGGTAGTAACTTACACACTACTTTTTAAGGTTTGCTTATTTACAATAGTTTAATCTTATAGCAATAATTTTAACTACATATTTTTAAGCCTCTTTTATACTACCTAAATAAATCTCAGGATTTTTGTTCAGAAAGACTCTTGTAATACTGCAATAGGTTTTTTGCCAGAAGAAAAAACATGCACACAGTGGTGCCTGCCTAGCTGCACTCAGTCAACTAGTGGGTTTTAAATGGGAAATAATCTGAGATAGGATTCAGCACCCTTTGGACCTACAGATCTGGCCAAAAACTCGTTCTACATTAAACTGTCCTGCAGTTATTTCAAAAAAAGCATGACAAAAAAACTCGTTTTTACTCAAACTAACATCAAAGAAAAAATTAAACATTAAATACGTGTAACATTAAGTAATGCATAATTAAGATTTCCTTGATGTTGGGACCCATCAAATACATTCAAAAGGCTTAAAAACCTCCGCTCCATCATTAATATTCATGCTTTATCAAAAACCTGCATAGAATTGTTTTGAAAAAAACTACCATAATTACCAGATTTGTTTTTCACTTAATTTTCAAGAAACAAATATTTTTGATTGGTAGTGACAGGAATACATGAGAAATCTAGTAATTAAAGTAAAATAAGGCCTCTATCAGTTATGGATATGGTAGGCCTTTTAAATGTAAAAAGAAAATTGATTAAACACCATCATTTAAAAATAGTTTTTGAATAAAGTATTATTTGAGGCAGAAAAGAATTATTTGACACAATACATTTATACAGGCCTACCTTGTGTTATGAAAAAGCATTTTTTTAACTTACCTTTCAAGAACAATAGTTCAACACAATTTTCACAAAGCGCATGACCACAAACATTTACCATGAGTTTCAATGATGGGTTGCGATATTTTGTAGTTTTGCACCGTGGACATGCTTGGTCATCCATTGTTATTTACTAAAAAAAAGTTACATTCACAAGAAAATTATTGACCTATTTATATAATAGATAGCACTGTACAAAAGGTATTGTGATGTGTGCTATTTGCAACAGTATAACTGTAAAAACTCTACAGATGAAGTGAGAGTAAAATAAATATTAAAAAATCAATGCTATTTCAATGGTTATGTTAACTATTTGTATTTTTGTACAATTTTTAACATTTATAACAAACTATTTATTTTAGATAAATGTTTGGAATGCTATTTCTCATGACAAAATTTTCGTTTTACATCTATGAAAAAACTATTAATGTTAACATTATTTAGATGTGTTAGAACACTGTGCATATCCACAGTTACAACCTGGTATTATTTTACAGCAAGGTGGTGCCCTCACTGTACTAGAGCTTATTTCTTAGTCACTTGATAATAATTTTTCTGGTCAATAGACTGGGCATGTTAGTCTCATGGTGGCCTTCATTTTGTGATTTTTTCATCTGGCGTTTTTTTCAAATATCAACTTTACAAGTCTAAAATCTAAAATATTCAAGAGCTAAGATTAAGAATACAGAATGCCTTCATTAACTACAGTAATGAAATACACCATGCAGTGTGTGTCAGAATTAAAACAACAAATATAATTTCTTTTGGTTAAGAATGGGGATCAATTCAAGATTTACTAAGAAAAATTCAACAAAACTTAAGGATATATATTTTTTTTTACTTCCCATAAAAATAAAATTTGTATATGTTTTTCACTGAAATATTTCCTTAAAAGTTTGTTTTCTGATTAGAAGCTGGTGAAATTTCTTAAGTTTTTTTACTAATCTATAGACACTTCTAATAAAAATATAACTCTTTTGGTGCAATTATAACAACTTCAATTTAGCAATTAAAAAGAGAATTTTTCTTAAACTCATCTTAATGTTCAAGAGTGACTAATTTCCAATAATCATATAAGCCTATCAATATTATAATAATAAAATGTGTGTGTGTGTGTGTGTGTGTGTGTGTGTGTGTGTGTGTGTGTGTGTGTGTGTGTGTGTGTGTGTGTACACTTGTGATGTAGTCAAACATGGCACAGAAATCTAAAACTTTTAATGTAGGTACCCAAAAGAATGCTTGGACAACGCCTCAAAGCCGATAAAAATTTCTAATTGGGCTATTTTTTTAAAAAAATTACAGGCTAATTTTAAGCCTCAGTAGTTTTTTGAACTTATTGAATATTAGATATCTTATAAGGCAGTTGCAAATTAAAAAAAAAAATGTATATCAAACTTACACTTCACTGTGGTCACCATGACTAAATGTTTATAAAGTAATTTTTGCTATAGACGACAATGCAGTACTTGGTCCTACCCAAAAGTTTGGAGAATTTGAATTCCACGTGCAAACCGTTTGTCGTGTGATCTGCTGCCGATAGAGTGTGTAAACTGTCTAGGGGAGGACTTTGTGAATTAGTATGCCAACCACTGTGACAGTGAGAGCCTGCACTGTGTAATGTTGTTTGCAGTGATTTTTTAAACTAGTGTAAATGGCAAACTTTCAGAAGCACAGAACGTGCATCAAAATTTTTAGTTTTAAAAAACTGCTACAAAAACCTATCACATACATGTAAAAGCATTTGTTGAAAATGCTATAAGTTAAAGTAACACCTTTTTTGTGATACAAACGCTTTAAGGATGGATGAATGTCTACTGATGACGATGAGCCTTCTGGACAACCATCAACAAGCAAAACTCCAGAAAAACTGTGAAAGTGTGAGGCTACTGCGGATTATAGACAAACAATACATGATATATGCACAATCATAAGAATGTCATACCGGTCCGTGCAATATCTTGTCAGACGTTTTAGACATGAGACACATTGTTACAAAATTTCTACTGAGACTGCTGGGCAGCAACCAAAAATATCATTGCATAGCTGTTTGCACTGAACTGGAAATTGCAGCAAGAGATGACCCCATCTTTATCTCCAATGTTGTAATCAGTGATGGTACATGGGTTTACGATTATGACCCTGAAACTAAACAGCGTCTTTGCAGTGGAAGTCATCATCTTACCCACAGCCAAAAAAGCACTTCTAGCGCAGCAATGTGAAGTCCATGTTGTTGTTTTTTGTACATCAAAGGTAATATCCACATGGAATTTGTCACTCCCTCTGGTCAAACTGTCAATAGCAAGTTTTATTGTAAAGTTTTGGAGCAGCTACGTGACAGCATTAGGCACAAACAACCAAAACAGTTAGAGAACAAGAGCTGGGTGTTCCACCATGACAATGCACCTGCACACACATACATCACTAGTCATTCAAAATGTTTTGACCTCAAAAACATGGTAGTGATTACCCACCCACTCAATTTGCCTGATTTCACCCTGTGAGACTTTTCTATTCCCCCAAAGTTGAAATTGAAAAGCTGTTGTTTTGACATAATTAAGGAGATCCAGGCAGAATCATAGGACATGATTCAAACACTTAAACTTGCAGACTTTCAGGAATGCATGGAGTCATGGAAAAACTGCTGAAATCGCTGTAACTATGCCTAAGGGGACTACTTTGAAGGAGATGGTAAAAACTATGAGTTATGGTAAGCAATTTTATTTTTATAGGAAAATTTTTTGAACTTTTGAGTAACATCTTGTATTCCACTAACGTTTAATGTATTACAAAGGAAATGACTAAGTAAACACTATTCCCAACGTTATTTCTTATTGGGCAAACATTATATACCATGTTACTTCTTACACAGGCACAACATAGGTATATTAAAAACCTCACAGGTGACATACCTATAGCATAGAGAAGGTAAGTTACAAGTATTTTTTCTCAACATATGTAATATATATATATATATATATATATATATATATATATATATATATATATATAAATATACACACAAGGTGTCAAATCAACGTCGTGGATCGCACAAGTCAGAATAGACCTACATGACGCAGAAATAGACTCAACAGACGTTGAAGACAGGAACGCATACAGGAGAAAGATGCTCAGTTGGAAGGTCCCAGAGAATGAAATCCCAATGAGAGCAGGGGTAAAATGGACGGAGGAGCGGAAGATGATCCATGGGGACAGGATGAGGGAGGTGTGGAGGATTAGAAGGAGCAAGACATGAGTCGGAGTGCTTTGCGTGATCCAACAGAGTCTATATGCAGATAATAATAATAATAATATATATATAAGAAATAAATATTTGCTAATCTAACAGTTTGGGTACAAATAGTATATATGGAAGGTTGTGCAACTGCAATATATTACAAAAGGTCCTATTAACCTAATGCTTTAAAGAGAATTAAAAGGAAATGTCATTCAATCTGTGTACCAACAGTGATGCCTGTGAACAATGTAAATGTTCTTTTTAATTGGTAATTTGAAAGTGATATAGGTATTTCTGAATTTTCACTTGTTTTATTTAAACTATCACTTTTTTTCAGCGAAAAACCGATGGGGTTATTATCGCCGACCTCACAGCCATTATTTTAAAATTTATTGTCAGTTTAGTTATAAACTTTAGTTATAATCCAAAGATTACAGTTGATTATCGATTTTCTTATAAATCACAGCATTTTTAAAGAATGATATTCATGTTCAAACTGTAGCAATAACTGTAAAATGAATATAAAACAAACGTTTCATTGCAACCGACGTGCTTATGTAAATTGCAAGCAAAAGGCTGTTTTGTCATAAAACCATTTAGGTTTTTAATGCATAACCATTTCAGGTTCTTCACATACAACAATATTAGTTATGTTAAGTTTTTTCTTAAAAAAAAGTTTCTATTGTTTTCATTATTAATTGCATTTCATTATTATTAATTAATCGTATATATCATAAAAAACACATTACTTTCAGTAGGTTACTATGCCCAGTAGTAATTTGGAGGTTATGTTTGTCATTTTCGTTATTTTCTAACTTGCTGTTGTTTCCACACTTTAGATTATTAATACTGAGCATATAATAAAACGTTTTGGCGCAAAAATTACCAAATTGGAAAACAAGTGAAGGTACAGTTTTAACGTGATACATGCCCATTACTTACATTAAATAAATACTTGTATTTTTTATTTGGGATGACTGTAATTAGGTTAAACGAAAAAATCAAAGAGACCACCAGCCTCTAATCAGCATAATTACAAGATTCGCTAATATAAACAATGACAAAAAATGACATTAAACTCTAACATTACTAAGAAAACAAAATTGAAATCATTACTTTTTAGAAACATACCCTGTACAACGTAATATTTTACTTACCTAAAAAAAACTATTCGGCAACAATATATTGATATTATAGTTTTCTTTGAAGTAAAAGAAATATTAAAATAACCTCATTATATTAGTTTACAATTAACAGATATTGTTTAAAAGTGACAAAAGTTGGTCAACTCCTGTGTTGTATTTATATTATGAATTAATTATGGATAACACAAAATAATTGTAGGATTTGAGATACAGAGATACAAACTTGCTAGTTGATCACCACGTTTGATTTTTACACAGTCTCTACTTATATTACTTTTCTGTGCTTTAAATCTTGTAATATTCTTCCACTAAAGAAATGATAAATGACATAAACCGTGCGAAAGTAGCCAAACCTGTACCGGCCCGTTTTTAGAATCCTTAAGCTATGTTTATTTGAAATAAGTTACATTAAAAACCCTGTATTAAGCGTTTGTAAATAAGTGATGAGAGAGGAATATAATGTTTGAGAAGCGAACAAAAACAAACTCTCGTGACGCATAGTCGCGTCACATAGTCTCTTTTGTTTGGTAAAACGAGTATAAATCGAAAAATCAAAAACATTTTATAATATACCGTTTAAGAGTGAAGTCGGTATATTATACCGTACGGTAAACGTACGGTAATTAAGATATAATTTTCCCACATATTTCACACTGGTATGTTGGCAACGCAAACATTGTTTGAAAACAGTTGCGGCACTTCAGCAGATGAGTGTAGTTCGTTCGAAGGAAAGTTGTTGGCCGTGTTGGGCATAAAACAAAATTACGACAAATAATTGTCTATATTTCAGGCGCCCGTTAATAATGTTCCTGTTAACAATATAACTTCAGGTAACTATATTATTCGATAGATTTAATGTAATACTTTTAGATTTTGACTTGAATATAACCTCAAATATTAGGCTATCATGTTTAAGCTGGAATTTTCATAAATATATGCAAATTATTGAAAATTTGTTCATAACACTTGTATTTTCTGCCCAATGTTGTTATTAACAAATTTCCATGAGTTACTGAAGCATCATCGTGGTATTACCCAGAACCAGGGCCTTGAAATGAACACTGATCCTGACCTCTAGGACAGTGTTTTCTCAGGGTTATATATATATATATATATATATATATATATATATATATATATATATATGTGTGTGTGTGTGTGTGTGTGTGTGTGTTTACATAATGCAAGCCCATGTTCACAATTTTAGCCTGATTTACAAAAATTAATTATGGTAATAGCTTGGATAAGTTTGATTAACCAGCAAAATATCAGTATTTTTGGCTAATTTTGTAATTTTTGTACCAAAATGCTGTAAGATGTGCCCATTAATAATAATACAAAATATAAAAGTGTAGAAGGTAAAGCAAGTTTTAAAAAAAATTACTTTTGCTAAAGTAGTAAAATTGCTTAATATATTACTACAATGCAAATGTTTTCATCACAAAAACAGTTTACTTAATGAGGATAGTTAGTAATAAGAACAATAGATTTTTTCTAATTACTTGAAGAACTTAACTAACAAGGTTTTGTGTGAAAATTGATTGTAAGCACTAACCTTATAATCCATAACCTAACAATTACTACTGCACAAAAGTAGCATAAGTGTTTTTCCCCGTATGATTTTAAAGTTGTTATTTAAAAAGTGTAATTAATAATAAGAACAATATTTTTTTTTAATCAAGACCTAACTAAAAGTAAAAGTTTATATAAAAGAAGTATTGCATGTAAGTTAGTAACCTTGTAATGACTGTTAACACAGATATAAAGTAGCCCAACGAATTCTACTTCGGTAGGTGACCTTGGCATAGTAAATCTTTGCATGCTTCATATAATGTAAACAGCAATGGCCTCACTATGTAGTTTCATTAGAAATAACTTATTGTAAGAAATTTACAGCCACCTCGGTAGCCTACTTGATAGCGTACTAGGGTTTCACCCGGGTTCGATTCCCAGCGTGGGCTTGGCATTTTCATACGGTATAAATCATCCCAACGTCTGCATTAGCCTAAGTGTGCACAATAGTCGGACGTTAAAAAAAAAAAAAAAAAAATAGCGTACTAGGCTTTCACCCTGAGGACCCGGGTTCGATTCCCGGCCAGGGCTTGGCATTTTTATACGCTATAAATTATCCCATCATAAGTGTGCACAATAGCCGGACGTTAAACACAAAAAAATGTAAGAAATTTAGCTTTCGGGTAATTTCGAATAATTGTACTTAATTGAGTATTAAAGTACTTAATAAAAGTGAAAAATATTTTAAAACTTTTTAGTTTATAAGAGGCTTGAAATGCCACAAATATAATTCCTTCAACAGTTTCAAAGAGTTTAAAAATTCATAATTTTTTGTGCCTTAAATTTTATTGAAAATCTGATTTTACCATCATGCAGCGTTAAAAAGTTCATAATTTAATATTTTGAATTTTGAAAATTTGTTGAAATTAGAAATTTTGTGATGTAGTTGGATTCGTTTTTGTATTTTCAATATAAATGAAAGTTTTCAATCATAATATGTGCATATTTTAATGCTGTTTATGATGGTGAAATCAATATTTTAAGATTGGAAACATAAGGGAAAATAGTTTCAGAAATTCACTTCTATCATGGTGGCGAGATAATGGTGTGTCTTTATTATTTTAAAGATTATGTTTACCTTAGTCTAAATCAGGAGAAAGATATTTTATGTATCTTTCTGTTCTAATACTTCCTCTATCAGTATCTGATATTTCATGTAAGCTTACTTACAGTCTAACAAATCTGGAAATAAATACACTTTGAAAATATAACACAAAATATAAAATGATTCACTGAAGTTTAAAGTTTTCTACAGAAATGAAATAGTTGTGTTAGGTCTATTTTAGAACAGAGTGTCAATGATGACATATTTTGATTAATTTTAGTAAAAGTCTAGATAGCATGACCAACAATATTAAAAGTAAATAATTTTGTTCTTGAAAATATAGACTACATTTTTCACTTATATAAAAAAGTTCTAGGTGTTCAAAAATTGATCCTGTGCTTTTTTTCAAACTTTTCTTTGCTGACAATATTACTGGTATCACAAAGTTTTATGTGATTTATTTAGGCATAACTAGTCATATACCTATTTCATTTATTTCAACAAAAAGTTAAATTTAATGACCATATCATTTTATTAAAAATACATCATTCAAAATAAAACACATTCATTAAATAGGCTTCTTTTTTCTAAAAATGTGAACTTTAAAATTAAATATTTTAAATATAAAACACATTCATTAAATATGGTTCACTTTTCTAAAAATGTAAACATTTTAAAATTAAATATTTTATTAACATTCTCATTAACTGAGATAAGGTAGGTTATTCTTTGCCAGCCATCATGAAAAATTGGCAAAGTCAGGCTTGTTCCTTTTTGTTGTGCATTAATTGGTAATTAAGTGTAGGACATAATATTGAAAAACCTTGGCTAACTAAATTTGACATGGTATTGTGAGGAATATAAATTTGAAATTAAAATTCTAGTTAAGTAAGAAGTCAGCCAGATTTCTGGATCTGCTGTTTTTGGTAACTTTAGCTTACTATATTTTGTCCATTTATAAACAAATAAAACTGTAAGTTGGATGCAAACTAAATGTATACAGAATCAAAATGTGAAGTTTATGAGAAGCCTACTATTAAATTTTATTTATATGTAGCCTGATCAGAAAGAAAAATAATTCAATAAAAATAATAGTTACAGTAAACATCTGTTTTGTTGATATGATAGAACATAATTTCGAAAATGTAACCATTTGATATCACAATTTTTTTTTATCTTACAGTTTTCAAGATATGATTTCAACTTTTTAAAATAGCTTCTTTAAATTTTAATATACTAATTTATGATGATTTTTTATTCTATGGTTTATCAGAACTTACTACTTTTATACTATGGTTTATAGTACTTATTATGGTTAAATCAGACTTTTAAAAAGCTATATTTTTTTTTAGTTTAAAGTGTCCACTATTTTGAATTGGTTTAATTGATTTCCTTGCCAAATAAAGAATTGCTACCAAAATTGATTTGTGTTCCAAGTTTGGTATTAAATCAGGCCAAAATTGCATATATATATACATATATATATATATATATATATATATATATATATATATATATATATATATATATATATATATATATATATAGTTAAATAGTTGCTTGTTTGTTTGAAGATACTGCTTGTACAGTTGCCAATGAATTGATTGTCCATAATCTATAAAGGAGTTGTTTATAGGAACTCTATTTCTCAATAGCTTCTATTTCTCCATCAGAACTAGTTTTGTATTTACCAACTGGAGTATGCTGGTAAGACAGTTTTTACAGTGATGTACTAAAAAAAATTCTCTACAGCAATACACTAAAAATCAACAGCAAATTGTCTCGTCCTACAGATTTGAAAATGTCCGGACTATTTTGGTGTCTAGCCATTTTTATAGTAAACGTTTCAGGTAATATAGTTTACAAAATATTTTCAAAATTATAAAAATACTTACAGAAGCAATAAAGTCTGCTAAAATTCATGACATACTGTAATTAGCAGATATTTTCCTGCCACTTTAGGGCCTATTATTTATAAAACCAAGCCACCTTATAGTTATATAAGGTACCTTATAAGAACTTAAAATAAGCAGATATGAAAAAAATCTGAATATATATGAACTGAAAACTAACATAATCTATTTGTCAGTCAGAGTTTTGTATATATATTTTTTTAAAGCATTAAATTAATGAATGTGGGATACTTACATCATTCTGTTGTTAGATCCAACATCGAGAAACTAAGAAGTCATCATATTTCTGAGCTCAATTAAGACAAAACTTATTAATTACAGATTTTAAAATATGATATGGTTTGCATTCATAATTTATGCATCAAAGTTTTCTTTGTTTAAACTTTAAAGCATCTTGTTTCATTAAATTAATTCAGCTAATTCACACACATTTTTTTACTGGAAAGGCAAATGAGAAGGTAAAAAAGACAAATAATTATTAGTACATTTAGAAATATTTTAACCTTCTTTTTTATGCAGTAATTTAAATTAGTTGCAAACACAGTACTGTAACTGTTAATGAAGTAATCCTTAGTCTGGGTGCATGCCAAACCTTGGTTGGCAAGACTCAAATTTGTTAATTTAAAATGCTATTTTAACACTGATTACCACAATGAAATCGTATTTGAAAAAACTGTTAGAGAAAGTAACAATTTTATTAAAATTTTGCTATTTTTAAACAGTTGAACAGATTTTGCTGGGTAACAAACTTGTCCAAATTAATATCAAAATCAATTTTTGTATCAGGTTTAAATGAATTCAGTAATATGCCTATATACCTATTATGAATATAAGAAGTAGGTACCTAAAAATGCAGGCCTACTCATTGTGGTTAGAACTAACATTGCTTAGTTTATCTAGGTTTAAGAATTTTCTCATTCTCTTATAGGACTTTATGTAAGAAATTTTCCTAGCTTTGATTGTTTCATTATCAGCTACAGAACTTCAACAATGACTTGTATAGAAGCTTTGCTACTGTAATTTTTAAACACAATAAACCTACTTGATAAGCTCATGTATGTAAAGCCAACAGTCAGCAGAAATGATTCGATAAAGTCATAACACAATAAAAGGCAATTATTGTTCAATCTGTAACTAGAGAACATTGATGTGTTTGTTCCACAGTCTTATCTTTATGGGTCTGCCAGGTTATTGTTGCATCATGTTTTATTGCAATTGTGGTTAAAATTAATGAGCTTCTTATTTTAGAAGTCATTGTGATTACATAATTTTGAAATGGGAATTGTATTCAGTTTTGAATTCAATCATGGGATTTAAAAATAAATATGTGAAACATAACTATTATTTCATAAAACCCTTCAATTGAAAATACGTTAATAAACCCTGACAAAAGTCATTTTCATTTTCTTATTTTTAATGAAATTTTAGAATTTAAAACATTGCAGTTTTTAACACTTATTGCAGAAAGTCAGTTTTTTGAAAAAATGTAAGATATAAATGTTACTAATTTCTTAAGATTTAAAATGGGCTCCATTTTGAAACTGATGAACACATGACAAAGATGGCGGCTGTCACACACTCACACATACACTTTTTAAATTACTAGATACATACAACCTTCGTTTTAATTTAATTAAAAATATCATTCAGCGGGTGCAGGGTCGTATCTTGAAATGTTACTGTATAGTTCTTGCATACTTATTTTTCATTTGTTTTTTGTATGTGTTTTTTTCTGTTTTCCTCAAATTTTATCCACCCAAATTTCTAGCGCCTCTGGGCACGTGACTAATGTGCCCATTTACTAAATCGGCATTGATATTATATACAGTACTGTATATATACATATAATATACAATACATATGTACAATACATACATATGTATTGCTGACTAATGCATATGTATGCGGTATGCATACAGTTGACGAAGTTTAACTGTGTCCGGGGACTGAGGACAGGGCAAATCGCTCGAGGGAAATCCATGCATTTCCAAAAACATTGACTCTTTTTATGGCTACTGCATCAATGTTTTTTTTATTATGTTTTTTTTACTGCATCAAAAAAAACTACCAGGCGTTAATTACAATGTAAATATTTACCATTTAACCTATTTATATACATAATTTTAAACAAATACGTATTAAATGTAAAAAAACTTTTTTTAGTGAATACTTAGTAGCTAGTGCCTTAGTTTCATAAGCAGAAATCATAGCGCGAAGTTGGTAATGCTCATTGGAACTGTCAGTTCACTGGTAGACATAAATTCATTTCAAGAATACTAATAATTTGTATGAGGCAAGCTTGACACTTTTTTACATATTAATCATGCCATCGCGAGTTTGTATTTTCTTGTCTAATAAGAAAAAATCGCCTGCCCAAAGAAGTTTTCACTTTAAAAATTGTATTCTGTATTTTATTTTACATGCTATTTTTAGGTCTAATATTTCAGTTCGTTTGCATAAGGTTAAATTAAACATATGGCATCCACCTGACAGGTGTTCGTGTCCCATTCCCCCATTGTGTTTGGTAAATTTTATGTGCATTTCCTTTCTGGGTCAATCAGTTAGTGACTTTAAAATGTCATACAAGAGTGACCTTATTGATAGTCCAGTCACCAGCCTTTTTCCCGTGGAATTTTGTTAACCAACACCGATTTTGATGAAAATTTGGGTATGAGCTCTACTTACCATTTTCTTCAATATCTACCCTGGGCCGAACCGGGCTTTTGTCCTAGAAGTAAAAGCCACTGTTTCTAGGGGTTTAAAAATTTTGTTATCAAAATAACAGCGGGAATCGATAGATTGACCAATTTTAAGCAACTTTTGTCATATAAAGTTAATACTTTCCGAGTTATTAACGATTGAAACTGTGCATTTTTCATCGAAAAACGTATGTTTTTCAACTGTTTTTTTCACGAATAAATTGAAAAGTTTTCATTTTATCGAAAAAAATCATAAGAAATAAAATTGTAGCTAATAAAAAAACAAAGAGATTGGTTGTTGAAAGACCTCCGAAAACCCAATATGGACTGAGTTATTGCTCGTCAAAGGATGGTTATTTTTCGAGAACCTCAAAAATGAAAACCTTCAACCTTAAATAACTTGAAACCAGTGCAATTTTCGGGAAAAACTCAAGAAACCTTTTTTAAAATACATAAAAAAACCTTTAAAATGAGCACTGGTAAAAGCCTTTTTCATAAGAATTAACTAACTTACAACAAAAATAAAGTCACTTCTTTTTTTTAAAAAAAAGCAACGATTACACCCTCGCCATTACCACCCAAATTGAAGTTAATCGTAACACACTTGCAGTTGACTTTATTTGAGTGTTATTGATATAATTTAAGTGATTTTACCGGTTTATAATGTTTCTTTTAGAAAAAATAATTTATTAGCCTAAATTAAAAATTGCATTTTCGTAATTTTTGAAAAAAATGCATTTTTTTTTAAATAGACCCAACAAATATTCATGATATGAAAAAAATGTTTCAAATAAAAGTTGTAGGATTTGTTTTACAAAAAATTTTGGTTTTTTTACCGTAAAAATGGAAGGAGATGTGGTGCAAAGTTTGCAGTAACGTATTATTTATAGCTCATCCGCTCCCTTTGAACTCACCCCCTTTTAAAACGAAGGGTTGAAAATTTGTTTAACCAATCTGAAATCAAAGCCCTTTAAATTCCCTACAAAATGTTTTTTTTTAAGTTTATAGCTTAAAAAATGAGGGAGTTATAGTCGAAAAACCAACTGCATTTTTTTTAATTTCGCGGCACAAATTTTGGAGGAGAGGGGCATACAAAGACAGAAAAATGGAGGATACGATCGAGCAACATCTGGCATATAGTGAAAGTATTATAATGGTCTTTTTAAATCTGTATGTATATGTGTATGTCTGTCTATATTTAGTCGAATGTTCTGAATGACGCCAGTCGTTTTCAGTTATGCTGTGCTGCTAATATCGAAAGAATATACATGTGGTCTTATTTTGTTCTTCACCTTGAATTTACATTGTAAAAATCATTGTTTATGTGTATTTAATGTTGTGTTATATGTATAAAAAAATTGTTTTGCAATAATGGGTAGTTTTCACCCCTAAAAAAATAAAAGTCCTGTTCGTTTGTTGCACAAGAATGTCAAGAGATTTACAAATAATTTGTTTAAACTTAATTACCAAATATATGTTGAAATCTACGATTTTTTAATTTTTTTTCAATAAGGGGTAGTTTTTGAAAAATACTACCCCTCAAAAATAATAAGCGCGGTTGGTTTGTTGTCCACGAATGTTAAGAGATCTTCAAATAATCCATTTAAACTAAATTTTAACCAAATACATGCTGAAATCTACGATTTTTTAATTTTTTGTAATAAGGGGTAGTTTTACCCCTAAAAAAAGTCCGGTTCGGCACAGGGTAGATTTTGAAGTAGAGGGTAAGTAGTACTTATACCCAAATTTTCATCAAAATCGGTGTTGGTTAACAAAATTCCACAGTTTTACCGTTTTTAACCGCTGGTGACTGGACTATTATTAAGCGTGATTGAAACATTTACTAGAAAAACAACTTGTACTAACGTTACAAATAGTAGGCCGATTTAAGATTCAGGGAAACAGAAAATTGATGCATCAAGAAAGATCTAAAAATGTGTTTTTGTTAGGTATATTTAGCAATAAAAATTAATTATTCAATTTACGTCGTAGTTGACAACGCGGACGAGCGTTGTCTTGATGGAAACAAATTCTATTCGTGAGCATGCCTCTCCTCTTGTTTTGAATCGCGCTGCGAAAGTTCCTTAACGTCTCACAGTAACGATCAGCATTGATTGGTGTGCCGGTATCCATGAATTTGCACAACAATAACCCCTTCCTGTCCCAAAACACTCTCGCCATGACTTTGCCAGCAGACAGTTTTTGTTTGAACTTCCGCGGCTTCAGCGACTCTGGATGTTTCTACTGACTTGATTGTTCTTTCGTTTCCGGTGTCGTATAGTGTGCCTAGGTCTCGTTCCCAGTGACAATGGATTCCAAGAATTTCTGGCCATCGGTTTCGTAGGCCTGAAGAAATTCGCGGGCCGCATCAATCCGTTGCCGTTTGTGATCTGCTGTAATCTGTCTTGGGACCCACTTTGCACACAAATTTGCTATACTCTAAATGATCTGTCAAAATTTTATCAATGGAAATCTTTCTGACATCAGCGATCATCTCGGAGGGCTCCCAAACAGTCACCCTTGCTTCTTCCACTTACGCAATCATTTCGTCCGAAACAGATAGACGTCATGAAAGTTCCTCTTTGAATTCTCTGCACCATTTGCGCACGTGTTGTATGCTCATACATTTTTCTCAGTAGACTTCACACAGTTGGATATGAATGTCCACCGGCGCAGTGTTTTTTGCACACAAAAAACGAATCACAGAGCGTAATTCGCACCTGGCGGGAGACAGAAGAGACAATTCCATTATTAACGGCTACCAAGCCAAGATTGAGCGTCGCAGAGCGCTCGCGTAGTGGGGATTGGGAGCGGAGGAACCAAGCTGCAAGCCAAGGTCACCGAATCTCGCGACTGTAGCGCCATGGAAACTTTACTTTACGGACAACCCTCGTATATTGGATCAAAATCGTTATACTGTAGGCTGTATAAATTAAGTCTCAACACTGGGGCCAATGTGTTTTAATCGGAATGTGTAAGCTATTATAATAGAATAAAATGTTTTTGTTTATCAGACAGTGACCCGCAATATCAATTTTTCATGTCTCTAAAGACTTTAAAAAAATCAGCTTTTGCCATTTTGACACAGAAATAGGCACACAGGAACATTGTCTATATGAAGCATTATGGTAGTCCATATTTTTTTAAACTTAATTTTAGTAACAAAATTGCGTTTCTAATACACACACTATACTTAAACACTTTTATTTATTACATATACTACACTTTTCGTATTTGTTATTTTAACTAAACAGTTTACAACCTTTCTTTTCATTTCGAAGTTTTTTGCAACGGCCATCTAGTCGCTAATGAATTTGTAAACAAATTACTAAGTTAAAATGATTTCTGATTTAGTTAAAAAGTCAATGTTAGCTAGCCAAATCTTACATGTCTGTTCTTTTGTGGATGAATTATTAAAATAAAATTATTTTATCTGAAATAAAACTATTAGTCCGCCTAATATGTACGAACAATTAATTTACACGTAAACTAGAGTAACTCTCAGTGAGCATATTTTTACTATACATTTTCAAAAAAAAAAAAAAAATACTGCCGTCATTTTTTGATAGCGCTTAAAAACGATTTCAGCATTTTACTCAAAAAAACGTGTTGTTAGGCTACTTTCAGAAGAAATAGGTTATACAAACTTAATAAAAACACTATTTTCTTTTAATTTTATAATTTTTTTGTAATCATGTAACACCATAGAACAGCAGACCTCGCAGTATATTAATTAGGCTAATATACAGAGCGCTCAATTAATTTGTCCGCCAATTTAACCGGTAACTGTAATATTTACGAACAATGTTACTGGACCAACTTTATTGGAAGTTTTATGCTCTTTCTCCGTTATGATAGCTTTGCCGTTCAGTATTACAGGAAAAACCATCAACTACTTTCTTAATGTTACATTTTTTGGGCTTTAGACAAGGTACCATAGAACCAAATTTTAAAAAACAGTGAGTGCGTTTGGCCAAAACTGCGTAACAAACACGAACTAAATTTGGAACGGTCGAGTTGGAACGGAGATTTCGTTCGCTCGGTCAATTAAAATTTTATGTTTTTTCATGTTTCAGTTAACATAAGTAGTATATGCTCTAAATTATTTAATTTCTTCTTGAGTCTGGCAACGAATAATTCAATTGTAAAAAAAATTCAACTTTATATAAAAGGCATATCGAAAATTGATTACAAGGGAAAAAATGTAATAGTGTACACTTAATTTTATCAGTATTTAATGAATATAAAAAAAATAAGGTCAGCAAAGTACAAAGTTATTTACTGTGACTTATAAAATAATTAGACTCTCTTAAAGGCAAAAAATGTCAATAAAAAACTGCTACAGCTGATTTTTTTGCTTGTAAAGTGCATCTTGTGGTCACCTTATCGCTGCATAGAGTCATTACACTATGTAACCCCAATGATATCGAATTGTGTTAATTTAGAATTGACCAAGCAGTAAATACAGCAGTGTAATAATTATTTTACATTTGGTGTTGTTGGTTTTTCGAAATTTGCCTCCATTACGTATGCGAGACATAATATTTATGTGTACCGCGATTTGAAAATATGCAATGTTGTTTTCGATTTTTCGGTTATTTTTTCGCCAAAACGCTTTATTACATGCCCAGAAGCAATAATCCAAAATACAAAACGCAGAAAGCACAGAAAGAAAGATAAGAATAGAAAATAAAAAGTGACTCGCATAACCTCAAAATTTCTACTGCACGAAAGTAGGTAACGTGTTTTTGATCGCTAAAACAATAAAAAACCTTTATAAAATAAATACTAAAATGCTGTCAGTTGAATAACATATTGACACGGCTGTTGGGTGGTAAAGACACCTTTATTTTTTTAAAAACTACTCAAGAACTTAATTGACACGATTGTTGGGTGAAAAAGCTATTTAATTAATTAAACTAGTTTACAGGTAACGTGTTTTTGGTATTAAACACGTTAAAAAATAATGTAATAAATTTTACATAGATAGAGAGGGACCTACGAGAGTTTCAAATTACAGAAGAGATGCTTGCAGATAGATCCGCAAAGAGTATAATCGAAGGTAAAATGAAGAGGTTCCAGGACAGGGTCAAGACCAAAATACCATATAGGATTTCTGAGGCGGAAAGGACGGCAAGATCTGAAAGAATGAAGAAATACTGGGCGGAAAGGAAAGCACGACACACTGAACATTGATTGATCAATCGTCCCCCAAAGTGGGTGAAACGTAGAAGAAGAAGAAGAAGAAATTTTTAACTGGCACGGTTGTTGGGTGGTGAACCTAATTGACAAATCGCATAGTTTACAAATAACGGATGCCATTTTAACAACGTTTTCATTACAAGAACGAACTAACGAAAAAACAGTAAGCATTAGCATTTAGTAATGTGTAACGAGTATGAGCAGTAAGTAGGTCTACATGTAGTTAGCCTAATAATAACGCGCATGACTGGTAAATCCGTGTATGAAATTTAATATGTGTAATACAATGTAAGCAGCAATGACGTCACAATATAGTTCCGTAAAAGCAGCCTAAAATCGTAAGTCATCTTTAAGAAAATTATTTTCCGCGGGTGTGAATATGTGTTGATTGGATAAAAAATAAAACAAAAAATATTTAAAAATCACTATTTGAAAAAAAAACAACCTACACTGCTTAAATACCCCGCGATTATATTTGGATATTTCTCATGCGTGGGAATTCTTATTCTAGCTCGTGAATTGGAATTCTTTAGAAGATGGTGACCAATGCGTTTTATGAAAGGCCTGAAGTTGTACTTGAAAGCCAAATTTGTTAACAATGTAGATTGATTGTATTCTTACGTCATTCCATAATAACAAATAGCATACATTTAGGCTAAGAGTTACGCGTTACTCGACTGGCTTTGTCGCTGTTAAGAGTAGCTTACTATCGGATTTCATATTACAGACCCCTGACTGTTTTTCTATTACAAGCGAGTGAAAAATAATGCAACAAATGTAATTACACGGTTACATTTATTGTTTTATCCTGAACAATTACACACACATATATAAAAATATATATATGCACACACACACACACACACACACACACACACACACGTATATTTATTTATTTATTTATTTATTCATATGTAATTATTTTACATTTGGTTTTGTTGCTTATTCGAAATTCGCTTGCATCACGTATACGAGACTTAATATTTATGTGTACCGTGATTGGTAAATGTGCAATGTAGGTTGTTTTCGATTTTTCGATATTTTTTTGCAAAAATGCTTTATTACATGCCCAGAAGCAATAATCCAAAATACAAAAGCGCAGAAAGCACGGGAGGTACGAAAAAAATCGAAAATAAAAAGTGACTCGCATAACCTTATATATATTTATAAAGAATTATATACGGTTTTTGAGTGTTTAAAAAAAACAGTTTTTCCGAATCTTTTGTGGTTATTGATATACTTCTGTATATTATAAACAGATATTTTTTTTCTTATTTTAAGGCGAACAGCACATTTAGGCTATTATCGCCTCCCGAAATGTAAGTGTGGGTGTAAAGAGTGAAAGTCGTAAGTGTAGTGTTGTAAGTGTACGTGTGTGTTAGACTCGGGTATCGCGAGGGACGTCTAAATCCTCTCAATGGGTTCAGCTAGTCTTCTATAGATAAACTTCTGTATATTATATACTTCTGTAACGGTATAAACAACTGTGACGTCATGACTCCTTCATGTGACAGTCCCCCTTCACACATTTCCACTCTTAAGTACTATGTAGGGTTAACAGTGTCAGTTTTAGTTATTCTTTAGTTCTTATTTGTGCGTGTTGATGTTATAAACATTTTCTTTGCTAATTTTGACAAGTCAATCCTTGTGTTTTAAAATAAAATATCTGTTAGACTACATTTTACGAAAACATGCCAAAATCTCCTTATATTCGTAAATTTCCAAATATATTTAATGCTAGCTCGTATTTTGAAAATGAAAAACACTACAATAAAATTGTACAAGTTTGACCGTCAATTGTTTTATAAGTATGTTTTATAAGACTGTTCATATCCATTGTTGCTGGGTCCAGACTGTACCTTCATCGCGTACCTTTTGTTTAAATAATTGTTCAATATTTTTTTGTGTGAAATATTTGTACTAATAATATGCCGATTATGTACACGTAAATATCTTTTGATTAATATTATTACAAGCGGAATGAACAGTGTATCAAAAAAATTAATAACTGTGTAAAATGAAAATAAAAATTTGAAAATTTTCATTTATATTCAGAACATTACAGGTAACAATCGTTGTTGAAGATTTTTTTGAAGCTTTGCTTCTTTAGGCGCGTTAAAGCACTTTTGTGTGAGTAGAAAGCATTGGTTTCGTTTCACGTCGAGCTGTATATGGTGTCATCGCATATATAGCTTAATATATATATATATATATATATATATATATATATATATATATATATATATATATATATATATAGCATTTTTCGATAGGTTTCCTCACAGAGGGTGCAGACTAGCTGCACCTGAGAGGATTTAGACGTCCCTCGCGGTACCCGAGTCTAACCACTTACACTTACAACACTACACTTACGACTTTAACACTTTACACTCACACTTACATTTAGGGAGGCGATAATAGCCTCAATGTGATTTTCGCCTTAAAATACAAAAAAGAAAAAAAAAATTCGATAGGTAAAAATTACTTGTCATCACGCTTGAGCTGTATACGGTGAGTCATTATTTATAAAAATGTTTATTAAAAAAACGTATATTTATTATTTCCTTCAATTATAAAGGAAAGGTCTTGCATACGATAATTTAACGTTACTTTATTAATCATTTTGGGGAGCTACGAGTGCCGATAGATATTAAAGCAAAGCTAATGTTATTGTTTTTAATTTACAAATTATCCAATTTTTATTTTTGATACTAAAATGAAGTTGATAGTCAAATATAGAAACCAAATGCAAATACTGTTTATTAAAGAGTTAATGTTAACAAGCTTACATTTTCTAAATTTATAGTTTTAACATTAATAAAGTCTTTATTTTTATTTTGGTTTTTTCTCGCAGATTGTAAAATGAAAAATCTATAGTCTAGTAAAAGTAATGTTACCTATTGAAATATTAATGTCTGTAAACTCATAATTAGGTACTAAAAATGAATTATATTTATATATCAATAATTCCACACTGTTATGAGCATATATGTTACTTTATGTAACAGTTAGTGTAAGCAAAGCTTCTGTTGGCTAGTCCCCTGGCTACCACGTTTTTTTATCCCCAAAATTTTCGACCTGGTGAAATCATGAAGTTTAGCAACAGTAAAAATAAAAATATATAGGACGTACCTATATGTATCTGAAAGTAAGAGTACTTTCAAGATATTTAAATGTATCAACGAGCAACCCACTAAATGAAATTCATTAAACCCAAAACTCCATTAACCCTTTTCTGTCTGCCTGTCATTAACATAGATGTGAGAAAGTTTTATGCAACGCTGTTGTGTACTATATTTACTTAAAACATAACTCTTGAGTCACTCAAGGCGTGTGGGCCATCAGTCATTCAGTGCCGGGCCTCAGGTTATCTAATCTATACTTTACTTGCAAGTGTTCTTCTTTGCTTATCACGTTATTTGTTTAAGCTAAGTAATGTATGCTTACACTTGTTGCATAATTTCGTTGCTTCTTATCCGTTACAACGGTCCTTGGGTTTCGGTACTTTTACTTGTCGCTTAATTTCTTCTTTATTTGTACCCTAAGTTGTTCCTACTAACATCTTTGAAACATATCACGTAAATTACGAGGGCTTTATTGCATAAAACTGTACAATTCGACAGGTGGACAATTCGGCAGTCTATTTGCTTTCATAAATTTGGCAGTTCTGCATAAAAATGATAAAAAAATCTTGACAGTTATGTCAGAAAAATTGCCAAATTGTCATATTTTGTATCGGAAATGTTTTAAGGGACAGGTAACAAATTATCATAAAAATATGGCAGACAATCTGTCAGTAGTAGATTGTTACAAAAAGTTCATAAAGAACTTTTGAAAATTCTTTTATGTTAAGTGGACATATTTGTCAATTTTCAGGCTTAATACTTACTGGTGTAGATTTTCCTGTCTGTTTTCATTATTGAAGACCCAGTATTTCAAAAAGTGCTTCCTTCAATTTTTTAAAAATATTTATACTGTACATTATAAACGTTGTATAGCGTAGTTTAAACTTGATGTAACCATCAACAGCCATTTTTCAAACTTAGAGTGTATGTTGTCAGAAGTGTTACATAAGACCTAGGCATAAATTATTTCAAAATTTTCCTATTGAACGTTACAAGCGTTTTTTGACAATTATCAAACTTTATGAAACACAATCACAGACTGTGGAGTTGGACACGTTTTTTCCAGTCACATTTGCCAATCTTGTCGACGATTATAATATATAAAAATGTCTGTGTTTTTCTACAAATTTATGGAATTATCGTACTTGTCGGTCTTGTTAAATTTTATAAAACAGGCCCTGTTTGGTGACCTATAAAAACTTTTAGAGAAATTATTTTTATGAAAATAAACAGTACCGAAACATTATACAAACTTTCTCGCATTTAACGGCCTTCCAAGAAATTCAGGTAAAAAGCTGCAGAAAAAACGGAAAATTGGACTAATTTATCAAAATCGGTTCATCAAATTTTGATCATATTCGAAAAATCATAATTCATATCAGTGTTCCAAATTTGAAAAACAGTTCAAGTAAATGAAAATTACGGTTCAAAAGTAATCGAAAGAAACAAAACAAACCCGACGACAATCGATTTATTGCTTTTTGATTTACTTTCAAACTGTAAATTTCTTTGATTTGAAATTTGCTACACTGATGTGAGTTATGAATATAAATATGCGATCAAAATCCGAACTATTTTTGAGACCAGACCGGTTTTCCAGTTTTTCTGTTGCTTCCTAACTGGGGGGACATACGTTATGTTTTAGGTACTTATGAACTACATGTGAGCAAAATTTTATAAACATCTTTGGAGGCGGTTCTGAAAAAACCCGATTTTAAGTTTTATTTTCGTTTTGTCAATGCAGTTTGAATGTTTCAGTGCTAATATACGCTGAGTTTAATACCGTTTATGAAGGTGAAACGATATTTTCAAAAAAAATAGGGTAAGATTTAAAAACTACTTTTAGGAATTAGCTTCCATGACGTCAGCGAGACAGTTGCGTGCCAGCGATTATTTTCAATGGCTGAGTAGAAATATTCTAATAAATACAACGACCAGAGAGATTGTTTTTTGAAGAATTTATTAGCTTGGAAAATATTTCTGACTATCAGTTTAAACTTGTGATAAGAAATTAACGTGTATGTACTTGTTGGAGTTATCAACTATTTTAATGTTTGTTAAGATTTCAAAATGTTTTACAAGGCAACAAGAACTACTTGGTTCATCGTCCGTCGACTGGTATGGACAAAATTCTTATCACGTTTGCGTTCGTGCTTAAAACCAATCTGTTTGCTATATTAATTTCATTTTTTTTAATTAATGCTTTTGCTACACATTTGAATTTTTATCAAATTGACAATAGAAAAATCTGTTGTACTGTAGCTATTCAAGTTACCCGAGATCTGAAACGTGCGAGATTCGGATTTCTTAATTATTTTTTCAAGGATCGTTTATATATAAATGCATTCATTTGTGTGAGCACTTTCACGTTCGCAATTTTGGTCCAATTTGATTTAAGCGCGCACAGAAAATCGATTTTAGTAATAGTTTGGACGATTTCATACACAAGATAATTTAATAGTTTCAAAATGGTTGCCTTTTCAAAACTTTTAAATATCTTAACTTTTTTTAAAAATCTTATTTCTCCTTCGAAATCAGCATTAAGATATTTATAAAATTAGCTTTTTAAATTTTCAAAATCAATTGAAATTACGAATATGAATTTGTGTTGGTTAAAAAGTAGAATGTAGAATAAATACTAAATTACTTTATGCCAATCAACCTAATAAGGTCGAGGGACAGTTTCAGTCTCGAACTTACGACCTTGTGGTGAGCATGTTCAGAGACACAGCAGACTGAACGAGTCACCTCAGACAACCTGGACTCTACTAAATTGTAAATAACCTACGACATAATCTTTTCATAAAATTATTATTATAAAATCTTGTAATAAGATTTTATATATATATATGGCACAAAGATTTCTGAAATTTTTAATGTAGGTGGGTAAAAGAAGATCGGACAATAACCATGCAGTTATTGCTAGTACTGTATACAGACAAGTATTACATGAAAGCTATGTAGTGTCATTTAAAGAAATTATAAATGGTCTCTTTTGTCAGCGTCTCAGATTCCCTTTCTATCTGTTGGATATTTTCAGCTTTTCTATTCAAAACTAATTTAAAAATCATTGACTGTCTCCCTTTCTTGGTTAACTTTCTGTTAGTGGGATTTGATTGGTTTGATTATTTGTATTTGTTACAATAAATTGAAAATTTTAAAGCGGTTAGGTCCTATAAAGAATTAATACTTTCTATTAAATGAGAGGATAAAGTCATTGCCATCGGATATGTTTATACTTATTTATTTATAAAGCTGAATTTGGTTACTGATTTAAACACCATTATTTATATTGACTACTCAAAGATTTGTTTCATTCAGTGTTTGTTTTTATAGACTATTTCATATTTTGAACATAACTTATCTACCAACTTATCTAGGTGCTTAAATTAATCTAAGTAAAATGGTTATAATTTCAGGTTTTTTTATTTTAAATTTTACATATTCATTATTTCAAAACTACTTAAATATTGTGAAAATGTTATACAAACTTTCTTGTATTCAATTATTTCCTCAAAATGTCCAGTTTAGTAGCCGTCAACAACCAAAATGGAAAAAAACCAGCTTAATCTCTCAAAATTGATTAATCACTATTTTGCTCTAATTTTGGTGGATATAAAAATTTATATGTCAGTTTGTCTTCTGAATTTGAAGTAAAAGAAATTTACAGTTTAAAGGAAAATAAAGAAAAACTTAACAGTGGTAAGGACTTTCCAATTGACTCCCAAAACATACATTTCTTTTATTTAAACTTGAGCCTTAAATTATCAAATAGGACCAAAAATGAAACAAAATTTTATAAACCGATTTTTAGAAAATTGTTTGATTTTCTGAGTTTTTATCAATAGTTTTTTTGTCAATAAACCAGATAATGTGATGAAATTGAAGCCTATAAATTTTGTATTGGTAGGCTACGTATGAACTGCATTTGATAAAAATTTGATCAAAAACATAGGAGTCGATTTTGACATGCATTTTTGTTAATTTTTCAACCATAACAAAGGCTAGTAAACAAAATTAAAAAAGTGGCCATGAGACTTACTTAAATTACGATCAGTTACATAAATTACATAATCAGGATAAATCAAATTTGTTTAGTTTGCAGCGATGTGTGCAGACACAGACTAACAGACAACTAAGTGAAAACAATTTTATAGACTCAGTGTATTCAAAAATAAATATAGCCTATCATCGAAATCTATTTTTCATGATGATAATAATTTGTTTAGTGAGAAAGTAACATTTTATAAAAATGCAGTAAACCATGCAAATCATGCTGGATTTTTCACAAACCCATTACTATATGAAATATGTGTTAGTTGACATTCCAAAAATTCTAGTTCGAAAGCTATCAGCAATAATTTTAAAATTTAGCGGTTGTGAAAATCAAGAGCTGATTTTGTCTTTTCAAAAGCTTTAATAGATTTTGCTTAAGAATTTGTGGTCTACTGTCGGCCATATTAACTCCACTATAATAGTAATTAATTAGTCTACAGTATTCCTATAATGCTAATTAATTACTGCTTACTAATTAATTAATAATACAGATTGCTCTACTATATTTTAATTGGATTCTTGCAGAATTTAGCCAAAAAGTAAAAAAAAATTGCAGAACATTATGGTGACTCTCTTTTTTGAAGATACTATGTTTTTGAGATAATACGATTTGCTCAAGAACCCTACAGTAATTCTCATTTGTTGTCAAGGTATTTGTAAGACCACTCCACCCTTTCTGCTGTATTAAAACACTGCCATAAAATGGACTTTTTTTAATGACAGCCAACAATACAATGAACAGTGTTAATTGGTGATACCTTATAAAATCATTCCTCAGTTTATATCAGTTTATACTAAAGTTAGACCACTGAAACGACCAATTTACAGTAATTTCTTTTTATACAGTGAGAACAATGTCAATATAAAATAACCTGAAAATAGAACTTTTAAGTGGAAATGACAAGTGATATCTCAAGAAATGTATAGAAGGACTCACCCTTTGCAATACTAAAAAAAGCAGTAACCCTTAATGTATATGCATTTCAAGTGTTGGTAATCAAATTAACTGACCTGTTAACTATGACTATAATCATTATTTATTATCTTAATGCAGCTAATAACAGTTTTTAATGTTAGTCATGTTACAATTTAATCTGCAGCAGTAACCATAACATAATGAAAATAACGAGCAATTGGATTGTGTCGTAAATTACCAGTGGTCATTGATTTGAATGCAGATTTTATAAATTGTTTGTTTAAGCATGAACATAATTATTGTTTTAGTTTTTTAAATTCATGTAAAATTTTTGTGTGATTAAAACACTTGTCCAACGTGACAATAAATAAATACAGTAATGTATATGTGTGCTTAATGATACCAAATAAAAAAGAAAGCAACAAGCTAGAAAATTTACACTTATATATATATATATATATTTTTTTTTTTTGTATTTTAAGGTGAAAAGCACATTGAGGCTATTACCGCCTCCCTAAATGTAAGTGTGAGTGTAAAGTGTTAAAGTTGTAAGTGTAGTGTTGTAAGTGTAAGTGTATGTTAGACTAGGGTACCGTGAGGGACGTCTAAACCCTCTCAATAGGTGAAGCTAGTCTGCACCACTCTGCGGGGATTTATACTTATAAGTACACTTTAAAAAAGTAATTAAATAATTACATTATAATAATATTTTAGAAATAAAATAATAAATATATTTCTCTTATATTGTTATTTCAGAATAGTTTTTTTTGCAATATTTATATTAACACAACAGATTCTTTTAATAAACATTAGTTTATTTTTAATTTATTCTTTAAACCTTGGGTTTTTGGTTTGAAGTATGGTCACATCTACATTTACAGTTATAATTACACATGAATAATAATTAAAAAAAGTTCTCTTGAAAAGTTCTCCTCACTCAAACTTACAATTAAAAATGTCTAGCTCATATTATTACCTTCTGCTGCAGCTCAGTCTACTTGAAGTTACTTTAAATTTACCAATCATTAGTACTCTTGAATTAAAATTCCGTTTCAAACACACACACACATTATATATATATATATATATATATATATATATATATATATATATATATATTTCTTGTTAGGCTCCAATCTTATTTACTCAAATATTTTGTTGATTTTACTACAATAAAATTCTTTTAGACTTTATTGTGTCTCTTGTCACTTGTTTTGTAGCCTGTTTCAAACTGAATTATTAGTTTTCTTTAACAATACTTCCTTTTTTAAATTGTAACCATTTATCTGCCATCTGTGTTTCATTTCTTTTTACATTAATCATAGTTTAACTGATTTATCTATGGTCTGTACTTAACATATCTTTTAATATTTTATTTTTTAAACAATTTTAAAGCAAACAAATAACATTTTATAACTCTAAATATTAAATTTTTAATGGGTTTGCTGTTAAAAATCATCACAACGTGCTCATCATTTTGAACATATTAAGTGATTTTTCATAAATAACTTGCATAACAAATTATTGTTTAAATATTCACAAAATTCATTAATATAAAATGTCTGTATTTAGTTGACAGTAGAGGTTGAAGTGGTGATTTAGTAGAATTTGAAAGACTACCACAGAGGTACTATCTGGTCATCAATATAAAACTGTACATTGTATTTTGACATTTTTTATTAGTTCTACTCCCTCCCATAATAAACATTGGCACTCAACATTCTTTGAAAATGGTTTATTATACAATAGCATTTAAAAGTAATATAAGAAGAAACACATTTGGAAAAATTTGATAATACTATTTAGTCATTAAAGATCATGAAGCTGTGAACATGGAGACAAAATTTTAATATTAAATGTCAGTGATGTCTAATAAAATTTATACAATACTTTTATTTTGTGTTCCCAACTCATTTTCTTATGGCACTAATAAATTGGTGTACCGTTTTGAGCTACGTCCAATCTGCTTACTGAATTTCATTTTTTTAATAATCACTAAGATATTACTGTGTAATGGTTGTCAAATGGAATCTTGAAATAAAAATTTTGATATAAAAATAAATGTATACACTGTTTCCAGCTATGAACAAAGTCTGTAACTTTTTCAAAATACTATTTTCAGATGCTGAATCAAATTTTCAGGACTAAAATATGTTTGGGCAACCCTTTTGAGCTAAGATTTAGCTACAAACCATAGCTTCCTAACCTTTATATATAAGTTTTGAGTTTTTCATAATATTTTCTTTTCAAATTTTTTTTTCAATTGAAATTTTATGGAAAAAAATATTTATGCACACTTTTAAGTATACCAAATTTCATTGTTCCAGCATAGCTGTTACAGTGCAGAGGTATTTTTGTTTAGACCACCTTACACGAAGACAAAGGAATACTTGGGTAATATGCTGTTATTTCTTTTTAATGCTTACAACTTAACCTTGCTGTTTTACAATAAAATTTATTTGGATTAGGGCAAACTGAGTGTTTTTGTATCATTAATGTTTGTATTGTTTCAGAAAATTAGAATGAACAGTGCTCAACCTCCCAGTACGTTTCCTAAAATTACAAGGGCTTGGTTCCTTGCTTCTGCTTTGTATGATGGAGTTGAAGATGGAGACCTTAAGTAAGTTTTCTAAATTAATTTTTCTTAATATTAGTTTTAACACACACACACACACACACACACCTCCTTGAAAAACATTTTTTTCTAAATAGGATTGTAGTAGGTCATGATATATTAAATTTATGGTGTACGAGTGTGTATACGAGGTGTGGCTATTAAATAACGAGACTGACGCTGCAGCGGAACATGTGTCATCCGCCATTGACCGACAGCTGTTTAGTGTGAAGCTTTCTCTTCAGAATGCAGTTAGTCTCGTTTGTGTAACCAACACCGTTTAGTCATAACCTTCATTTCCATTAGTGTTGTTATTTTCTTATGCCGGAAAAAATGGTTAGTGTAATAATAGAGCAACAAATTGTTGTTAAATTTCATTTCAAACTTGGGAAAACTGCTACTGAAACTTATAATTTACTGAAAGAATTGTATGGCAGTGAATGTTTATTGCAGGCATGTGTTTTTGAATGGTTTAAGAATTTTCAAGATGGTCGACAAGACATTGTAGATGATTCGCGGCCAGGTCACCCTTCAACGTCAAAAACAGATGACAATGTCGAAAAAGTTGCTAATTTGATTTGGTCTGACCGTCGATTAAGTATTCATGTAATCAAACTGTAGTCATTGATAAAGAATGTGTACGGCAAATTTTATATGACAATTTGAACATGCAAAAAGTGTATGCCAAAATGGTGCCAAAAATTCTCACTTTTGAACAACAAGCAACTCGCAAAAATGTTTGTACTGACACTTTTGATGCTACTGAAAATGACCCAAATTTATTGGAAAAGGACATGTGATGAATACTGGTTTTTTACATATGATCCGGAAACAAAGCGCCAATCCATGCATTGGAAAATCCCAACTTCACCGAGAGCCAAAAAAGCAAGAATCAGCAAGTCAAAATTTAAATCAATGATGATTGTTTTTTTCGATATTCATAAGATTGTGTACTTCACTGGGTTCCTGAAGGTCAAACAGTCAATTTAACAAACAGTCAATTTAAGGTACTTGGTAAACTATGTGAAAGAGTAAGGAAAAAAATACCCGAAATGTGGAAGGACAAATTATGGGTTTTCCACCAAGACAATGCGCCAGCTCATTCCGCGTTATCTGTCAAGAGGTTCCTGGCCAAGTACAGCATCCCTGTGTTAGAACATCCACCTTACTCACCATACCTTGCACCATGTGACTTCTATCTGTTTCCTAAGGTGAAATCTGCATTAAAAGGAACGAGATTTGAGTCCGTGGAAGCTGTAAAAGTGAAAGCGGCAAGAGTCCTGAAGGAGTTGACAGTAGATGACTTCCAGCACTGTTTCCAACAATGGAAAATTCGCATGAAGCGTTTTAGGGATAGAGAAGGGGTGTATATTGAAGGTTATAATAAGTAATTATGTATAAAATGAAAATAAAATTTTTTACAACGTCAGTCTCATTATGTAATAGCTACACCTCGTGTATACGCTATATATTTATTATTTTATTTTTTTTTGGTGTTTAACATCCGACTATTGTGCACACTTGGGCTAATGCAGACGATGGGATGATTTATAGCTTATGAAAATGCCAAGCCATGGCCGGGAATCGAACACGGGTCCTCGTGGTGAAAGCCCAGTACGCTGTCAACTAGGCCACCAAGGCGGCTTCGTGTATATATACATATATATATATATAAGAATATAGTTATTGTGTGCTGTTAAAATTGGGGAAAATTCTATCCATAATTTTTGTTTTTAGAGATATTGTAAAAGAGTTTTATAAGCATAATTTTTTTTCAATATTATCTCTTTTTAATGATATATTACAAGATAATAAGGCTATTAACAAAAATTAAGTTGTCCTCATTTAAAAACAGGGGCAAATTTGTTGACTTTAAATCAAAATACTAACAATAGATGTTTCAATTTAATATCTCAGCCAATGGTTGCAGGACTTGTTATGTATTCTGTATAACTATACATTACTTGTACATTGTTCTTTGTACATAAAAACAGTGGTAATTTTTTAAACCATGCTCTTCCCTGGAACAGCCTATATAAACAAGGGATAGAGTATTGTGAAGAGGGTAGAGATTATAAAGGGTGCTCCAGAAACATTGAGAATAGATTGTTATAGTGCAGCTGAAGCCTGAGCATAAAAACAGTTTGAAAAAAGTGAATGCAAAATCAAATCAAAACTATTGAAAATGGTTTACTTTAAATTAAATTTGTATGTAAAAATTATAGTCGAGTTACTAAACAGTATGTTTTTATTACAATTAATGACAGTAGGATGCTTATTTTTTTCAGTAGATTGATAATAAATAGTTAATATTAAATACTATATAATGCATAGTACCCTTGAGAATAGGGTTGCATTCATGGATGGTGCCATAAATGATAGTACTCCATGCACCCTACTCATCACAACTTCTATTGATAGATGTTTTAAAATAGTTATCAAGCACAATTAACAAAGAAAAAAAATTACATCTTCAACTTTCTTTTTGAAAAACAACCTAAATAGCTGTATTTCTCATGTTTGAGTAATAAATATAGAAATAAACAATAAACTGAAACTATAATCTTGTAAAACTGAAGAAATTTAATATAAAATTAAAATAAATAACCAAAATTAAGTTATAAGAGAAATATTGCCTTTACTGTATTTCCCAGAACAATCTATTAAGTGTTCTATATGAATTGTAAATTACTTTAAGCAGTGAAGAACATATTTTGAAGATTGCTTTCCTTTCACAGCTTGACATGGGACAAAATCTAGGACGGATGCTGTAAACTAACAGATAAATCCTATGCTTGCCCAAAAATATCTTGACAGACTGTGTGTGGTGTGGACCAGATCATTGTCCTGTTAAGCAATCCATTACTGATTTTTCTGTAGATCAAGTCTTAATGTTCTTACTTGCTTACAAAGGGTAGTTAGAATCCAAGAATTTTGTCAAGCGGAATGTAATATTTCTGGTTGACAGTTTGACCTTTGTGTACCAGATTAAGATACATTATCGCATAGATGTTGGATTATCCCATAGATGTTGGAAAAAATGTTTGGTTTGCTCTTTCAAGCTGTTTTGTGTTGCGGTGAATTGGAAAGGCGCTTAATTTCAGGATTATAAAACATTGTTCATTACATGCTAACAATCTGTAAACATCTGGGATCTGTTTCAATGTTTTTTACTTTTTAACTATTGAATATATAGAGTAATAGTAGTAATGAGATCATGAAAGTTTGTGAACACATGAACGTTTTTGAAGAGATCTAATTTAGTTGTACTTAATCTAAAATAGATGTATCAATCCATTTAGAAAAAAAAACTATAATTGAACTAAACAGTGCATAGTGTTGACGAATGTGCTAGGTAACGATTATTGTGAAATATGAGCATAGACTGATTGACTTTGATATGTTCCCCTTTGACAGTGTTTTGTTAAGTGGTTCACTGATTACAGGTAGGTTAGTACCAACACATCGAGTGAACAGTGTAACAAAAGCAATAATAGAAATTGATATGTGAGTGGTAAAAGTGTTTTTCTTAGTTGAATTGTAGTGATAATTGTATCTTAACTTTTATCTTGTTCTGTTGCTCCCAGAAGTTGAAAAATTAATTTTTAAGTGAACGTCCATTTGCATGTTTTGTCTATGTTCTTTAATTAGTTAACAGTGTTTCTTAGTTGAATTGTAGTGATAATTGTATCATAACTTTCAGTGTTTCTTAGTTGAATTGTAGTGATAATTGTATCATAACTTTTATCTTGTTCTGTTACTCCCAAAATTTGAAAAATTAATTTTTAAGTGAACTGTATCTGTATTGTTTTTATATTTTGTATGAAGTGATCAGCATGTTTTCTCTATGTTATTCAATGTGATGTTTAAACTACATACACCAAGTTGGTTTAAACTTTAAAATTATGTGTTTTTCCACTTTTAAGTCAAGGGATTTTTAATTAGTTTTGTAGTATTAAAAATAATAGTAGCTACCATAAAAAAACTCTGAAATTCAACCATAAAGGCCCAAACAGATCAATGAAATTGTGTATTGATGACTCTCCATGACATCTGTCTCAAAATTACGATTATTAACAAGTATTAGTTTATTAACAATAATTTGCAATGATTATGATTTAAAATTTGCAATGATTTATTAAACTGAAATTTGCAATGATGAAAATCTAACAGACATGGTTTTTCAAAATCAACAAACAGATTTTGCTGAAAATTTGAGCACATATGAATAACTATAATTTAAACTAGTTTATAAATTTTGGAAAAAAACATGTTAAAAATAGGAAACCCAGAGTAAACCTTGACTGCCATTTTTGATTGTTTAATAGATTTGCTTAAAAGCTTTAAAGAAATAGAGTAATTAAGTACTTTCTAGAAAACTGTAGACATTGTACGTCCTTTGTAATACAGTTTGAAACAATTGAGGATGTTGGTGACTTTTCTTTATCAAAACATGTTATACGTAACATAGCCTGTATTTCAAGATATAAATACTGTTTGATATGCAATGTAAGTCGAATTAATAAATGTTTTCAATTTTTTGCAGACAAATTAAGACCCTCTTGGAAGAAAAATGCGCAGACCCTAACATGTTGTTGCCTGAGTATGGAATTTCACCGTTCCACCTCATTGTGGGTAATTCTTGCAAAGCTTTTGCCTTGAAAGCTACCAGATTATGTTTACTGTCTGGTGCTGACCCTAACGTCAGGTAATCTAGTATTATCTTCACTGAGCTCTCATGTGTAAACATAAATTTATTTGGTTTCTAAAAGTTATTTTTTGCTTTTCACTTAAATTACCATCTGCTTAATTTTTGAGATTATTTATCTTGCTTGATAAATGCATTATGTAGGTATTATGGTTTCCAATAGGCAAATAATAACTTCAGCCATTTTGAAGCCTTTAATTTTTTTTAACAAATTAGTAAAATTGCTTGTTTGTGTTAACTGTTTGTTGGTCATTTCCTTTTTCACATTTTGTGTTAAAGCTCATATTGGAAATATCAGATTAAGTTTTGAATGCTCACGTACCAAGCTTTAACATAGTAATATGAAAGTTTTTATTTTATTATTTAGTCTGTATATGAGATGAGACAAATATACAATTGGTATGACTAAAACTATTGAAAAACAAGTTATACATTTGTAAAATTTAAAGAGCAAATAATGGTATTTGACATAAGTATTGTTTTACATAATGAGAAATAACTTACAGGTACAAAAATTGGGACTGAGTTCAATATTACATATTTAAATTATTAGTATTGTTCTGTACATATCTTAAAGAAAAAAAATTACAAAAAATACCAAAAATCATCATAATTTTAAATTTTTTAATATGTCATGTCTTTGAAGGTAACTTACAACACAAAAAATAAAGTATGTTTTTTTGTAAGTGGGTTGAGCAAGAAAAAAATATAGAAATATCAAATTTAAAGTATTTTATTCACAAATAATTTAAATATATTAATATATACGAATATATTAACTAGTCAGATATTTAACCACTTTCTGCAAAACACAGATAACACAAAACACATTTTATTCTGAATGATGAAACCAATGCTAGGGACTTTCCTTGAACCAAAATGATGCAACAATGGTCTTTCTCTGAGCCAATAATTTATACAGATTGCTATATAGTGCATTTCTTTTGACCTGGTTATTCAAAAATAAGCTATATGATTAGGTGGTCGAAATTTCAATCATGTGCTTTAATTCCAAATCACCCCATATTTGAATCACTAACCACAAGAAGGGAACATATCCAACTAAATTAATTTTTTTAACTACTACGAGGGTTGATCAAATATAAACGAGACTGACTTTCTAAAAACTTTTCCGTTGGACATTGAACTCTAAAGAGTGGGGTTTCAGGTAGCCTGGGAGGTTTGGGACGGGCGTAGACGGGCAACATTTCCGTTCGGACCCTTCAGTATAAAACTATACAATGAGTGAGAGTGAAGTGCACATTTCCGTGGAGCAGAGAATTATTATTAAGTTTTTGGCCAAGGAGGGGTCAATCCGACTGAAATCTTTTCGTAGATTGACGGCTCAATACGGGACAGGACCCTGTCAAGAGCTCGCGTTTTGCTTGGCACAAGATTTCGCGCGAAGGGACGGAAGCAGTAGAAAACCTCAGCCATGATCGTCGCCCGACCACTTCCGTCACGGACGAAAACATTGATGCTGTTCGGAAGCTCCTGGACGAAGACAGACGTATATCGCTGCGATTTATTGCAGATGAACTCCAGTTGAGCTATGGTAGCGTTCAAAAAATCGTTACATCAAACCTGGAACTCAGCAAAGTATCTGCAAGGTGTGTTCCACGAATTTTGACCGACGTTCACAAACGGAATCGTTTGGAGATTTGCCAGCGACTATTGACCCAATTTGAACGAGATGGTGAGGCATTATTAAACCGGATTGTCACCTGTGACGAAACATGGGTTCACACTTACACTCCCGAGTCGAAACAGGCAAGTATGGAGTGGCGGAAGAGGGGAGAGAGGGCGCCTCTGAAGGCCAAATCACGATTGTCAGCCGGGAAGGTAATGGCCACTGTATTTTTCGACAATCAAGGCGCCTTTCACGTCGATTTCCTCCATCAATGACGCACAATAAATGCACAATATTATTGCGATGTTTTAGAGGCCGCGAAACAGTCTTTTCGTAGGAAAAGGAAATCTAAACCGGCGAGAAACGTCATTCTTCTTTACGATAATGCCCGACCACATTCGGCGAACGCTACGAGGCTTAAACTCGATCATATTGGCTGGGAACCAATGGAACATCCCCCATACAGTCCAGACTTATCACCCTGCGACTATCACCTGTTTGGGCCACTCAAAGAGGCGCTTGGAGGCCAGCGTTTCGAAGACGATTCTGCGGTGGAGACCTTCGTGCTCCAATGGCTCAATGAACGCCCGAGAACTTTTTACGAAGATGGAATTAAAAAACTTCCAATCCGGTGGGAAAAATGTGTTACTCGTGCGGGAGACTATGTAGAAAAATAAGTTGTATCAAGAATAATTTGTAAGTAAGCAATAAATTTTTAAAAAAATCAGTCTCGTATAATGTTAAAATGCAAACTAAGTTTTATTATTAATAAATAAAATCACCCTTTAAAATAATTTCAAAATATTTTTTTTTTTGTATTTTTCAGTGTAAGTTGTTTTATGAATCCTGATAAATTACGTGTTGTGGAGATGTTAAATTTTGCTGTGTTATGTTAGGTATAAAGTAATTTTTGCAACAATGTATGATTTGTTTTTTTAGGTCGGAGGAAGGCCTAACACCTGTGCACGTGACCGCAATATGGGGACGGGTCGAAGTATTAGAGTTATTATTGAAGAATGGTGGTGACCCTTGGTTGGTGGACTATGAGCAGAAGAAAAATGCCTTCCAGTATGCTCAAGAAGAAAACCAGTGGGGAACTTTCAATCTGATGGCTACATATTGTGGTTTAGACAAGTCTATTGACCCTCAACAAGAAGTGCTTAGTTCATCTCCCTGCACGTTAGAGCTCAGTGAGTCAATACTGTTAAATACTGCTTTATAAAAGTCTGCTATATAAAGACTGCTATATAAAATTTTTATAAATTATACTTTTCATTATAAAGTATTTTCACAAAATATTGAAGGAGTTATTGGTAAAAATAATGTAGCAAAAAGCAAGTTAGCAATTTTAAATTGTTGGAATTTTTTTTAATATGTGAAGATTTTAATTCAGTATCGGAATTAAAAAGTGTTTTGTGAAGCATAACTGTTACATTTCAAAAATTGTTGACTTGCTTGTTATTGTGTTCAACATTTACAAAAGTAAATGTATCTAATAATATGTATTAATAAAAATTAAATAAGTTTGAGAAGATTTATAAAATCCTGAAGGAAAAAATAATCGTAGCACACAGCTGTCTCTCACAGATGTAATGGAAGCCATTTTTAAAAAAGCAACAACGTCATATAGCATAACAATAAATTTTATCTCACATATTTTTTGAAAATCTGATTTCACTATCATAACCAGCACTAAATGGGATTTCTAAATTTTAAATGACAATTTCTGTAAATTTTTAACATAGTGGAGTTGTATTTTCAAAAAAATTGTGAGATACAAAAATATTATTTTTTAAATATGTTAAATGACTACCATTTTGAAATGATTGAATGAATTTGGCTGAGTAATAAACTTGTTTCAGCTATTACCAAAATCAATTTTTATTCCATTTCAAATCAAATCACACCACGAATGCTGGTGTGCTAATTCAATATATACATTTATAAAATTTGTTTAAATAGTGTTCTAAAAATCAGGTTTAGTTCTTATTTGAAGTTACTGAATCTGAATCTTACCGCAGTGACTGCTTCAGTAATGCATTCACCACTGGAAATTCACTATTAATAAAATTTTGTATAACAATGACCACTTCAATAGCTCAGTGGAAATTTGCAAATTGGAGCTTTGTTTATTAAAACTAATTGAAATTTATTGTAGCTCAGGTAATGAAACACTGATTTTCATAAATTCTGAATCACAACATCTCCTTATTGCTGATAAATACAGTAAGATAGCATTTTTAGAAAAATAAGTTACTTTTTAGGTTGAGATGCAAGATACATATTTTTCCACATTGATCTTCACACATTACAATACAGAATTGAAGGTGACCTACCTCGTATATATACAATCCAGCATGTCTCTTTTCTGTTTTTTTAATTTTGATACTTGGTGTATTTACAAATGTTGTTTTCGTTCTTGAAACATTAGTTTTGTAAGTATTTTTGCTATTCCTCGCCATTTAGATTATTCTTCTTTATTTGTTTCACCCAACTTTGGGGTACACTATATCAATCACTTTTTAATGTTCTGTGCCTTCCTCGTAGCCCAGTATTGCTTCCTTCATTGTGATCTTGCTTTTCTTTCTTCGTCAGAGATTTGGATCGTTTGCTTGGATTTGACTTTGCCTTGGAACCGTTGTTTCTTGTCCTTGGTTATTGTTTTGGCTGTTCTGTCCGTGAGCATAGTGTCAGTGATTTGTACTTCTGTTATGTCCTTCTCTGTTTCTCTAAACCAAAGTGGTTTGGCTCTTCTATTGTGAATGTAGTAAAATATCAGTTTAGATTATTACTAAAAAAAAAAAAAAAAATGTTTTTACATTAGGCTATGTGCCATGACATCAGCATTTTGGAATGTCATCAGTAATTGCCTTGGTTCATTTGTTTTGTTTAATGTATTCTGACTTCTGAATAATTAATTATTACAAATATAACTAATTACAAAGTGACAAAAATCAAATCTTACTTATGACAAATAAATCAAAAATAATATCCCTGTAACAGATGATAATAAACTATAGAACCATATTACTTCAGATGGAGAAAAAAACAATACTTCGCTCCTCTAAATAATTGCTTGGAGTACATCCACAACTAAATTTACAACCAACAGAATTTACCTAAAAAAGTATATCTCCTGAGTCAAAATTACAACAAAAAGTTTTCTGATAAACTAAAAATCGTTTACACAAATTGGCATATACGCTACACAAGTACTTATAAAATTCATTCATACATCTTTACCAAACAAGAAAAATTATGTAAAGTTTACATTTAGCAAATACTTAATGTCCTCCTGTTTAAGGAGCCAACCTCTCACTTCTTGTATAAATAATGTCAGTGGAGCTACACATTTTATGTGTTGCAGCATGACATTTACAATTTTGGCCCGAGGAAACAAAAGTTCAGTAACATATTGATATATATATATATATATATATATATATATATATATATATATATATATATATATATATATATATATATATATATATATATATATATATATATATATATATATATATATATATATATATATAGTATTTATTTTTGCTTGCTGGTAACAGATTGACATATTTAAAAAGTTTGAAACACTTGAAAAGATAAAAATTTTCTTTATTTCCACAAAAAAAATCTAACCTACAATTTGTAATAAAACAAAAATATTGTGTAGTAAGATGGGGTACTTGAGAAACAGTTGCTAAATGTGTTAGTACAATTGTTGAAATTACTGATTAGAAACATCAACCATCAGCAGTTGTCACAATTGTTAAAGATGACTTTAAAATTATGTTTTTCTGTACTTTTAAATGTGTTAGGAAACAAAATTAAACAATATATTTAAATAAAGAAAGTTGCATGTAACCATCAAATCGTGAGCAGTTACCAAATCTTACACTCTAACCTGTCTGGTTTTATATTTTTCTCAATATACAAAGCTATATTTTTGGTTTTATACAAAGCTCAATAATATAAAATTTGTTCATATTTTTTTTTAAATAAAAAGATATCACTTGTATCCTTAAGTCATATTTATTGGTATTTTAAATTTTTTTAAGTAGTCACCATTCTTCGTTTCTTCATGTTAAACTTGTCAAAATCTTGTAGTACAGTATTTTATAATCTATTTTCCAGAACGTGTTCTTGTCTACAAGAATGACTTGTGTATTGAATATGAAGCTTTGTCTAAGGACGATCGTCAGGCTAATGTTAAAGCAATCTCTGTGCAAACAACACCTCGGTCATCAAAATGCAAGTCAATCTCTGTGCAGACAACACCACCGTCTGAGCTGCAGCTTGTAAGTCTCACAATTAATACAAAAATAAAGTATTTATAGTTTGTAGCGATGATACTTTTAAATGGATGGATCATAAAAAAATGTTAATTTTTCATGGTAGTAGTAAGACCATAATTTCGATGATTGAGACATTTGACTTATTTTTAGAAATTAGGAGAGGAAATGTTAGGGTAGTAATAAGGATAGCAGGCAGTACTCAAGGCTAGTCTTAGTGTTCAGGTGTTGTAAAAAACACATGGTGTTTAACATTGGCTGTCATACTAAAAATAAAAAATTATTAAAAGGAAATATAAAAGTAAAACATAAAAAAAGTTAAATTAAAAATTTAATTATTAAAGTAATTATTTTATGAATTATTGTTAATTCATAAAATAAAACTAATATATGTGAATAAAATTTTTATTGAAGTTCATTCAACAATTTTTACTAGGTTTGCCAATTTTAATTTTGAAAACTGAAGCAGAGTCTTCAATTAACCATGTCTGCCTCTTGCATATCCCACTTACATGTTTTTTTTAAAGTTAGATCGTAATATTTACAGGCGTTGCAATCCCAGGGTCCCTATGAATGTCAAAAACTATGACTCTTAATCATAAAACTTAAAAAAAGTAGTGTGTATATCACATGTAGCACTTGGTTAAACAGCCTTGGTCATTACATCAAATCGATGTATTTTAATTCTTTCATATATCCAGCCAAACTCTTATTTTTACATTAAAAAATTCTAATCTTAGCAATATTAAATAGTATATTACTGTTATATTATCTCAAAAATCCCTTATGTATTTTTCATTAGAGGTTAATTCTAAGTGAAATGAAAATAACTGGCATATAAGTACCATCACAATTACTAGTGTTGATAAAGACACAAGAGCAGTCAACATTTGACATTCTGCTGAAACACAGTTGTTCTCAAGGATAAGTTGTATGCTCTATGTCCATTCCACTTCACTTAGTCTCAACAACTATTATGATCGATTGCAAATATTATAACCTCATTTTCCTGGATAAAATGTCATTTTACTTTTTGCAATACATTTGTATAACATTATTTTTCCTTGGTTTCTTTAGTGTCCTAAGGTCTTAACCAAGTTACATTGTATATTACTAGACAAATAACTACATATTGTACAATATTGTGTATTCATTATTCATGATATTTATTTCCTGATTTTGTTGTTGTTGTTTTTTTTTTGTTTTTTACTGACACAGTTCATATTTTGATCTGATGTAAATTTACAAACAATGAGAAATAAACACTGTACATGTAAATAGCATTATTCCTGACTGGCTCCTGTAACGGATACATTTCACATAAATAGAATGATATAGAATTTAGTATAGACAAACTTACCATCATATTACAAACTTATACTGACTGTATTACATTTGAGTACATACTACATTTTGTTTTAAATACCAGTATATTTTTTATACTTTTAAAAATCAAGAAAATAGTACCATTAGTACCTTAGTTGAATAAACATTATATTCATTGTTCCAGCAAAATACACAGCAAACATCAAGGAACCAGGAAAGTGGAACTCCCAATTTAGAGTTTGATTGGATCGAAAACCAAAATGGAGCCTGCCTAAATGACAAAGTAATCCAGATCATCAAAGGCCATAGAAACCAAACAGTAATCTATGAATCTGTACGACCAGAACACATCTCTCTACCTAAACAAGAAATTAAATTTGACCATTGTACATTGAAGAGAAACAGCTTGTACAGTAAAACAGATCTTCAATTAAACCTGGTGACAGACTTGAAAAGTAAATTGGACAATACAAATAAACTGAGATTAGTTTATGAAGAAACTGATATTAAAAATAACCCAAAGTTTAAAAATATTACTCAAAGAAAATCAAAAAATCACAAACAGGTTTCGGCTGAACCCGTGAACAGTTTTGGAGATGTAGAAGAAGACTATGACATGTTGGATAAAAACTCTGACACACGGGACATAGGTTTTGTTACTGATAAAGAATTTAACAGAGAGTGTGCAACTTCAGACATTGGGAGTGGATCAGATCCACCTGATATTGGATTTAAAGTAAGATCATCTGATGAAATGAACCTAGGCTTCATTCAAGACCAAAGTAATTTGATTTCTGACATTAGCTCTGTCATTGATATCGAGACTGTACCACAAATAGTAGAAGACAATATAATGACAGAAGAAGAATATCAAGAGAAAATTTATGTTTCGTCATCAACATCTAATCCTTATATTACTTGCGACGAAGATCAGTCACCACAAATTACTGACAGTGATACAAGTTTTATAATGAATTCAAAAACTGAATTGAATGTAAATTCAGATAATGACAATCTGCAAAGACCTGCAATAAGCACACCAAATATTTTGAATGAACAACCTCAAGGTAAATTTCATAAAAAGCAAAAGCTTAATTTTCCTTTATTTTTGAAATGTAAAAATCTAATCAGATCATTTAAATAAATTATAAGTCATTACTATTGCACTACTCTAATATTTCTTCTTTATATAATTTGTATTTTTATATTGGTTGTAAATTGCTTTAACTGTTGGGGTTTTTGTACTGTAGGACTGTGATGTAACCTTCGTAACCAAACTTTGAAGAGTATAGAAACTCTAATAATTTTTTGCTTTAAAAAGAAGTAATACAACAAAACTATTCTAATGACTTTAATTAAGTTAGTGTAATCTTCAGCACACAAAAAACGCATCAGTCGAAATATCTTAAAAAATGTGTTAGTCAAAATCATCTAAAAAATTACTTTGAGAGTTATTATTTTTAAATAACTAATTTGACAGTATGGAAAATCTAAGAGCATAATTTTTCCAAATAATTTCAGCAGATTTCGCTAAAATGTTGCATGCAATTAAAGATTCGTTTAACTCTTTGCACTCGGATGGCCAGCAATGCACTCTCAGTCAGCTTAAAATATTTAACACGTTGTCAACCCTTAGAGCCTGACTGACTGACATTTCTCTGTCACAGTAGCAATCGTTTCAACAGCTCAGAAATTTTAATAAAAAAAGACAGAAAATATGTATTTTTTATTTAACTGTAAAAATATTGTTATAGTATTATTGAAATATAGTAACAGCTTTTTTTTGGTGTTTAACATTTGACAATTGTGAACTCTTGGGCTAATGCAGACGATGGGATGATTTATAGCGTGTGGAAATGCCAAACCCTGACCGGGAATCGAACCCGGGTCCTTGGGGTGAAAGTCTAGTACACTATCAACTTGGCCACCGAGGCAGCTGAAGTAACACCTAAACTAAAACATTCATAAGTAAAATAAATTTTAATAAAAAAAATGTAACATTTTTATATAATTAATACAGCACAGATTTTTACTTTTACTTGTATTATGCACTTTTATAAGTACAATGTCACTTGATAATTTGCACCTCTATAATTTGTACTGAAATGCTGGGCCCTTGAAAAATTCTCGATAAATCATATGAAAACAATGCACTTTGGTCCCTTCCTTTTTACATACTGAGGAAGCTTGATGTCCACAGTATAATTCGTACTCGACCAAGCCTTTTCCTCTTATAAATCGTACTAACTGGGTAGATTTCTTGTTTATATTATGTAAGCATAACATTGTTTATTTGTTGGGTCATAAATCTGTTCTGTAATCAATGACTGTATAACCCGCTCATTTCAAATAGATTTACTTAATGATAAAGTGTGGCTTATCTGTCATTATGAAATGGAAAAGCAATGTAATCAGAATGTCAGGTGTTAATGCTACGGAGCTGGTTCACAAATAATTGTATTTTTCAACAGAAACAAAACTGTAATTGGCTTCACAGACTAAACAGAGTGAGAGAATAAATGTTTATCTAATAGAGGCATATTTTTTGGAGTGCCATCAGTTTTTATCAAAACTGTTCAAGTGCACTTTCATTTATGTAGAGGTGTTGTTCTTTGTTAATTGTGATAATGGGTGTGTCAAAGATAAGTCTCTTTCTCTCATAGACATTCAGAAAGAAAAATGCAATGTCTTGCTCTTCGTCAATAATTGCTTGGAACACAAAAACATTTCAGTTCTGAGTAATGTTAAATTTGAATTTTTACCACCAAATACAACATTAAGATTCAGCCCCTAGACCTAACAATTATGAAATTTTTTCAGACTTTTCCTTCTTTACTTTCTTTTTCTTTTTTAGTTAATCTTTATATTTTGAACTATCTACATTTTGCAAACCTTGATAATTTGAATTTTTCCCTAGTCCCTTCAAGCATGAATTATCGAGTGGCAACTGTATATTTAATACTGAATTATGTAATACTGTATTGTAACTTTGTAATATTGAATACTTAAGAAAACACTACATGTGACTAGATTGTCATGAGAAAGTTTACACTGTACAGTCTAATATGCCTTGTGCTGACAGTATATAGCATGGAGATAAAGCAGGAATCACTTATGTAAAGACTTTCCCAGTAGGTTATAACACAAACCAAACAAAATATAAATTGTTATAAATGTATTTAATTTTGTTTAGTTAGTCCTGCTGGCCACCTGCACATTTAAGGGATTTTAACTTGGTGAGTACTGCTGTCCATCTGATCTGAGAGGAACATAACTTGTGTAAAAATTCCGGTCTGTTAAGGAAGTGGCTATGACTACCTGACCTTCAGAAGACATATTTTAAAAATTGTACCTGAGTGCAAAGTGTTAAAGAAAAGAAATTTATAGTTTCAAATAAATTAAAAAAATTAATAAACCGGAATTTATTTTTATGATACTGGAGTGTTTTTAATTTGAACAGATTTTTATTGGAAAATGAGTTGTTATAAAATTATATTCAAGATTTAAAATGGTAATTTATGCTGATTACACAATAGTAAAATCAGATTTTAAAGAACGTAAAAAGTTATGAATATTTAAACTTCCTTTTTCAATCTTAAAAATATTGAATCTTAAATAATCCCAAATATTCATTTCCACCATATCAGCAACACAGCTTCATGGTGCTGTTATTTGAAGATTTTATTTCTCCCAAGAACCATTTCCCAGTTGGTCAAGGTTCATTTTCATATTTTCAATGAAATTTTAACATTTAAAATACTTATTTTAACACTGATTAAGATGAACAGATTTGTATGCAGTTTAGAATAAAAGTTATGATTTTTAATTATCACCACTTTAAAATAAATAAACTGTTTTAAGATAATAAACTTGCTGAAGCTATTACCAATATAAATTTGGATGTCAAATTTGATATTTTTGTTTATCGAAGTGTTCATTAACGTAATATTATTTAATGATATCTAGTTTTTAAAATTTGTGTATAGCAAAGCAGCTGCATGCTGTGATTCTTTCAAATTACTTTCAAACTTTAATTTTATTTTACTTAAAATTTGCCATGCAGAATGAAGTTAATAATTTAGAAATAAAGATTGATTTTGGTATTGTATGATTCATATACAAGGTGTGTTCAGAAAGTAACGAGAACTTTAATTTTTTGAACAAAATATTTATTTATTCTTCTAAAATGATGTTGTCGCCTTCAAAATAGTCCCCATTGGAAATTGTGCTGTTGTCGCCTTCAAAATAGTCCCCATTGGAGATTATGCACTTGTGCCAGCGCGATATGCCAACATCATCAGTGACCTCTTTAATTGTGAATCGGCGATTGTTCATAACAATTTCTTTCACTTTTTCCATGTTTTCATCAGTTGTTGATGTGCTGGGGTGTCCAGGGCGTTCGTCATCTTTGACGTCTTCACGGCCTTCTTGGAAACGCTTATACCACTCATAAACTCTTGCTTTACTCATAGCAGACTCACCATAGGCCTTTGTTAACATTTCACACATTTTGTTACACTTTATTCCATTTTTTATGCAAAATTTAATACAAATTATTTGATCCATTTCTTTTAACAAACTAAAATTGCCGAGCTCATAAAAACAAGTGTAACCTTAGTTGCTGTCACAGACAAAGTCAACAATGAAAACAGCTGAAAGTTTTATCATACTTCAAGTGCTTGTATAATAACTTAATAAAAAAAAAATGTTTGACAATCGGACTCTCCAAGCCCGTGAAATTTAAAAATTCTCGTTACTTTCTGAACACACTTTGTATGATCAAAATTAAGTAAAATCACTGATTTTCAGAAGTTAGGCCTTCATTGTCAATTTTCAGGTTTGTTGTAATTTGAAAACAAATTTGCATAAATTCAAGTACATGAAGTACATTGATAAACTTTGTGTACTTTTGTTCTTAAATAACAGTTTATATTGGTATTCGATAGTCAAGGAATTTACTTTTGTTTATTGATAATAATTAATTCACTTAAACTCTACTTTACAAACTCTATACTGTTCAAGTTTTTCATTTAATGAAGTTATTAAAGTTCTGCAGTATTCACTGTAATGATTCATACAGCATTATGTTGCTTTTTGTTAGTTGCCTTTATAAAATAAACCAGAATTCTTCTTCTCAAATATCTTTCCTCTATTTTTTGAGCTCTTATTCTGTGTCAATGTGTAAATTTCCTATTTTTGAATAAATTTGAATTTTAAAACAATTCAGATAATTTCAGTTTTATTTAAATCAGCAATTATTTGTTTGTAAGAGTGAAAATACAAGTGGATATGGTTTATTTAATAAAATAATATGGGTTTTTAAAGTTAAGTGTATGGTTCTAACTTCATGTAGTTAAAGCTTTTTATAAATATTGAATAATTAATCAACAGTGCTACATTTCCTCATCAAAGATTAGCTTAATTAAAAGGTAATATGCAATATCACAAATTGCGGAAGTATCTGCACATAGCATTGAAAAATACTTGCATAAGTGATCTTATAATAACCTAAAACATTAATTTATCTACTTCATTGCTTTTATTAATTTTGAGTAAATTCTGTCACTGCATATCCACGATTTCAGTTTCCTGTTTCACAATATTTCGCTTCATTGCCTTTCTGCTAGCTTATAAAACAAATGGGATTTATAATTTTAGTTTCAATTGAACCTTCTTCAGTAACTAACTCCAAAGTATTTATAGGAGTCGACATGTTTGATTACAAGGAATGTCCAGTAGTAAGTACTGTTTTGTTCTACTTCCACCACATTGATTCTATCGCTGTGCCAATGCATGCTAGTTTTCCTGGTTCATTGCCTCTTCACTGATGACATTACAGTTGGTTTGTGTAGGGTTTCCTGACTTCGTGTGTATTTTAAATGTTCAAGACTTCATGAACCGGTTGGCGGTGAAATGCGTTTTGTCACTTGGTTTTTGAACTCAAAGAATGTTGAGCCAATTGAAATTCATCAAGTTCAAGATGTTTACAGTGAAAGTGCAATGAGTGATGGAATGATGAGAAAGTGGATTACAAAGTTTAATGAAGAACAAACCAGTATTCCTAATGAACACACAGTGGGTGGTCTTCTGTTGTCAACAATGACTTGGTAAGGAAAGTTGATGAGAAACCTGTCAGAACAGGTGGGTCATGATGACAGTCCTTTCTGATGAATGCAAGCTTCACAATCTGTTTGATTATGACTTTCAGCTGGCTTATCATTCCTTGTGTTCAAAAACCAATTGACAGAACAAATCTTATGAAACAAGGTTTATGAATAGTCTGAAACTTTTTTAATGCATACAGAAAATTGGAAACATTATCAAATCAACCTTCAATGAAGATGTAATGAACAAAGTTGACTAACTCACATTTGCGGAGCTCTGATAAGTGCTGCAGTGTGGTAGAACAAAACGAAACTTACTTTATGGACGTGCCTCATACTACATAATCTTATATCAATTCTTGATTTAGGTTTACATTATAAATATTATATTTTTGTCATATTAATTATTAAATCACTGCCATGCTGTATGCCTTGGATCAGCTTCCTCACTGTGTATTTAGAGTTATACTTCCTCCTGATCAGCAAAATTTAGAGCAAAATCCAGTAAATTTCATAAGAAATATGCTACCTCAAATTCATTTCCAAACTATAATTTTACATAAATAAATATCACAGTTTATCTTTCCAGAGGACAGCTGTTGTTCAACAAATGCTGTGTCGGGGAGTCCTTGCGGAGAGCTAGGAAAGGAATATGAGCAACAGTTAAACTCGAAAAAATGGGTCGAAGCACACATACCTTACTCATCTGACGAGGAGGAACTAGAGATGAGTATTTCGGAAGAGTATAAATATACCGATGCCGAAGAAGGAATAGTACTGATTGAAAAGCGATATATTTGTAACGACATCAGGTATTAATTTAAAATGGAATTATAGTATGATTTAGAAAAACTATTATTATTTTTTTAAGTACTTTTAAACCATTTTATCTCAGTTGCTAAATTTACAAATTTTATATATATATTTATGATTTAACTTCTACACTTATTAGTTTACTATTTTACTATTAACTCTTTCTTTGTGCATGAATATATGAGCATGATTGGTATGAGTGTTCATATGTGAAGCACTGCTGTTTTAGGCTCTAATTAAGGATCAGTTTTACACTCAGCGTAATCAGTAATTTTCTAATAATTAATTTCTATTTTTCTTTAAACATTTGGAAATATCTTGAAACATCTGTATGAAACATTATTAAAACTTTTCTTTAAAAATGTAAAAACAATAAAAAATTTCAGCACTCAGCTGTCTTGCTGATGCGATTAAATCAAATTTTCAACGAAAGGTTATCAAATTAACATTTTTTATATAAAAAATGCAAAAATTAACTCTGATTTCTATAAATTCATAACTTTTTTATCTTATACTTGAAAAATATATTTTCAACATTGTAATTAATATTAAAATCTAGAAAAATTAATGCTTAAAAATATGACTAACTCTTCGTTAAAAACCTAACCTTAGTTAGTTGAAATTACTTGAAGTTTTTTATTGAAAGTTTTGGTTGCAGTAATTCCATTGCTGCAGGAGATAAAGCAACTGCTTCAAAAAGTAACAAACAAAATCAACAGACTACCTCTGGTAAGTTTTAATACCTAACTAAAAAAAATGTAAAAATTTGAGATATATTTCTTTTATTGCAAATGAACAGTTTCTGCTAAAGGAACTATATACTACAAAAGTATAAGAATAATTCCAGTTCACAATGTATAAGAGCTTTAGTTTGTGCAAAATCTTATCTATAAGTTCCACCTAATGAGTGTTGAGGTAAAAGTTGCTGCTTGGGGTTTGGAGCTAAGCAATCAAGTTAGCTCCAAACCCAAACCTAACTTAACAGTTGGTACCAAGTTAAATGATGCTAAGGGGTGTAGAGAGTTGTGAACACAATTAGTGACTAATAAAAAAGATGCAAAAAGAGATGTGTAATAAAATCACCGACCATCCATAAAGTAAATACTGCTTTGTCCTACAGCTATTTCTGTTATCAGAGCTCCGTGCATACATGCTGGTCTTTCTGGTTCATTGCCTCTTCACAGGTGCCATTACAGTTGATTTGTTTAGTGTTTGCAGTTTTCTGTGTGCATTAAAATTGTTAAAGACAATTCATCAACTCACCCACTGTGAGATTCATTCTGTCATTCAGTTTCTGAACATAAAAAGTGTTAAGCCAGCCAAAATTCATTGTCAGAGAGATGGTGAAACTTGCAGAAATTTTTGCAGTTGTGTACCTGTTAGTCTCTTCTCACAATTTTTTTCAACTTTCCTTACCAAATCGCCGTCGGAGGCAGCTGAAGTGAGCAGCTAATGGGTTAGCGACCCCACCATACCTATAGCTCATTCTACTCTTTCTCATTTACTCCACATACACACAACACACATACACTCACACACTCTCTGTCACACACAAACACACACACCCGCAGGGGGGTGCAGACTAGCTGCACCTAGTGAGAGGACCTAGACGAACCTAGCGGCACCCGAGTCTAGCACACACTTATACTTACAGCACTACACTTACTATGTAAACACTTCACACTCACACGTACAGTTAGGGATTTGCTGTGCTTGTTCCGTTATGTCTGGGAGTGGCGATTCTGCTTTGTTTCCTTTGGCGGAGCCAAGTATGTGGAACCTGATGTGTGCCTAGCACTGCCGAGGACCTCTGATGGGACAGGTTCTGGAACTGAACAGCCTATAGGCGCTTGGCAAGCACATGAATGTTGAGTTATGGGTGTCGGAGCCCATAGCTGGGTCTATCGAAATAAATGGTTGCATTCTGTGAGTAACATAGAGGGCGGCTGCCAGTGGTACTTGGGTTTGGGCAACCGTAACTTTGTACCAGAACCCATTTCTAAAATATTCTGGAGTGCTGACAGACATGTATTTCGGCTCCAGGATATTTGGAGGCCCCCCAATTTATTGGGGATTCTCGCTTTAGTTCGAGTATCCTGGGCTGCTGGTGGTCGTTTGGGTGCACCCTGTGCCAGTTGTTCGAAAAATCTTCATTCATGAATCGCTCGGCAAACTAAAGTATGGATAACTTAACCAAAAACGCCAAAGGAGAGTTAAAGAGGCCTCGTTCGGCTTCGAACGGGTCTGTTGATAATAGTGGAGGTGATTTAAACCCGGGAAATGAGGAGACGCAAGCTGTAACTCTACAACTGCCATCTCCAAAATTTTTAATTTTTAAAAACTCGGTGGAAGGGGCCGACTTGTCAAAAGTGTCTCCTTTCCTTATAAGTAAAGCAATTGTTGGAAGAGCAGGTCCCGTAGCTTCAATTAAAAAGCTGCAGAATGGGACGTTACTGGTTCAGACTAACAGCGATAAGCAAAGCCTATCGCTGTTAAAAATGATCTCGTTTTATGAAATGGTCAAGGTTTCTGTGGAGCCGCACAGAACCTTGAACTCAGCAAAGGGAGTGATAACCTGTAAAGATCTTCTACATGTAGACCTTGAGAAGATTAAATCAGAGTTAGCAAATCAAGCTGTTGTAGACGTGTGCCGTATTACGTGAAATGATAAGGGGCAAAAAGTACCAACTGCCTCGTTGATTTTGACTTTTGGTAAACCAACTGTCCCAGACCACATCTATGCCGGATACCAGCGCCTTTCGGTAAGGCAATATGTTCCAAACCCAAGACGGTGTTTTAAATGCCAGGGTTTTGGACACGTGAGCTCCACATGCCGGAAGGATCAGGTATGCGGTAATTGTAATGGTAATGGTCATGATAGTGAGCAATGAAAAAATGTTCCAAAGTGTTCGAAATGTGGTGGAGACCATCCCGCTCGTTCCTTTGACTGCCCTAAGTTTAAGGAAGAGAAAGCCATTCTTTCTATCATGGCCAAGGACAAGATATCTTTTTCAGAAGCAGGGAAAGTTTTCAAAAGCTCAAAATCAATAATTGAAGGTAAATCGTTTGCTGCTGCCACCTCTACTAGTAAATCATCGTGTGCTAATTGCGAAGAGCTAACTAAAACGGTAAAATCATTATCGGAACAGGTAGCTCAATTGCTAACTCTGATTTCTGCGGGTCCCATTCCTGATTCACTATCTAAATCGTCTGAAACATCTTCCTCTCAAGTGTCTTCAAAAGGAAAGGATACTCACCTTTCGAAAGTCGCTACTAAAACCCTTGTGACAAAGAATCTGAGGCCTGTAATTCCGGAAGCAAATCCATCTTCTTCCAATCTAGGCGTAAGAACTAAGTCGCAAGTGTTAAAGTCTTTGTCTAAAAACGTTCCTTCTGGACTAGTCCATTTTCTAAAAAAATCAAACACATACCCACCAGTGGTTGTGTCTAAAAAAGAAGAAATACAAACAAAGAAGGAAAAAAATCAAAGGAAGGAGTTGCTTCAAAGGTGCCTCCTTCCAAAACTACTATCTCTACAGAGTCGGACATCAATCACAGTAGTGATTCGATGTCCATTGATTCTGATAAATTACTGACCCCAAAGTGTGAATCCAAAATGAATCCAGTTGTTTATTAAACCTAAGCATTTAATGTCTGCATGTTCCAAAAATAAAGTAATACAATGGAATGTTAATGGGGTAAGAAGCCATATTGAAGATCTGAAGGTTCTTGTACAAGATATTTCGCCTTTAATAATATGCCTTCAGGAGACTCAGTTGCGTGAATCTCACATTTTCAGTTTCAGGGGTTATTCTGTTTTCAGAGCAGATTTCATGGCTGAGGAAAGAGCCAGAGGTGAGCCATTCTGGTTCACAACTCAGTCGAGTCGGTTCTTGTGAATATAGTAACTCCTTTACAAGCTGTTGCCGTTCAAATAACCGTACCATTCAAACTTACAATCTGCAGCCTATATTTACTGCCTAATTACAATTTCCAAAACCATGAAGTATGTAACTTAATATGCCAATTGCCATCGCCGATATTATTATTAGGCGATTTTAACACTTATCATACTGCATGGGGTTCATCAACCTGTAACTCTAGAGGAATACACATTGAGAGGATAAGGTCCGAATTGAATTTATGTCTTCTTAATAATGGTTTCCATACGCATTTAGCGGCATCTACTGGCAATTGAACCGTTGTTTGACTTGTCATTCTGCAGTCCAATTCTGAGAATGAAATTTGAATGGTCGGTATTACCTGATCTTTACGGCAATGATCATACTCCCATTAATATTTCATTTCGTAATTTCCCTCGTTGGGATCAGCGACTGCCGCATTGGATTCTGAAAAAAGCAAATTGGGAGGAATTTATGAAGAAATTTGTATCTCCAGACATTGAATATAATGACTGTATAAACACTGTAGTGTCAAAATTTACTCAAAGCATCTTACAAGCAGCAGAGAAAACTATTCCAAAAACTTCAGTACGCCCTTCACATCCACCTGTCCCTTGGTGGAACGAGGAATGTTGGAAGGCGTTATGTCTACATAGAAAAGCTCTGAGGAGATTCAACAGAAACCCGACAAGTGAAAACCTTGAGCAATATAAAGTTCTTCGTGCAAAAGCTTTTAGAATATTCAGGCAAAGCAGAAAGGATTCTTGGACCCAATACATCGGAACAATATGTAGAACAACACCTACATCTGTTGTGTGGAAGAAATTGCGTTCCATTTGTGGTCCGCCTCCATCTGTAGGACTGATGGGACTTCAACAGGCGAATGGATTATTGGTTTCTGAGGTTCCGACATTGTAAACCTTTTAGGATCATCCTTTGCAAGTTTTTCCTCTTCTGCAGCCTATAACACTGCCTTTTGTAAACACAAAAGCGCAATAGAAAAATTGCCATTCACTATTGGTACTTCTGATGATTCTCCTCTGAACGGTCTGTTTACTCTACGTGAGCTAGAATCTGCACTGCTGTCCACCAAGGATTCAGCTCCAGGTCCTGACAACCTTGTTTACGCCATGATTAAAAATCTTCCACCGTCTGGTAAGTTATTTCTTCTCGAAATATAAATAATCGTATGTACGAGGAGCGTACATTCCCTGGCGATTGGTTGGAAGCTACAGTAATTCCAGTTCTTAAACCAGGCAAAGAGAAAACTGATCCAAGTAGCTATCGTCCTATTTCTCTCACCAGCGTGCTATGCAAGCTGTTAGAAAAAATGGTAAATCGTCGCCTTGTTTGGTATTTAGAAACTAATAAATTACTATCCAAAGAACAGTGCGGTTTCAGACAAGGACGATCTTCGATTGATCAGTTGGTTTTGTTAGAATCTGCAATTCAAAATGCCTTCCTCTTGCGTCAAACACTTGTTACAGTATTTTTTGACCTAGAGAAGGCATACGACATGGCCTGGAGAAGAGGAATACTGAACATTTTAAAATCATGGGGTATACAAGGCAGAATTCTAGCTTTTATTACAAATTTCCTGTCTAATAGGTACTTTAGGATATGTCTTGGAGCTACAGTTTCAGATTGATTCCACTTAGAGAATGGTGTTCCATAGGGGAGTGTACTTAGTGTTACCTTGTTTGCTATCGCAATAAATGGAATCAAATGTGCAGTCCCCTGTCCGATGTTCGCTCTTCGTGGACGATTTTGCTATTTATGTAAGCACCAGAAATATGGCAACAGCTGAAAGAACTCTTCAGCTGATAATAAATAGATTGCAGACATGGACGAGATCTACTGGCTTTAAATTCTCTACTGCTAAGACTCAGTTCATTGCCTTCAGTCGCCGTTGGCAGATCCAAGCTCCTTCGTTATATCTTGATGGTATACAGCTCATGACTTTTCCATCCGTTCGATTTTTGGGTCTAATTTTTGACGAAAGGCTCTCCTGGAGCCCTCACGTGCGTTATTTCAAGTTACGATGTAACAAAATTCTCATTATGTTGAGGGTTCTTAGTAGTTCTCAATGGGGCGCTGATAGGACCAGTTTGTTGATGTTTTATTGTGCTGTAATTCGTTCGCGAAATGATTACGGTAACATTGTATATTCATCTGCTAGACCATCGATTTTAAGGAAACTAGATCCCATTCATAATTCTGCAATCCGTCTTGTTTCTTGTGCTTTCCGTTCAAGTCCTGTCGTGAGTGTTCTCGCCGATGCTGGCTAACCATCATTCTCTCGTCGGAGACAGCAGTTACAATTAAGTTACGTAAGTAATATGTTATGTAAACCATGGCATCCTGATTATAATACCGTTTTCCATAATCAGTTGCACTAATGTTATGAATCCCGACCCCACGCTACAGCCCCTGTTGGCATTAGAACAACCCGTGTTTTTGAAGACTTGCGTATTGAACTGTTTGAAAGGTCCTTTTGTCTTGTCCCTCCATGGATAATCAATATGCCGACCTTTGATTTCTTCTTGTGTACATACCTGAAAGACAACACTCCTAACATTGTGTATCAGTGTGAGTTTTTTCGACTGATTAATTCTTATCCATCTGCTAAATTTATTTTCACAGATGGTTCTAAGATGAATAATAATGTTGGGTGTGCATTTTATTCACTGGACGAAATGTATAAGTATGGATTACCCTCAATTTGTAGTGTCTTTACAGCCAAACTCTTTGCCATCTTAAAGGCTCTGAACACTATTGAATTCAATAGTTTGCATTACGTAGTTTGTTCTGATTCAGAAAGTGCCCTCCAGGCAATCCAGGATATGTATTCGGTAAACCCTCTGGTTCAAGATATTCTTTGCTCTGTCCATAGACTTGAACTACGAGGTGCAAGAGTATCATTTATCTGGATTCCTGGTCACTGTAGAATATTTGGAAACACTGTAGCGGATAATGCGGCAAAGGAAACAACTTTTCTGCCGCCATGCACTCCACGTGTAATAGTGTCTGACTTTCTTTGTCACGTAAAACATTTAATTCTTCTACAGTGGGAAAATGAATGGGCAGCTACAAGCAGTAACAAATTGAGGGTAATTAAAAATTCTGTTCGTCCTTGGGGGTCGTCAATACATGCAAGTCGTAGAGAAGAGGTGGTGATCACCCACCTTCACATTGGTTACTCCATGTTAACGCATGGATTTCTGATGGAACGCGGGGACCCACCTGAATGCGAGTTCTGTAGGGAAACCGTCACAATAAAACATATATTGCTCGATTGTGATGGTTTCCAAAATGTGCGTGTTATGTGTGGTCTGAGCTAGTTTGCAGATGATGTTGGGAGATAGTGCCTCGGCCGTTGACCGGGTTCTAGACTTCCTTCATCATCTGAATGTTTTAAATAAAATTTAATTTATTATATTTGTAATTTCTTGTGTTATTTTATTTTATCTAAATAACTTTATTTCTGTTATGTTTATATATACTTTTACGAATTGTTATTAAATTTTATTCATTATTCATTGTTATTTAGTTCTTAAGTATTCGTTATTGTAATATAGTCATACCTGTTATTTAAATTTTTGTTTAATTTATTTTACTATTATAGTTTGTTATAGTTTTATTTTCTTATTTCAGTAAATTTTGTTAAATTTTTTTTATACTTTCATTTTGCATGATGGCGATAATAACCTTAACGGTTTTTCGCCGAAAAAAAAAAATCCTTACCAAATCATCATTAACAATAGAAGGCCATCCACGCTGTGCCTCATCGCGAACATTGCTTTCGTCTTTCTAATCGCTTTTTCACCATTCCATCACTCATTGCATTTTACTGTAAACATCTTGATTTTGACAATAAATTTTAGCTGGCCTAATGTTCTTTGCATTCAGAAACTGAATGGCAGAATGAATCTCACAATTGGTGGGTTCATAAATTGTCTTAAACACTTTCAGTACACACAGAAAACCAAAAATCCTACACAAATTAACCATAATGGCATCAGTGAAGAATTTTTGTAGTTTTTTAAGAAGCTGTCCATTGAAGAGATCATATTCGGATGCCTTTTGTATGTAAATATTTTTTGTTATTTCATTGGCCAGCTCTGAAGGAGGCACTGGGATAACTGGAATATTTTCATTATTAAATATTGTGTGAAAACCTATAATATTTTTACCTGAGTTTAGTTGAAATATTTTTTCTAAATATTCTGCAAAAACATCTGCTTTTTTACTCTTCTCATCCCGTGTCATTTAATTTTAATTAGATGATATTGTATCTTAGGTTTTTATGAACTTGTGTAGCCTTTTATAAAGAATAATTACTATCTTTTTTACTTCATAAATAATTCAAGTAGTTGCTGAAACTTTGCTCCTTAAAATCTTTAATTGTTAGGAAGTTTAAGTACCTTTTGTTGTCAAGCGATCTTGTCTGCTACAAACACTTGTTAGCTCTCTTGTCCACAGATACCAAACCTTTACTTATTTATGATAATTTACCCTCACAGATTTCCTTTTCAGCTTTTGGATATAACTCCATGCTGCTTGATGCAATAGTACAAAAAATTTCTCAACATCATCACACATACTAGCTGTTCAGTAGTTTTTAATAAAATGCTTAGTTAAATTATCGCTTTTGAACCCTACCAAATCTGTTGTTATGTTGGTCAGTTATGGTGGCTGTAATTTGTAAAATACTTTTATTTATTGTTTAAAGCAAGAGGGGATCCAATAAATGAAATATATTTGCGAAATAGAATGTGAGAAAAAGTAAATTAAAAGTTCTCTTTAATTTGGATAGTTTGTGATAAAAATGTCTAATATGTAATTAGAGGGTTGATTTCTAATGTCTTAAGCATTTTTCAGAATTAAAAATATAATTTATAAAAAATAATTATTATTTTTTAATTACAAGGGAATTCTGTTGAAGAATTTTTAATATAAAATAATGAAGATTTTTGGGTGTGTTATGGTTCAAAATTGTTTTAATTATTAATAGCAACTGATTTTTTCTTAGTGCCTTAAGCTTACTATTGATTGCTATGCCTTAAGCGTGGTTTCTTTTTGAATTTATTTTATGCCTTGTGGTATATATCATATATTTTTTCTTCAGAGGATTCTGACATATCTACTCTTTCACGAAGCACTGCTGCTTATGACACCGACGCATTACGAAAGGATCTGTGTGAGAAAGGCTTAAATTCCGGCCCAATCACAGGAAGTACAAAGCGCGTCTACTTGCGTAGACTAAAACGTTTTCGACGCAAGCTTCCACCCACTCCTGAAGTAAATATACCCAGTAAGTATTCACATTGATACTTCACCTAACTTTTCACTTGATAAGTGCAATATACTATCTAAATTATGTTGAATATTCGTTAAACATCAAAATCGAATAACTGTATTTGAGAAAATGAAATAAATCTTTATTAAACCCAATTCGAGTAAATTCATAATCACCTTTGTTTCAGAATATATTACTTTGCATATATAAGGCTTTGTTTAAAGTGTTCAGCATCTTTTTTTGTTTCTTTAATGTAGTGATATATTAATTTAAAATTTGTTATCACATTTATTTTTATTTATCTGTATGTTATTGCTTAGCTAATCTTGAAGGTTAGAAAACATCTGATTATGTTTTTCTTTGTGAAGAAGATATTCTAATCTTTTTTAATGAGTTAAATGATAATCTTTTAGTATAAAAACTTTCAAAAGAATTACAAATTTTAAAAATTAAATAGCACTAAGAGTTAAGTGTTAAAATAGCTTAAATATGCCCAATAGTGGTCAGTTATAAAAAAAACACTACATTTTTTGTGACTGTTTTCAAATTAAATTTTTTTTTTTGTTTATTAAAACTATTTTCGTTTGATTTACATTTGCTTATTAACCTAAATATTACTTTATTATTGGCAGCTTTATCATGTTTTATTGTAACTACATGCTTCCTCCACCTCATTACTCTGTACGAGGTTATGCAGTGCAAGGTTCTATTGTGTTCGCTCGAAATATCTTTCATTATTAATTGTAGGTGAATACAATTTTTATGGTAGGTTGGTCAAATAAATTTTTGGTTTTTTAGATTGTTTACAACTAAACCATTAATTTTATTTTGTAAGGAATTTAGATACATATTTTAACACAATGTTATTCTGACTTTTTAATTGATCTAAGAATGATAGGATAGCCTTTTCATGAAAATGGCCATTAGTTCTTAATAGAATAAATGTATTTTTTACATTTTGAGTAGTAGACTTTTAGCAAGAAAGTGTTACCACTTTGACTACAAACATTTAATTGTAAAAAAAACAAGAATACTAATATTTTAAAAATACACACATATACAATGTTTTATTATCTTTGTAGGCTACAGCTGTGAACTGTCCAGAACCCTAACAACAATCAATTTAAACCAGCTGTTAACAGATTGGCATCACTTGGAACAAGATATGAGTTCGGTGTTTGAATCGGTCAATCCCAGTGCAAAGTGGCGTGAAGGATTTGCTAAAACATCTTTCACTTATCTGCTACTAGACCCTCGACTGACTCATAATCTTCCTGCCAGAGCTGCCACAGCTCCACCTAATGAAGTTTGGAGTGATTTCTTAAAATCAATTTTCTACATTGGGAAAGGCAAACGTTCAAGACCTTACAATCATCTGTATCAAGCAGTGAACGTGTGGAATGGCACCAAGGAAGATAATTCCAAAAAGGTAAGACTGGTTGGTTTTATTTATTTATGTAAGATCAAATTTGTGTGATTTTAAAACAAAATAGTTGTAGATTTTTGAAATTTGTAATTAATTATAACCATTGATTCTTTCATTTGTCTGCCACTATGTCTTAGAATTTAACTACAAATTTAAAAAAATCATTATTCAGGGATTTTATAATTTTTTAAACTCTAATTGGTCTACTATTTTACACATGGATGTAATATAATATGTACAGTTATATTTTTTCTGAAATTCAGTATTTTAAGCATTTATTAAATGTATTATTTTTTTTAAATTATGACAATTTCTGTAAATTAAAATTCTATTATAAGGTTGTGGTTAGTATCAAAGATTAGTATAGAGCCAAAATGTTTGTTTTCAGTTTTTTGCCTAACTCAGTCGTACTTCAGGCTACATATATATATATATATATATATATATATATATATATATATATATATGTGTGTGTGTGTGTGTGTGTATGATAAATGTACATGTAGTATGCCCATGTGAACCACTATAACTCCACAACCCATACCCACTGTCCCATGGGGTTATATGGTATGGTATCCCACCATCTTCTATCCAGAAGGTTTTGGTTTGGATCTGCAGGGGTTGGTTTTGGAGACATCTGTATCAAAAGAGGACATCACACCAATAGATTTGTGGGAAGTCAGTGAATCAACTAACAATGAAGTGTTGAAGCACCACATTTAAGCTAATGTTAAAATTATAGATTAAAATTTTAACAAGTTATAGATTAAAATTTAAATCTATGACATTAGTAGGGTATAAGTAGAACACAGCTGATCGGCAACATTCCAGTGCATTGCCTTTAAAATAAAATTAACACTGTCTGTAGGCTAACCAAAAGATATTAACCCATAACTGAAATAAGTTTATAATGTGAATCATGGAAGTCAAATAAAACATAGTTTAATTAAACCAAAAATTAGAAATGAAATATAAAAAAAGTAATATAATCCAAATAGTTCAATTCAAAAGGCATTTATAAATGTCAATTGAACTGAAGAAATGTAAATAACAATTAACTTAGTATTATCACATTATACTTTTAATAATTGAAGTTGACTTCTGTAGTAGGCCAGATGTAAGCCAAACCTTTACTTATATGGGCTTACTAAGTTAATATTCTTAGGAAGTGAAATATTTTTAAAAAACTTACTGTATAAAGAAACAAACATCAAAATTCTATTATATATATATATATATATATATTATTATTATTATCTGCGTGTAGACCCTGTTGGATCACGCAAAGCACTCCGACTCATGTCTCGCTCCTTCTAATCCTCCACACCTCCCTCATCGTGTCCCCATGGATCTTCTTCCGCTCCTCCGTCCATTTTACCCCTGTTCTCTTTGGGATTTCATTCTCTGGGACCTTCCAACCGAGCATCTTTCTCCTGTATGCGTTCCTGTCTTCAACGTCTGTTGAGTCAATTTCTGCGTCATGTAGGTGATTCTGACTTGTGTGATCCACGACGTTGTTGATTTGACACCTTGTATATACTTAAGGATTCTGTTGGCAAGTCTCGTTGTTGGGAGTCTACTAATGTGTCCATAGAACCGAAACCTCCTTCTTCTGATATCTGTTGCCAGGTTCGATATCTTCTCTGTGGTCTTCCGGGAGTGCTACCTATATCCATCTTCTGTTAATCTCGGGCCAAGGATCTTCCTCAAGATTTTGCATTCTTCCTTCAAAATATCCTCCATGGTAGGTTTTGTGTGGAGTGCTAGCGTCTCGCTTGCATATAATACCTCCGGTTTTATGACTGTGTTGTAGTGTCTGATTTTTGTGTGCGTCGACATACATCTCTTATTGTAGATATCACACGTTATACCAAGAGACCTCTTCATTGTCAGTAGCCAAACCCTTTGCGCAGCCTTCTCGCCACCCGTGGGTTCAAGAATTTCTCCCAGATATTTGAAGTGCTTATATATATATACATAACCATTACGCTGCCAGAATGATCACCCGACCTGAGTTAAAAGAGCTTATGTTATAATAAAAATAATGAAATGTAAATGTTAATAACACAAATTTTCAAATAATTGAACTTTTTAAAGGTTCGAAATAAAATATTTAAGGAACATTTTAAAATTACAACCTGAAAAAAGCCAAGAAATATTCAACCAGTACTTTATAAAAATAATGTTTTTTTTATATATTCAATATAAAATAGTATAAGTAGCTGCTATTTTAAAATGAGTAAAGAAAATTGGTTGATTAGATGGTAAAGGATGGTTGAAATTGATATTACAGTTACAATCATTAGTTGTTTCATTTCGAAGTACTCAATTTTAAAAATGAAAAAACAACTAAAAGGTAAGTGTAGTTTTATTATTATTTTCCTTTTTCAATAAAAATAAACCATCATTTTTCTTCCTTTTAACTAATTTGTTATTTTTTTTATAACTAGATCACCACAAGCCTGTTGCATGTTTAAATTGTTTGTTTAGTTTTTATGTAAAGAATAAGCTTTTGAAGTATTGAAAATGTTTTTTTTTAAACATCCCCTACATAAAATTACAGTAGACCCTCTTAAAAATTAGGATGTTCCTTTTAAGTCTCAGTTTAGAGAGACTGTTTGAAATTAAGTATTTTTATTTTAGTTTAAACATTGTTGAATTTAATAACACTTTTTCAATTTTATGTGTTTAATGTTTTACTGTAGATAATTGAAACAAAATATTTTAATCTTTTTCTGTTGGTTAAGTTTATTTAGAAATACACTTATACTTAATGTCTCTAGTTTTTGATATATGTTCATGAAACAGGTTGAACGAATTTTAGAAATTTGGCGTTCAGGGTTAGGAGTCGTCTGTTTACATGTCTTTCAAAATACCATCCCTGTTGAAGCTTATACACGTGAAGCAGCAATGATCTCTGCTCTTTCAGTAGCACGACTGACTAACCAGAAAACTGGAGAGTTCTATGGGCCAGCTGCTAGTTGGCTGGAACGTCAAAAGCGACAGTTGGGTGTAATCCTTCTTCACAGAGCGTACCAAGTATTCCTAGCCGAAGGTGAGAGGCAACTGCGACCTGGAGATATAGACTAATTTAAAAATTTCTATGTAGTTCTAGCTACTAGTACCAAAGACTCTGTTCCTTATGTAAATAATACATTTACTGCACAGATAAAAATAAAAACTGACTACAGTTCTCTCCATTTGATAAAATAAAATTTTTTAAACAATATTTGACAATACTAAACTAAATTTATTTTATTAAATAATTTTGATTTTTTTAAAAATGTAAATTAAGAAAGATATAATCGCAGAATGTACTACTTTGACAAGAAAGAAAATACATATTTTCTGTACTCTTAAAAGATTGTTTCATTTGAATAGTTAAATTCTGGAATAATTGTATCATTTCTAAATGTTTTGAATTTTAACATAAATAACATCAAAAGAAAAAGAACATGGTTATAATAGATACTTTGTTGAGAAGCTTAATTTGTTACTTGAAAATTTAAAATTTACAGCACCATATGTATTCTTTTGTTTTACTATGGTAGCTTGTAATTAGTAGAGTGTTTCATGAAGCTTAAAACATTTTCATGATTATGTTTTAAGTAGAATGTGAGGTTTATATCATGTAGGAGCTGTTTGGGCTATATAAATTTTAAAAATTATAGTAATATTATGATAATTGATAATTAAACTACAATGATAATTGTAGCTGTCTAGCTGAAGTGATAGAAATGAATTTGTAACACTAATGGCATTGAATAACATTACATAAATAAACATTTTGATATCAAAAATAAATTTTCGTAATAGACTAAACATGACTTTAACAATTACAATTTGTGTATTAATTTCAAAATGGTTAAATATAAAAAAACTATAACATTATTTTAGACTCAGAAAAATAACGTCAAAAATTCAGATTTTAGAAAGTCTAATTTCAGTTTCGTAATCAGTATTTAAATTTAGTGTTTTTAAATTTTCAAATGTTATTGAAAATGCAAAAATGAACCATGACCGTCATTTCAGAAATTTAAATACTAAGTGGTCATTTATACAAATTTTAATTCTAATAAAAATTTAAAAAATCAAAAACCACACTTTTTTAATTATTTAACACAAACAAAAATTTAAACTGTATTACCAAAACCTGCATGATTAAATCTGTAAAAACTGCAAATAAAAGTTTATATTACAATGTTGGAGATATTATGTGGTGATTAAAAAATAAATATTTGTTTTATTTTGGCACCTAAAACATATACGAGCATATTTTTTTGCTTGCACAATAGAAGTTGAAGTTAGTACGATTTTATTGACTTTTACTACAAGATCAATCAGTATTTAAGAGCATTTTATTTAATCAATTTATTAAAGGTTTTATGTTATTACATTTTTAATCAAAATATTTCATATCATAAATTAATCTTGACTTAAAGACCCCGGGTGGCCACCAAATGTTGAGCAGAGCCACTCATTCAAAACTGAATACTTACATTGTGTTAAATGTAAGTATTGCCTCTGAAAGCATAGCAAAACCATGTGACACTGTTTGATTCCTCTCAGCTCCATTTCGCTTTCAGTGGCTGCACTTACATTAAAAACAATACGTTTGGTTTTGAATGTGTAATCCACACTTGCACATTATATTATTCTCAGCTCAGCACAACTGTGCTCTGCATTTTTAGTAGCCACCCAACCTTAGAGACATATTTTACTTCAAAATATGTTTTAAATAATAAAAGTTTTTCAAAATTAGTTTTTAAGAATTGGTCTGTTTTTAGTATTTATTGTATTGTTTTATGTAAAATAGTATAAAAAAATTAATTTAGTTATGAAGAAAACAAAAATTATGTTCACCAGTTAAAAGCATGCAAATAATTTGAAGAAGGAAAAATGTAAAAGTTTTTTTTTAGTTTTCAAAATATATTAAATATTATTTAAAAGTTGATCTCATTAAATGTAAAATTTTAAAAAATGAATAGTAAAGTTTTAAAACCTAAAGTATAATTATAAAAACTTAAAACTTTTACAGTTACCCCTTAAGTAATAGTTTTTTTTGCATTATGTTGTGGAGGAACTGTTATATCCCTCATTGCTTATGATTAAATAATACAAGTGAACTTAGAAGTGGTTATGTATAAGCTCAATCAGTGATGTGGTGAGAGATCATGGTGCTTGTTTATTTTAGTTATTTTGTTTGTAACGATATATAATTTTATTCCATTTATTCTTTTTATTATTATGTATGCAGTGTTTAAAATGTGTTTTAGATTTTCAGCCAATAGTTTTATGTAGTTCTAACCTATAATGTGTGTACTGTTTTAATTCAAGTAGATTTTATTGTTTTCAAAATGTCAAAGAGAAGAATTAGGAATAATATGAAAGAACATTTATTACCCAAATGGTTGTTTATGACCAACATTCTGTGGTTTCACATTGAGCACAGGGATTCTGTAAATTATTGAGTGAATAACATGAAGGCCTTGAGACGAAATATGAAATATTGGTTTTCATTAACTTTTATATATTTTTTTATGAATGTGTGAATTGTGAGTAAAGAAAGATATATTTTGTGTAAACAAAGATAGTGAATTTTGAAAAATATTTTTATACAATAAGAGTAAACTGATTAAATAAGAGTAAGACTTTTTTCTTAATTGTGCTTTATTTTAGCAATGTATTTTTTTATTGTTGATTTTCATATATCACCACTTTTGATATTAAATAAATGTTACCTTTAAGATTAGCATCAATTAACTTTTAGTTTACATAATGTTTTGTTAACCCGGTCTATATAAAATACAAAGTAAAATAGTTAAGTATAGTGCAACTCAAATTCATGGACAATAACAAAGTTTAGGGTTACTGAGAATCTTTTGGGTATTGTATTCTATGAAGAAAATGGACAGACTTTTATTTTCATTGTCAATAATTTGATTATTTACTATTGAAAGGCTCAAGCTTAATATAGCTTAATATAACGGCAGTAAACTGCCTTTGATCTGGCATGGCTGGAACTTTTAGGATAATCAAAATTACGGACTACATGAAACCGAAATATAAGGAAAGTGGAGCTTTATTAAGAAAAAAATAAATGATGCAAAAACATAGCATAAATTTTACACATTAAATTTAATTACTTATAAGAAGCTTAAAGAAGCCCTTACATACCCAAATAAAACATAATGTCCCTATGTCCCCAAAAACTTTTGCTCAGAAGACCTCAACAAAAATCACAAAATCAGATTGTTTTCATACTTGAAAATTCACAATTCAAGTTATCCACCTAGCTCCCAAACCATGTGGACCATCCATAGGATGTTTAGTCAAATTTTTGTAATATGAAACAACACTGGTTTAAATCAGTTTTAATAAGAAAGAATTATTTAAATGACAGTATGAAGATGAAATTTCAGTCCCAAAACTCATAACTGCCTATAATGTTAAGTAGAATCAAAATATATAAAACTAAAATTGTATTTATTCATCTTAGTTTTGAATGAAATTAACATTTTATTTTGTTAGTTTGAGTTGTATTGTAGGTATAATGTAAGTAAAGTTTTATTGTAGTTTAGTTTTTATCAAACGTCTGTATTGCCATATCAATGAATATTACTTTTTCTTACAGCCATACTGTGTAAGAATTTTATTTGCTGAACATATTTATCATAAATTCTAATAAAATTACAATTAAATATCATTATTAAATTTATTTGTTGAAAATGTTTAAAGTGGTTAGTTATATTTAGTGATATAATTCATATTTAGATTAGATTAATGTATGGAGATACTGTGTTAAGTTTTTAAACAGATGAAGTGAGGGAGCTAAACTCACAATTACTTTCATGAGGAATAAAAATATATGTTTTGGAATATAGGACAAATTTTCCCATACTCCAAATTGTATGGAGCTAAAAAAATTTAAATATAAAAGGTCTTTAATTGACTTAATTTTTAAATGTCTTGTTAAAGAAGAAGAATGAAAGTTAGAAGTTTTAACTCTTTGAAAATGGTAGGCAATTGAACTTTCATAGATAAACTTATTGTCTAAAAATTAGTAGACTTTTATGTAATATTTTAATAAAAATTAATAATTTTCAACCAAAAATAGAGTATTATTTGGAATTAGTTTTTAATTTTAGTTAATTACATTAATTTTGGCTAAATATTAGGATTTTATGGAATGGTTATGATGTAAACTGTTTCAATCAGCTTCCATTTCTGATAAATTTAAGTAACACTAGTTTTTGCTTTCTACAAGAAGGTGTCACTTCTTGTTCTTTCAAGATTTTGTAAGAAAGTGTTACTTGATATCACTTTACATTTAAGATTTTGTGCTGCCTCCAAAATCTTCCATTTTGAGGGCATTAAAAAGTTGGTCTGTATTCCAAAATAACATTTTCCCTCATTGAGGTTTAACAGGGTGCATCCACACTTGTCCTAACCCTATATAAAATATATTATATAAATTTAATTGTTTTTTTACAATATGTTATAGTTTTTTATATTGCATGCAAAGGCATGAAAATGTGTTCATTATAAAGTAATAATATAACAATTTATTTTAATTGTTCAGTTATTGTAAAACACGTCTTTATACCCAATTCCTTTTCCCTTAAAACAGTTTTTTAACATGTAAAGTGTGTGAAAAACAATAGTTAAAGGGAATGTAATAATGTGTTTTTTTTTGTACAAGTATTGTATAAATTAAACATTAAAAATTTTGATTGTTTGAAAAGTTGACTTTTATTAGGTATATATGGCCAAATAGTCTTAAGATGACAAGCCACCACTCTTTGTTAGACTACTATCAAATGAGACACTGGTGTACAGAGCACTGGAAGCAGCCATAGTTCCCAATAGAGTTGTGGTTTGATATTTTGTGAATTTACTAAATTTTTTAATTATTTTAGTAAATTGTGTAAATAGTTAAATAATACATTGGAACTAAAAAAAATTTTATCTCTGCGTTTACTTTAAACAAACATATTAAGAAGAGCGTTTTATAGTTTATATCCAGAATTTTTATCAGATTAAAAGAAATTTGTTTAATTTGTTTATGGATGAATATTAATACATTTAAGGAACTCTTTGTCAAATTAGAAAATAGTTTATCCGAAACAAAGCACAAATACATGCTGCAGCATACCTGCAAAACAACGACTTGCTTTAATGATAAAGTAAGAAAATTTAAATAGTGCATATGTTAAACATTATTTCATGAATAAAACATATTTAAAATTTTTGTTGAGCCGCCTCGGTGGTCTAGTGGATAGCGTACTAGGCTTTCACCCCGAGGACCCGGGTTCGATTCCCGGCGAGGGCTTGGCATTTTCATACGCTATAAATCATCTCATCGTCTGCATTAGCCCAAGTGTGCACAATAGTCGGACGTTAAACACAAAAAAAAAAAATAATAATAAATAAATAAATAAAATTTTTGTTAAAAATATTTAATAGTGAAATGAATGAACAGTATTACATGGAAATTAAGAACTAATAATAATTGTAAAAAAACCAATATTATGTTTAATAAATATAATAACTGGAAACACAATACCTGAAAATTAAAAAAATTAAAATGTTTGGGAATAATTATCTTTTAAATAAAAATTAACACACTATTCCAGCCTTTTAAAAAATTTATGTACAATAATTATCTCTTGTTATGTCCTATAAACAGGGTCAGTCACAAATGATTTTTATAAATGTTTCAGAGTCAAAATTTTCAACTTGATATCGTATTTTAAAAAAATGAACACCAATTGCATTAAACTTATAAAAGTATAAGGAATTCTTAAAATAAATAAATACTTTTATAAAAGAGCCTGACACACAACACATAGTTATAAAACATTTTAACATAAAATATGCTAAACATGGAAAACATATACTAATTGGTGCTACCGGTATCTGTCTGTTGGTCACTATTTAACTGAATGCTCTTGTGGAATCCCATACACTTCTTGTGTCCCAGCTTCTGATGAGGTGAGACACTAGAGATACAGAATTTGCTACTTGGAATCTCTGTCTGTTGACGCACATTTAATCCAGTATTGTCTTACTGCATTAACAGAAGTGCTTTAATTAAAATGTAACAACACAAATACTTCCAAATTTTATCAATCAAATTTTCACAAATAATTTTAGCCACCTTAAAAGTTTTAGCGAAATGAAATAATTTCAAATGCAAGTAGTAAATAGAAATAATTTCAAATGCAGTAATACATTCAGGAAGCCAGTCAATAGTAATCCCCTTTCAATCACTTAAAAGTCTGGCACAGTGAAAGTGGAATCGCTAATAACACAGGAGGTCTTGCATTATTTGTTATTTACCGATAAATTAAAAGTTTTGACACAATTTTTTCACAGCAGTGTCAAAACACTATAATTGAATCTACTGAAAATTTCTACTGATTATTTTATCAAGAACATAATTAAAACGTACAGTATTAGACCTACAAATGTCTATAGTAATAATAATTTTAGTCTTTTTATAGTGTTTACCTATTTTCTTCACTTTTTATGAATAAGTATAAGTTAATCTGTCTTTTTTATAAGCAGTTGTTAATATTATGCCATCACAAAAACAGCCTAAGAAAAGGAAATAGGCCGGTTCTCTGCAATTAAAAAGATGTGGAGCAAAAAAATATTGGGAAAGTTAAAGATAGGTTTTATTTATAATATCAATAGTAATATAGTAGTTTAACGTTAAAAAAATATGAAAAGGGAACACCCAAAAAAGGTAAATTGTTTGAATAAAATTATGTACTATATGAATCAATATACACAATGTTGAAAAGTCCTTACCTTTATTTCTAATATTTTACTGTAAAGTAAATTATAATTTTCTTGAAATTATGGCATTAATATGTTTTTGTAAAATTCAAGTATTTCATTAAAATATAGACAAACATCAGTTATTTTGTCAATGTATGGTACAAATAATAATTTTTAAGTATTCAAAATAATTTATGTTGGTAGCAATGCAAATGTACGTACAAATTTTTACTGTCCTCTGTCCTCTGCTGTCTTTCCATTAGTAAGAGGTTAATAGTTTTATAAAATTTTTGAAAAATAATGACGATTTCATCATTATTACCTTTTCCTTTAAATCTCGTCGGAAAAAAACACGTGCAGTTGGCCAAAAGATGGTAAGTCGTAAATACGTAATTTGATTGTTAAGAAGAAGGAACCTGTTTTAATTAGGATTGAATGTTAAGGTAAATTACAATACGTTAACATGAATAGACTTGCATTATGTAGTTCAGTAAATATTTTGATATATGAAGATTTTTAAATAGACCATTAAACCGTAAACTTAGAATATCAGGCCAAGATATATCATTGTAAATTTGTTTTTTATCTCCAAGTATTCTGTTAAAAATTATTAGTAGGCCTATGGTTAAATGTGCATATTAAACCTTAAACTTAGAATATCAGGCCAAGATATATCATTGTAAATTTATGTTTTTTATCTCTTCAAGTATTCTGTTATAAATTATTAGTAGCCCTATGGGTAAATATGCACTGTAACTTGTCCTGAATTCTTCTATATTTTTTTTGCTAAAACGCTTTATATTACATGCCCAAAAGCAATAATACAAAATCTAAAAGCGTGGAAACCACGAGAAGTACGATACAAATCAAAAAATTACCAACATAACCTTAAAATTAGGTATTTAGGGGTGATTTTTGTTTTGTTTTATTTTATAACTTATTATCTGATGATCAGATATTCACTTGCGGAAAATATTTTTTTAAAGAATACATACGATTTTAAGCCAAATTTTACGGAACTATATTCACATCATATTACTGATTACTGTTAACATTGCATTGAAGATACTATATTCATTCTCTGATTTACCAGACTTGTGCAACACCTGTATTAGATGTATTTTTATCGTTTTACCGATCTACAACACATTACCGTCTTTCGCATGGTAGCTATTTTAAGGGTATGTTGGTCACTTTTCGATTTTTGTCATACTTCTCATGGTTTCCGCGCTTTTGTATTTTGTATTATTGCTTTTGGGAATGTAATAAAGCATTTTAGTAAAAAAAATATCAAAAAATCCAAGACATGCTGCACTGCATATTTACCCAAAATTGCTACTGCGCGAAAATCGGTAACATGTTGTAGATAGGCAAAACAATAAAAATACGTCCAGCATGGGTTTTGGATGATAAAAAACCTTAATTTTTTAAAAAGAATACTCCATAACTTAACTGACATGGTTGTTGCGTGGTAAACCTAACTGAACGGTTGTTAGGCCTAACACGATGTTGGGTGAAAAAAAACCTTTATTTTTTTTGTTAAAGAATACTCCATAATCTAACTGAGACGATTGTTACATGGTGAACTTAACTGACACGGTTGTTGGGTGATAAAAAACTTAAAAAAAAAATACTCTAACCTAACCTAACTGACATGGTTGTTTCGTGGTGAACCTAACTGACATGGATGATGGATCAAAACCCTATTTAATTGAAGTAGTTACTAACCTTGTAATAAATGTTATTTTGGCATGTATAATGCAGCTGCTGCTTTGTAGAATTGGTGAATTACTTGCTTATATTGTGGTACCCTGGCTATGGTCGACCTGGACAATGTTCATATTGTATAACAGTCATATCGTACAACGGAATGAAAATGACCTGTATAACAGTTTAATTTTGGGGGAATTTAACCCCTTTACAAGAAATAACAAGATTAAAAATGTTTTGTGATAAAAAAACTTTGACTAACCAAACTTGACAAGAGTTTTGTGTCGAATAAAAATTTGTGTAGGTTTTTTTATGTATGCAGTTGAGTAATAAAAAAAATTTTTAATTTAAATAAAACTATAATTTTAAATAAATAAAGCTACGTTTGTTGTGCCTTTTTTGTAGTGTACAATTATAGCCAAATAGTGTACTGTTAAAAAAAAGGGAAAAATGCCATTTTTGAGTCTAAAAATACACTATTTTAGGCTATTCAAGAAAACATATATTTTTAATACAAAAATCAGACAGCTTTCGAAATATGTTTTCTACTTTAAAAATTTAATATTTAAAAAAATGTGGGACCTACAGCAAGTTTTACTACAACTTACATCTTTTCATTGTCTAGGGTTCCTTCTGCTGCTTTTTTTGGTGGGAGTGCAACTTGTGCCCTTTTATACTTCACAGATTGGAGACTAATTGTTGATTATATTCCATTCTACAATGGCAAATTTGCTAATACAAAAGATGCAGAAGAATAATTTATGTAAGTTTCAGTATATACATACAAACTTTAAGTAGATAATAATGTTTTTTAACATCTTGTTACATATTATGTCCAGGGAAATCTATGTCCAAACATGGTATTGTACATTTATGATTGGATTAAAGTTGATAAATATAATAACTAATTATATTATCATATTAATAATTTATTATATTACATTTATTATATATTAGCAGTCAATAATATTTATAATTATTTATTAGTGTCAGTTGATTCTCTGCTAATTAGCCTTTGGTTTAGTATAGACTATACATCATGTTGCCTTTACTATATAGTCAGTCTAACCTATACCTTAGAGTATAGGTTATTATACTCTATTATTAATGCAGTATTAATGAGTATTAATGCAGTGTAAACAAAGGTTAACAAGTTTTGGTATTTATGCATTAGCCAGACATGGATAATTTTTTTGGTTCCCTTTTCCAAAACGCTATTGTAGAATGTTAGTTTTATTATTATTATTATTATCATTGTCATTATGTTATTATTAATTATAATTACAACCATAATAGTCTGACTAATTTTTTGTTGCACACAGAAAATAGTTCATTTTAATTTTTACACAAATTTCAGGATGACTTTGAATTTAAATAAGCTTTAAATGGTTAAATGATCAACAGAGTTCCTGAATACTCTGTTGATCATTTAACACTAATTTTGATGGTATCAAAAACCAGTCTTTTAGAAAATGGAAAGAAATTAACAGTAGAACCTCAGCAAAACAACACACTTGGATAGATGGCAATCATTAGGTGGGCTGTGTTGTATATACAGTACATCTGACACTGTACTAAATCTAACCTGGCCTGACTAAAAACTTAGTCACAGAAAACAGAAAGTAGATTTATCTTGCTTTAATATTAATTTATTTTTTTACATAATAATGTAGTCAGTTCAAGAATATATTGATATTAAATTTTGTTGAAAAATATCAATAAAAAGTTAATTTATTTATATAAAAAATGTAAACTTCCTAACTAAAAACAGTTTTATATTAAGATATAAGGTGTGTTCAGAAAGTAACGAAAATTTTAATTTTTTGAACAAAATATTTATTTATTCTTCTACATTGATTTTGTAGCCTTCAAAATAGTTCCCATTGGAGAAGCACTTGTGCCAATGCTTCTAACAATCCTCAAAACACTTCTCAAACTTGATCTTTGAGATAGCCTTTAGGTCTTTCAGCGATGCGCTTTTAATGTCATCTACGACTGTAAAATGACGGCCCTTTAAAGTTCTCTTTATTTTTGGAATAGGAAAAAGTCACACGGAGCCATATCTGGCAAATATGGAGGCTGAGGCATCGTTACAATACTGTTTTTGGCCAAAAATTCACGAACAAGCAATGAAGTGTGAGCCTTTCCTTAATAAACTATTTGCTGTATAAAATTAATCATTATTACCACATTTTTAATATCATCAACACTATTTTTAATAACAAAACACCCATTATTTTTGTGGTGCAAAAGCCATAAATTGTTTTTCCACAGATCTGGGCGTTTTTTTCGGATTGCTTCACACAAACGGCGTTGAACTTGTAGGTAGTACTCCTTATTGACCATTTGACCTCGTGGCAGGAATTCATGATGCACTATGATATTAATATCGAAGAACACAATGAGTATAACCTTCACGTTCAACCGCACTGGTCGAACCTTTTTCAGTCTTGGCGAGCCAGAATGCTTCCACTGGGATGATTGAGCCTTAGTTTCGACATCATATCTGTAAACCCATGTTTCGTCACCTGTTATAATACGTTTCAGTAATTCTGCATCGTCTTTGACTTCATTTAGTGACTCCTGAGCAACTTCCATTCGCCGCTGTTTTTGTTCAAAATTCAACAATTTTGGAACGAATTTTGCTGCCACGCGTTTCATACACAAAATATTGAAAACAATATCATGACATGATCCAATCGTTATGCCAACATCATCAACGACCTCTCTAATTGTGATTTGGCGATTGTTCATAACCATTTCTTTCACTTTTTCCAGCCGGCGGAGGCAGCTGACGTGAGCAGCTGATGGGCTTAGCGATCCCACCATACCTCTAGCTCATTCTACTCTCACTCACTTACTCCACATACACACAACATACACACCACATATATACACACACACTCTCTCACACAAACACATTTACACCCGCAGGGGGGTGCAGACTAGCTGCACCTAATGAGAGGACCTAGACGAACCTCGCGGCACCCGAGTGTAACACACACTTACACTTACAGCACTATACTTACGATTTAAACACTTTACACACACATACGTACATTTAGGGATTTGCTGTACTTGTTCCGTTATGTCTGGGAGTGGCAATACTGCTTGGTTTCCTTTGGCGGGGCCAAGTATGTGGAACCTGATGTGTGCCTAGCACTGCCGAGGACCTCTGATGGGATAAGTTCTGGGACCGAGCAGCCTATAGGCGTCTGGCAAGCACATGAATGTTGAGTTATGGGTGTCGGAGCCCATAGCTGAGTCTATCGAAACAAGTGGTTGCATTCTGTGAGTTCATAGAGGGCGGCTGCCAGTGGTACTTGGGTTTGGGGAACCGTAACGATGTACGGAACCCATTCATAAAATATTCTGGAGTGCTGACAGACCATGTATTTCGGCTCCAGAATATCTGGAGGTCCCCCCAAATTTTTTTTTTTTTTTTTCTTTTTTTTTTTTTTTTTTTTTTATTGGGGGTTCTCGCTTTAGTTCGAGTATCCTGGGCCACTGGTGACGTCTGGGTGCACCCTGTGCCACTTGCTCGAAACATCTTCGTTCATGATCGCTCGGTATTAAATTTATGGATCCTAACAAACAAAACGCCAAAACTTGTGTAAAGAGACATCGTTCGGTTTCACCCGACGTGTCTGAGGAATATAGAGAAGAAATTGAATGCCACGAGGAAGTACCAAAGGAATTGTTTTACCAACTCCTAGATATCTTATTTTTAGAAACGCGGCGGAAGGTGATAACCTTTCCAAGGTCTCTCCTTTCCTGATCAACAAGGCAATAGTTGGGAATGCAGGTCCTGTTGCTTCCATTAAGAAGCTACAGAACGGGACTTTGTTAGTTCAAACAAAGAGCGACAAACAAAGTAAGTCTCTGTTGAAGATGGAGTCGTTTTTGGGAAGGTTCAGGTATCTGTGGAACCCCACAGAACTCTGAACTTTGCAAAGGGTGTGGTTACCTGCAGGGATCTCCTCCATGTTGACCTGGAGGAGATAAAGTCCGAGCTGTCCGGTGAATGCGTTACTGATGTCACACGTATAATGCGCATGGAGAAGGGGCAGAAAATACCTACTGCTTCCTAATTCTGACCTTCGGGAAACCTATCATCCCCGAATATATCAATGCTGGGTACGTGACGCCTGTCTGTGCGACCATATGTCCCGAGCCCAAAACGTTGTTTCAAATGCCAGGGTTTTGGGCATATGAGCGCAGCTTGTAAGAAGCCTGAAATATGCGGACATTGTGGTGCTCAAGGTCATAATAGTATCGGATTGTAAGGATGATCCTAAGTGCTCCAATTGTGGTGGCGATCATCCTGCACGGTCAGTTAACTGCCCGAAGTACAAAGAAGAGAAAGCAGTTCTAACTATTATGACCAAAGAGAAAGTATCGCTTTCGGAGGCCAGGAAGATTTACCGATTTCAGAAACCTGTCACGGAAGGCAAGTCTTTTGCTGCTGTTGTTTCTTCCAATAAAAAGACATCCTGCGCAAATTGTGACGAGCTTACCAAAACTGTCAAAGTTTTGACGGAGCAGGTGGCTCAGTTACTCTCAATATTTTCTAAATCGTCCACTTCTGTTTCTACTTCTGAACAGGGAGCTGCAGTATCAGGTACTACACCTATCCAGACCTCGTTACCATCTGTCACAAAACCATCACAACAATCTTCAGGAAAGGTTCCTTCTGTTCCTAGACCAAGTACAACAAAGCCGCAGGTGACAAAGTCACAAGTTCTTAAAACTAGTGATAAAAATATCACTCCAGGGCTAGAGTACTTTCTGAAAAAGAAGTCTAATACCTGCCCTGCAACAGTTGGATCAAAAAATAAAAGTTCCATTACAGGAAAGAAACCTGTGATTGAAAAAACAACAAAGAAAGGAAAATTGTCAAGGAGGCTTACCTTCAACCAAAAACCTCCCAAAAACATAAAATCTTCAGAGTCTGACATTAGTCACAGTTGTGACTCTGTGTCTGTTGACTCTGATCCACCTATAGTATGCTCTATTGAGAAAATGAATCCCATCATAAACTAAATTATTAATTTTCAATGTCAACGCCTTCCATTTATAACAATGTGATACAGTGGAACATTAACGGAGCCAAAAGTCATATTGAAGATTTAAAACTTCTTGTACGCGATCGTCTCCATTATTCATTTGCCTTCAAGAGACGCACCTTCACCAATCGCACACTTTCAATTTAAGAGGGTATTCTGTTGTCAGGGCCGACTTCATAACGGAAGAACGAGCGAAGGGTGGGGTAGCCATACTCGCTCGTGACTCTATTGATGCCGTTCCTGTGGACATAATAACTCCTTTACAAGCTGTCGCAGTTCAGACTACCGTACCATTTAAACTTACCATATGTTGCATTTATTTACCGCCTAGCTATGCTTTCCAAAACAACGACTTAGTTAACTTATTAATTCAGTTACCTGTCCCCTTTCTATTGATGGGTGATTTTAATGCTCACCACACATCGTGGGGCTCTACTACATGTAACTCACGAGGAAACCGAATTGACAATATAAGGACTACATTAGATCTATGTCTTTTAAATAATGGTTCCCCAACACACTTATCGTCTTCTACAGGTGGTTGGACAGTCGTTGATTTGACCTTTGCAGTCCAATTTTGGCAACGAAGTTCGAATGGTCGGCGATGTCTGATCTTTACGGCAGCGATCATACTCCGATTAATGTTTCACTTTGTACATTCCACCGTCGAATCAACGCCCTCCGCGGTGGATTCTACAAAAAGCACAATGGGTGGATTTCACAGAGCAATTTGTATCACCTGACATTGAAGATTTTAACTCTATTAATGAAATAGTACAAACTTTAACTGAAAATATTTTAGACTTAGCACATAAAACTATTCCTCAAACCTCGACTCATCAATCTCGTCCCCCGTTCCTTGGTGGACTGAGGACTGTAAGAATGCCTTGCTTTTACGCAGACGAGCTCTAAGAAGGTTCAACAGACGACCAACGAGTGAAAATCTTGAGAGGTATAAAATTCTCCGAGCTAGAGCTCGTAGAATATTTAGACAAAGTAGAAAAAATTCTTGGACCCAGTATATTAACACAATATCAAGAACAACACCAGTATCAACTGTTTGGAAGAAACTCCGTTCCGTGTCTGGTTCATCTCCATCAACTCCTTGATGGGCATCAAACAACGGAACGGAATAATAAGTTTTGATCCTCGAGATATTGTTAATACATTGGGTTTATATTTTGCAGATTATTCTTCGTCTACTTCCTATAGCAATGGTTTTTGTCGTTTCAAAAATATTCAAGAAGCAATGCCATTCGTCGTTGGTACGTCTGTTTCTCCTTTGAACGCGCCCTTCTCAATAGAAGAGCTGGAATCTGCACTGTCATCCTCTTCAGATTCAGCACCAGGCCCTGATAACCTTGTATATTCCATGATTAAAAATCTTCCAACATCGGGTAGAATTTCCCTCCTGAAGATATACAATCGTATGTTTGAGGAACACTCTTTCCCCGATGTTTGGTTGGAAGCAACAGTGATTCCTATTCTTAAGCCAGGCAAAGATAAAACTGATCCAAACAGCTACCGCCCTATTTCTCTTACAAGTGTGCTATGCAAGCTAGTGGAGAAAATGGTAAATCGCCGTCTTGTTTGGTACTTAGAAAATAATAATTTACTCTCTAAGGACCAGTGTGGTTTTAGGCAAGGGTGATCTTCCATCGATCAGTTAGTTTTATTAGAATCTGCAATCCAAAATGCCTTTCTGTTACGTCAAACACTTGTTGCAATATTCTTTGACCTAGAGAAGGCATATGATATGGCTTGGAGAAGAGGAATACTAAATACATTAAAATCATGGGGTATACAAGGTAATATACTAGGTTTTATTAAAAATTTTCTCTCAAACAGATATTTCAGAGTACGCCTTGGATCTACATTGTCAGATCGCTTTTTGTTAGAGAGAATGGCGTCCCGCAGGGAAGTGTACTTAGTGTGACTTTGTTTGCCGTTGCTATCAATAGTATAACTACTAATGTGCGGTCTCCTGTTCGCTGTTCTCTATTTGTGGATGACTTTGCAATTTATGTTGGTGCTAGAAGTTTGGCCACAGCTGAAAGAACACTTCAGCTTACAGTAAATAGATTGCAGTCATGGACGAATTCAACTGGGTTTAAATTTTCTGCCGCCAAAACTCAATGTATTGCCTTCAGTCGCCGTCGACAGATCCGAACTCCTTCAATATTTCTCGATGGTACAGAAATTCGGACCATTCCATCTGTTCGATTTTTGGGGTTAATATTCGACCAAAGACTATCATGGAACCCTCATTTGCGTGATTTAAAGTTACGATGTAACAAAATTCTCGATATGTTGAGGGTGCTTAGTGGTTCTCGATGGGGCGCTGATAGGACCTGTATGCTGATGTTTTACCGTGCGGTGATTCGTTCGCGGATTGATTATGGCAGCATTGTATATTCGTCTGCACGACCATCCGTATTAAAAAAAATAGACCCAGTCCATCACTCTGCAATACGACTCGTCTCTGGAGCCTTCCGTTCTAGTCCCGTTGTAAGCATTCTAGCCGAGACTGGGGAACCTTCACTCTTTCGACGGAGACAGAAACTACAGCTAACTTATGTAAGCAATTTATCATCTAAACCTTGGCACCCTGCTTTTAATACAGTTTTCAAAAATCAATTGGTGCGACAGTATGAAACTCGACCGAATGCTACTGCTCCTCTTGGTATTAGAACTTCCCGTATTTTTGATGACTTACGTATTGAACTACCCCCAATGTTTGAAAGGTCCTTTTGTCTTGTCCCTCCATGGAAAATCAATATGCCGACATTTGATTTCTCCTTATGTGCATACCAGAAAGACAACACTCCTAACATTGTGTATCAACGTGAGTTTTTTCGACTGACTAGTTCATATCCATCTGCTAAATTTATTTTCACAGATGGCTCTAAGATGAATAACAATGTTGGGTGTGCATTTTACTCATTGGACGAAACGTATAAGTATGGATTACCCTCAACTTGCAGTGTCTTTACAGCCGAACTCTTTGCCATCTTAAAGGCTCTAATCACTTTTGAATTCGATAGTTTGCATTACGTAGTTTGTTCCGATTCAAAAAGTGCACTCCAGGCAATGCAGGATATGTATTCGGTAAACCCTCTGGTTCAAGATGTTCTGTGTTCTGTCCATAGACTTGAACTACGAGGTGCAAGAGTATCATTTATCTGGATTCCTGGTCACTGTGGACTATCTGGAAACACTATAGCGGATAATGCGGCAAAGGAAGCAACTTTTCTTCCGCCATGCACTCAACGTGTAATCGTGTCTGACTTCCTTTGTCACGTAAAACATTTAATTCATCTACAGTGGGAAAATGAATGGGCAGCTACAAGCTGTAATAAATTGAGGGTAATCAAAAGTACAGTTCGTCCTTGGGGGTCGTCAATACGTGCAAGTCGCAGAGAAGAGGTGGTGATCACCCGCCAGCGCATCGGTCACTCCATGTTAACGCATGGATTTCTGATGGAACGCGGGACCCACCTAAATGCGAGTTCTGTAGGGAAACCATCACAATAAGACATATATTACTCGATTGTGATGGTTTCCAAAATGTGCGTTTATGTGTGGTCTGAGCAACTGTTTGCAGACGATGTTGGGAGATAGTGCCTCGGCCGTTGACCGGGTTCTAGACTTCCTACATCGTCTGAATGTTTTAAATAAAATTTAATTTATTGTATTTGTAATTTCTTGTGTTATTTTATTTATTTATTTTATTTAAAAACTTTATTTCTGTTATGTTTTGCATTATTTCTAATTGTTATTAAATTTTATTCATTATTTATTGTTATTTAGTTCTTAAGTGTAATATATCTATATCTGTTATCTAAATTTTTAATTTATTTTTACTGTTATAGTTTGTTGTTGTTGTTTTTGTTGTTGTTTTTTTCTTAAGTTAAATTTTGTTTAATTAAATTTTTTTATATACTTTAATCCTTCGTGATTGATATATGATAACCTGAACGGTTTTTCGCCGAGAAAAAAAAAAAAAAAAAAAAAAAAAATCACTTTTTCCACGTTTTCATCGGTTGTTGATGTGCTGGGGTGTCCAGGGCGTTCGTCATCTTTGACGTTTTCACGGCCTTCTTGGAAACGCTTATACCACTCGTAAACTCTTGCTTTACTCATAGCAGACTCACCATAGGCCTTTGTTAACATTTCACACACCTTATTCCATTTTTTACACAAAATTTGATACAAATTCTTTGATCCATTTCATTTAACAAACAAAAATCGCCGAGCTCATAAAAACACGTCTAACCTTAGTGGCTGTCACAGATAAAGTCAACACTGAAAACAGCTGAAAGTTTTATCATACTTCAAAGTAATGTATACCAACATAATAAAAAAAAAATGTTTGACAATCGGACTCTCCAAGCCCGTGAAATTTAAAAATTCTCGTTACTTTCTGAACACACCTCGTACATGTTTTGATGACAATGCTTTGCACCGGTAGACTTCATGTGGTTAAATAGTAGAAATCTGGTCTAGGATACTGGTATTGTGGGTTATAGTCCTAATTGTTTATTACCATGTTAGAATGTTTAATTGTTAGAATGTTATGTTTTAATATTATTACTTTGAAAACATAAATTATTAGATAAGCCCTTGATAAAATTTTCCTATATTTTCAAAAATCTTCCATGAGAAGACTACACAACTTTGTATAATTTAAAGTGATAATATACTAACTAGAAGTAATTGTAGGAATACCAGATGGGGGACTATGATGAAAGTCTCAATAATGACCTTCAATATCTAACGAGGCCGATAGGTAACTCCCATGAATTAGAATACACAGCTAGTAGATTGGTAGAGGTAGTTGTGAACACTTATCATGAGAATTTGATTCTTATAAGGAAGGTGATTGGAGTTCATGTGAAATTGTGGTTTTAGACACTTACTGAGAAAAGAAGACAGGTTAGGAGGCTGTTTAATTTAGCCAGGTGATATGGGTAAGTGGGTGGTCTTTAGGCAAGCCCTGACTGAGTATAATAAAGAATTTAAAATGGTGATACAGGCATTCATGGATGAAGTTTTGTGAGGAGGTTGATAATACTTCTCAAGGAGGAAGACTTCACAAGGTCCTGGTTTTGGATCCTTTGAACCCCATATGTTCATGTATAGGAAATAATAGGAAGTACACAAAAACTGGGGAAAACCCTTTAGAAGTCTTACTAAGAGAAACATTTTCCTGACTCTGAGATCAGGAGTGTAGAAAGGGAGCAAGGATATTCCCGATAGGAGACCTTATAGGAGAGACTAAAGTATCACAGACCAGATTGTTGGAAATAGTAAGGTGAGGTGAGATCACCACCTTTAACTCATTTAAATCACCAGGTCCAGATGGAATTTTTTGGCTCTTGCATCACTGAGAAGAGTATTGCTCGTATCCTGTACTGGGGTAACATAGCCACCAGATATATACCCTTGGGATGGAAAGCGGCCCATGTAGCCTTTATCCCAAAGCCAAGGCAAATGTGCTTAGTCCATGGCTTATAGACCTATCAGTCTGACTTCATTTATTCTGAAGGCTTTAGAGAGATTGGTAGAGAGACAAGTAAGAGGGATTATGATCCCTCTGCATATTAGAGGAGAACTATATGCCTACTATTGTTGGGAAAGGCTGTGAAGATGTACTTCATATAGTTCATAAATTTCAAGTGACTAGAGAATAAAGAGCAAGCTCTTGTGGATATTTTTAGACATCAAAGGAAAAAGCTCCTTTGTTTTCCATTAGTGATTGGCTACTACAAATGACATTATTATTCGACTAGTTAGTAACTATAAACATCATTATTCAAGTAACAGACTAGTAGTATACTAATGTGTTTTATTCAACTAACTGCTAATTAGTAACTACTAATCTTGGAATTGAGTAAATCACTCTTATACTTAGAAATAACATGCTAAGTTAAAGATAGATGTTATTTTGTATTTTCAGCAAAATTGATAAATGATTTGAATGATTAGTTATTAATGCATTGCCAAATTCTTGATGTCAAATAATAATGTGGTGATTGCTGATTTGTTACGGAAACACACAATTATCAACACTACTATAAATGAATGGTGGCCTTTCGTAAACATTTGTGTTTTTTTCAGAATTATTTGAGGTGTTCTGACCTGACACTAAATAATAGTGGGGCAGATTGAATTATTTGAATGATTTCACTAGTATTTTTCATAGTTGAGCATCACTACCTCCCATGATTCATGTGCCCTGTCTTGACTCATGATAACAACAACTGTAATGACTGGGTGGAGAATATTCTGAAGTGGAGCTTCAGTTAAAGCTGAAGTGAAGGTGGAGATTGTTAAAGGCTGTCCACAAGGAGGTTTTTGTCCCCTCTTGTGCGGAACCTTTTTGTGGACTTGCTCCTGGATTTTGGGTGTATCTGTGGAGAGATGCTATTCCCAAGGATATGCAGATAATGTGGTGGTGCTTGTCAAGTAGGGGGCAGCATGGCAATACAGTAGTTGATCTAGTGAAGGGAACCATATTGTTCGTAGAAATCTTGTATTACCAGGAGAATGTAGGGGTTAAACCCTTGGAAAACTACAGTAGTTTTTTTCAGAAGAAATAGGATCACTCTTATGTAAGAGGACTTCAGCTCTTTATGGAGGCAATTTCAGTTGCAAAGAAAGTAAAATATCTAGGTTTGGTGATAGATACCAAACTAATCTGTAGGTAGCTCCAAAACAGAGAAGAGCTGCTTAGGATGTACGACTCAGACTGGGGGTGAAGTATGTCATTATCCTGGGACAGTATGCCATAGTATTCCAGGCAGAAGTAATGGCCATCACTGACTGAGTTTGGAAAATTTGAAGCAGGTTTTAAGGAGGCTCAAATTCACATTCATACTGATAGGCAGTGATTAAAGTACTTATGGGTCCCACAATTCAGTCTACACTGGGCTGGGATTTTTGGAAGAACCTCAGTGCTCTGTCCCTGGAAAACCAAGTTACTCTTCACTTTGTTACTCAGTACCTCCCACAGGGCACAAGGAGGTTAAGGGCAATGAGGAGGCAGACAGATTGGCTGGACTAGGATGTGTATCTTAGTTTATTGAACCTGTGCCAGCTAAGGTCTCTCAAGGAGGACTTTGAGGGGCAGTATACATCTTGGGCAGAGCACAACACAGGAAAACCATGAGGCTCAATTAAAGGCTCTGTGGTCTGTGGGTGCACATGAACAGCATAAGAATGTTCCATGCTGTAGTTTCCATACCATGTGTAGTTTACACAGGAAAGGAGAGGAAACTACAAGCCACATAATTTACAATTGTGAGGCTCTTGCCAGCAAGAGGCTAAGGTATTAATCTGAATACTCCAGTAGAATAACCTAGTCAGTAGATTGCTGAAACATATTAAGGGCATCAGTCATTTGAATTAAAACCCAAGAGGTCCTTTAATCGCAGTGCCTGTGGTTATATTATCCCTTCCTCTAGTGTTTGTAAAACTCTAGAAACAGTATCATAAAATGCAATTTAATTCAAAATTTATTAAACAGGAACATTGTAAATTACAACTTGTTAACACCTTTGATTAGTCTTCAAATTATGCAGCTTAAAAAGGTTTTAAGGTAACTAAAGTTTAAAAAGACTTATAAAGGTGACATGAAATTGGATTTTCTAGGACCTCCTTTTAAAGGTTTAATAATAAGATGTCTTCATATTTTTTCTAATGTAGTTTATTTATTAAGACGATTACTATTTCAGGATAACTGCTTCAGAGAAGCTCACACTTTGAGGTTCAATTAAATTTACATAGTATAGGCTATTATATTAATTAAGTAATCATATGTGCAAATAGAACCAAAATCTAAGAAAAACTGAATTCCTTCATCTTCTGAAATTCCTCTATCTTCTGTCCTTACTCCTTGATTTCATGATTGTGGTCCAATACACTTTATATTCCATTCCTTTTATTATTTTCTCTCTATACCTTCTTGTTTGTTTGCCTTATACTTCCAATTTGGTGTCATTCCTCTGCCATTCTTTTTATTTCTACATATTTTTTCAAGAAGTGTTTTTCATATTGTTGACGTTAAACTAAAATTGTGTCTGTTTGTTTGTTGCAGATATTTGTAGGTATACACCTTCTAGGAAAAAGATAGGGAAAACATGTTTAATGTTTTAGTTTAATAAAACATTTCTCTTCTAATAAATATTGCTGTTAATAAATATCGCTAATTTAAAAAATGTTTTTTTAAAATAATTTTCCAGTCATATTATTTACAAACGATCCATCCTGTCCAATCCAGGATATCTGTCTTGATATTGTAATGGATTTGATTTTTTTTTGAGGTCTTTTCCACTAGAGAATCTTAATAAATCATCTTTTCAAAATCTATTTTGCAAGGGTTGGGGAAACACTAGTGTCCTTCACTAATTCTAGTGAAACATCTTCATTAAGAAGCATACATTAAACACAAATAACACATTTACTTGAAGTTTGAGACATTGTTTTTTCTTCTTTCTTTTGATAAATAATTGACAAGGCTAATTTTAGTCCTTTTAAAGTAGATAATTACATTATTTTTTAAAGTACAGTAGAACATCAATATAATGAATTCCAAGGGTCCAAAGAAAAAATCATTATATCGGAATATTCTTAAAAAAAAGGTTTTTATTGAGATTAAATGCAGCTAATATTCATTGCAAAGACGTTCATCAAAATTAAAGAGACCTCTATGTAACGAATACATCAGTGGCCTTACATCTACACAGAATTAAATTGCAAATATGACTTGAAAAAAGTAAATACTTAATGTATAGTATTGCAATTTGTTACATGAATATCAAGTTTGAAACCTGATTAAGATTAAAAAGTCTGTAATTTTTTATTGTTAGCTAACTCCAATAAAAAAAAAACACTCATTCACTCTTCAAGTCACATTAAGTGATTTGACAAATAAGTATGTAATGCCCAATGCCCTACGTCACAGACAACACTGACTATAGTTATTGGTTGGAGGGGTTGGAAAGCAAGTGCTATTATTTTTATGTTGAGACATGCGTCTGAGACTACAAACTGTACTGTATAGTTTTTGTAAAATAAAATATGTTTTCCTTATGTAGGGATTTTTTACCTTAGATATTCATAATGTAAGAGTTTTATGCTCTACCTTAAATATGAAATTATAAGCCAAAATACTACTCTTTTTTTTATTTTAAGGTGAAAAGCACATTGAGGCTACTATGTAAGTGTGAGTGTAAAGTGTTAAAGTTGTAAGTGTAAGTGTATGTTAGACTCGGATATCACGAGGGACATCTAAATCCTCTCAGTAGGTGCAGCTAGTCTGCACCCCCTCCGGGGAATACTGTTTAATTATTTAATACAAGGGTGTTAACATTGAGTATTATGTGGGTTTGAAGGGGGTATAAAAAATCGTTATATCAGGGAATTTGTTATATAGGACTGAATTATATTGTGGTTCTTCTGTAGTAATGTGCCTTGAAAATTTTTTTTTTGCCAGTTATACTAGTAAGGATGAAAGATTGACATGAATAGAAAGGGTAAAGCTTGCTGCAGTAATTGCATTTTGAATCTATGACCTTGAGGTGCACAGTTCAGAGACTGATCGATGTTTTAGCTCAAACTTTTGGTGAGAATCAAGCATAGAAACAAACCAATACTTATTAATATATGCTTAGTGTTGGTGAGGGCACGTTTTGCGATTCAGCTTGAGTGTTTAGCAAGCAGTAGATGTTGAGTTTTGTGAATAAAAAATAATTGATTTCAACCTCTTGTTAATTTATTTGAAAAAAGCTGTTTTTAATGGGGGAATAAAAAGACATCATTTTACAAATTGTGTTTATTATATTTTTCTTAAATGTTGGTCATATAATAATTTTCATAATTGAAGTTGGAAAGGCAGGAGTGTGGTATGTTAAAATCCACAGTTCTCTGGAATTCATTCACTTCTATGAATTCAGTAGTATGGTTCAGGAATAAATTTAAAAAATGTATAAAATAAAAAAACCTTGACCTTGGTGGTTTTTTAATATGATGTGGATGTAGATCATGTATTTGGTTTTTGTGTTTAGGCTTTGTATTTGAGACCATATTAAATAATATAAATTGAATATGAGAGTTTGTAATGTTCGCACTATTTATTTCCATAAATAAATATATACAATCAGTTTGCATTGTAGTGCCAGTTTCAAGTTCCCTAGCATTCTCCAGGTGGGTTTGGTAGCTTAATAAACTGTTTTCCGAGGAAACCCTGTGCATTTGCCACGGCTAACGATTTTGCTAAACATTCGTTGCTAATGTTGTCTTCTGTCGAGATTATATATCTTGTGTCATATATTAAAGCTAAAACAGAAAAAATGTGTTAAAAAACAACACAACAGACATAATTCTAGAAAATATATAATAAAGGCTAATTAATTATTTTGTTTCATAATTATTTTCTTAGTCAATATCTAAAGCTTGGTACACCTCAAAGCTTGATAGATTCGGGATGACACTTACTGTTGTAAACTTTACCCTTTTCATTGTTACTAAACTCTTGTCCTCATTATTCGAATGGGCATAAAGTGTGCATTTAAAAAAAATTCAAAATATCGGCCATTTCAAATCTTAAAAGAAATCATATTTTTTATTTTATGATCTTATTATCTTAAATAAATTAGTATATAAAATGTTCAGATTCCATTTAAAACATGAAAATGAACATGGTGGTCACAGTTTATTTCTAACGTAATCTGAAAGTTTACAATACCAATATGTGCCAGTTTTAGTTTGATTATGACTGTGAAATTAGACTTCCGTAAATGTTTAAGGTAAATTAAAAATTATCGTTAGAAATTTACTTTTGTCAATTCAGTGAGACATCTGCATGCCATGATTTTTTATATATATTTTTCTTTAAAATGATTTAAATATTTATTTTGAAAAATGAAGTAAGTTGCTCTTTTATAAAACAGCCAATTTAGTTTTTTGTCAGTCACTTGAAAGGCGTCTGTAACTGAAAGTTTGTAAATTGTTTTATGCATTTTGTCCTTGTACAGGCAGAATGTCGTGTATAAATTTGTATTACACTTTAATAAAGTGGTAATGTTATTAATATTGAACTTCAGCAGGGAAATGAGCTATTGGTGCTACCATAACGTTAGGGACTCAGACCTGAAACCATGAAATAAGCTTCGATCATAAACTGTAGAACAGGTTTTGAACTGTTAAAAAATTTAGTTGTTCAGTGAATGTACAGCGAAAGTTTGATTAACCATCAAGGTCCCTGAATTGTGACGGTTATTAGAATACATGGGTAACAAAACACCCTAAAAACCACTCTGTTCATTGGATATGAACAGAACTGGATATATGTTTATGACTGGACATATGTTAATATTTAATAAATTAAATATTAAGCCCTGTAATCACTAATGCCAGTAACTACACTTATATTGTTCTAATGGAATGTCTTAATTGTAAACTGTAACAGCTCAGCCTCTTCTCATTAAGCAAAAATACTGTAAATAACACTGTTTACTAGTGTCGCCAATTCTGGGTAATTACCTGATTTTCAGGTTATTTTAGGGCTTGCTGGTAGTTGTAAGGGTAATGAAAGAATAGAAAGTAATTTTGGTCTCATTGAGATATATTGAAAAATTATCAAGGAAAGTTTTTAAACTGCTCACTCACTTTGTTTTTTTGTTTTGGTACACACTACAGCTTCCCAGCGTCATCAGTCTCTGAGTAAACGGCAAGTCAAATGAATAATCAATAGCAGCACATTGTATTTGGTTTTATAGTGTCTGTCATTTTTTTTGCTTGCATTAGTGTAATAGTAATTAAATACCAGCCAATGGTATAATTTTAATTATTTTATTTACAGAATTCATTTATGTTCAAATAAGGATTGCGATTCATAAAAAAACTGTCCCAATCTCTTTTCCTTTTTGTTCATGTACCAACAAAGAAAGTTATTTTGTGGTTATTCATAGACCACATATTTCATAGGTTACTTACATTGTTTATGAAAAACAATGTGAAATATTGTTTATAACACTATTCAACTTCTTTTTACATTACATTCTTGTATACATTCAACAACAGAATACATTGTTGTATGCTGTTTATTTCTTTTTCCCATTAACCATGAAAGGTGTGCATGGACCCACTGGTATATCAGTTAAACACATTTTTTTCATTGAGCTTATTTGATAAATTTCTATTTATTGCTGTTTCAAATAAAGTGTATTTGATACATGCAAATTTAAATATTTAAATCTTATTAGATACTGTAATATTAATGTAGCTTATATACAAATATACTATTTAGGCTACTGTATTAACATGAAGGTTCACACAAATTGTTTTTCATTATTTAGTCAGTATATTTTAAGTGTATAAAATTGTGCTTTTTGAAGCCATGATTTTCAAAATTGTCTTAACCAACCCACTATCTCCTTTAAATGTGAGCTGGTTCTGACCCTGCATTTACCATTGCTTTTTCTGTGCAACTCATTTAGAGTTTTTTTTTTTTATAATACTTACTTCCGTTATTTGCGCAGCGGTAATACACAGAAGCATTGCAACCAGTGGCTTTGAGAAAGTATATATAAAACTCTAATTGTTTGCCTGGAAAATAATAACACAAAATAATTTTTTTATTACATGCCTGTCATATAGATGGAGTAAAATTAAATTTTCCCAACTCTTTTCTTCATTTTGTTTGGGTCAAATTAAAAAAAACAAACAATTTTTGAGACACTACTTTGTGATATATTTTTCTAAAAGTTTGCATACATGCCTTATATAAGGCACAATTCAATATTCTTTAATACATGTATCAATTAATTACTTGGTTCATTAATTAAGAACTTGTGTAAGGTCCAATCAGAAGACACTATAAAAATTGATTGTAAAATATCATTCATACCTTTACCTTGTACCCAGAAAAGTGTTGGGCTTTAATATAGATTTGTTCACTTTTATCTTTAACAAATCAGTATTTATTTGTTTGTGTGTCAGTATGACAAAAATTACAATATGTGTATTCATTATTTGATTGTTTTAAATATTTAACAGATTTGTTTATTACTTTTTTTTATACTTACACAAACTGTACATATTAATTTTTAAACTAAACCTGACAAAAAGTGGCTAATTGTAGTGTATGATTTTATGTCTAAGCTTTCATGTTCCACATATAAAGCCATTTTTTCTTTTACAAGAGGCAGAGATTTTATAAATGGAAGCTGTTTTTATGAAATACCTTCCAACAAAACTGGGAAGCAGAAATTTTTTGAAAATTTTATACTCAAAAATGTGTTTAGCACATTTTTAGATTAAAATTTTTTGATTTGAATTTAAAAAAAATGTTTATCTACTATAATTCAAGAAAACTATAATTAGATTAGTGCAACAAATAAATTACTTGATGCAGTTATAAGACCACTGTCCTATGCTCATCAACTTATATACAAATATACTATTTAGGCTATTGTATTAACACAAAGGTTTACACAAATTGTTTTTCATTGTTTAGTCAGAAAAACCAGCATACAATGTTCTTTTTGAAGCCACTATTTCAAAATTTTTGTAACCCCCTTTCTCCTTTAGATATGAGCAGGTATATATATATATATCACCGCACCAGTCTTCAGATAGCATGGCCACCCACTTCAGTCTCCTGGCAGTACATGTCAGTAACATGTTGGCAAGAGTGTTTAGGTACCCTCCTACATGTTTTCTATGATTCCTTTTAGAACATACAATTTTTTCCTGCATTTTTGGCATTTATAGATACTCGTAGATCTCAGAGTTATAAAAATACCAGATAGCACCCACAATAACTCTTAAAATGTAATTTTGGACCTTCCACAAGCGTTGGATGCTAGACTTACTTGCAGTAGCCCAAAGTTCAATGCCATAAATTCAGATAGGTTTAAGGATGGACCAGTAAAATATATTACTTTATATACTGCTTACAAAATTTTAGTTTTCATGATGATTTTATTTTAATCATCTTTGTCATAAAAAATCATATTTAAAATTAAATAAATAAATAAAAAGAGTGTCCTTTTCATTGACAGTTTGTTTTTAAATGGACAGGAAGGTTGCCTACCTACTTGATAGAGTTGGTTTCTGAAACAAATGTTAGGTACAGATCTTTTGTTTTTGATGTGATTATTCCATAAAGCTGATGGTCAGAGTAAAATCCCAGATATTTTACACATGTGGATTGTCCCCTCCGAAGAGTGAAGGTAATGATGATGCAATGTGGGAGCTTTAGGCCTTATACACCACCTTGATAACCAGGCATACTGATATACAACAGTCTTGCAGTCATCTACTTGCCTCATCTTGGCCTCTGCTACATAAAAGAAAAGCAACATCATCAGCATCATGTTGCTGCATCATCAGCAAACATAATGTCTGGTAGTTGTGACATATTGTTATGAAAATATTATAGAATGCAGAACTGATCTCTGTGGCACACATACTGAAGAAAAATAAAGTTCCAACCTAGCATCACCATGCTTTACTCATCATTTAATTATTAACCTAAAACAAAGAATATCGAACAAGGCAAAAAGTTTTTAATCTTGCTCGTTTAATTTTTTGTGCCAAAGTCTATTAAATGTCTATGTCCAGAAATGCAGGTAATTTTTTTTTTCTCCAATGCCTCTCTGATTGTATGGTAAACTCTACATGCCTTCAACTGTAGGATGATGTTTGTGAAATCCAGACTAATGTTGTTTGAATTACAAGGGCTTCTTCAAGGCTCGCATTAAGGCTTCACAAAAACATTCTTTTTTTCTACTGCTTAGACAACATTAGTGTAAAACTAATAGGATGATATGAGCTGGATTTGTTGAGTTATTTTCAATATTTAAGGATCATGATTATCCGTGAGATTTTCCAAAAAGGTGGCAAGTGAGAAAGCCTTAGGATTGAATTAAAAAGATACTTCGAGAATACGAAACATTTCCTAGAAAGTTCTTTCAAAATTTGTGTGGTAGTTATGTCAAATTTTGGGGCCTTTTTCTCACCCAAGTCAGCTATTATTCTACTAAGTTTTTTAGGAATGGTAGGTGTTATTGAGAGACACAGTTTCAAGATCTTTTACATCAGCAGAATCATTTGGTTTGAAAACTGAAGAAAGATGAACTGCAAAGATTTCAGACTTTTCTATGAGAGCAAACCCATGAGATTCCTGTTAAAAGGAAAGGATGGTTGTGGTTTGCTGTAATTTTTGTAGCTTTGGTGATATTTGTTCCAGCTTATTCCTGAGTGTTTTGTTTGCAGATTGTGCAAGCAATGTTTTCAGCTCTTTGGTTGCTTCATTGAGCGTAGTTTTATCAAAAGGGTGATATGATTGCTGCTAATCTCTTCTTAATCTTCATTTTTGCCTTTTATTAGCGTGGATATTATTGCATTTGGTTTCTTGATTTTTTGCTTTTTAATCAGGTGAATTAATCCATGCAGCAACTTGGATGAGATTTGTAATATGTATATATACATACATACATACCTGGTCAACATCCTTGGCATTATTTAAGGAATTCCCCGCAGGGGGTGGCAGACTAACGGCACCTATTGAGAGGATTTAGATGTACCTGAGTCTAACAAAAACTTACACTTACAACACTACACTTACGATTTTAACACTTTCACTCACACTTACATTTAGGGAGACGGTAATAGCCTCGATGTGCTTTTCGCCTTAAAATAAATAAAAAAAAATATTTAAGGAATCATTGAATAGCTGCTAGGACAGATTGGCAGACTGCATACCAATAGCACTAAGATCAACAGATCCTAGACCACATGCCTTCAGAACTAAAAAGCTTAAAAAACATCATCTCTACATATAAGAGACAATAGCATCACCCTTCAATTAATGTTTTTCTATGTGTAAATTGAAATAGCAGATAAAATTGTAAAGTTGTTTTCAGATTGGGAAGAGTCTTGTTGAGTGACATTTTTCACAAGAATACTGCAGAATAGCTAAGCACATATACTTTTTGCAACCATAAAAACCATGCAAAAAAGATTATAAATGCTGTGTACTATAAAACTAAACATTTTCTAATAATTTCTGATTTTCATTGTATACATACTTATTTTGCATGCTTTAGTAGTCAAGCAACGTTAAATCCAACAAGTTATTGTAGACCCTACAAGACTATAAATAATTTTAGTATTTTTAGTTTATCTGCAGCATTAAAAGCTAATGATCGAGTCCTCATCCCACTTTCCCAAGTTCAATCTACTTAACATATCCCTGATGACAATACAATATCTATCAAATTCGAGTTTAGCTCTTATGCCTGCCTTCAAAATTAGCATATTGTAAGACGACCTCATTAATATAGCCTCAATGTTTTAGTAAAATTGAATTTTACTTAGTCTAATCTATGTATTAGCATAAAATATGGCACAAAACATGCATATATTTCATAGTATATGATAATTAATTGGACCTTACACTAAACACATTCAAATACTTTCTTTACTTGAAAATACAGTACATGAGAATTCGGAGGTAGAACAAATTTATCAGATAATTGAATTTCTCAAATTTGGAATTTTTGCAAATTTTGGTCACATTAGAAGATTAATTTAGTTAGTATAAACTCTACAAAGTTACTTAGATTACTATATCTGATGGAAACAAAATAAATATAAAATTTTGTTTAACTAAGGTGTATTTTAGGAGGGTATGTTTTCATTCCTATTAATATAATTGCGTTATAAGGTTTTCATTGGATTGTATATACTTTTAAATTTTAAATTACAAGGCCTGTTTGAAAAGTAGGTTGCATTATGGTATAGTTCATGACTGAGTGGGGATAGAGGTTTGTTTTTTGTGGTATTGGATAACCTGCATCTGCATGCAGGATAGCGTGCATCTGGCTTTGAAACTGTGAAGGTCGCTATGCCATTTCACGCACTCTAAACCTGTGATCAAAAGAGCCGCTGTGAGCAATAGTCCCGCCACCACAATTGATAGCCTCACTGACTATGAAATTTGTGCTGTAATTTGATTTTAATGGGGTGAAAAAAGTAAAACCTCTAGAAATTCATCAGGAACAATTCAAGTGTATGGGGAAAATGTTATGAGGGATTTAAGTAAGGAAGTGGTGTTGTTTGTTTTGGGGAGAACACACTTGTTCATGATAAAGAGAGAAGTGACTCTTTATTCATGGTATCCAATAAGCTTGTTGAGAAAATCAATGAAAAGGTCAGGGAAAATTAAAAGTTCACTATTACAGTGCTCTTGGAGTGTTTGTCCTCATGGATTGTCCTTTATGAAGTTGTAATTCAGAAACTAGAGTACCACAAATTTTTTACTCTTTGCCTGCCCAAACTTCTGACTGATGCCTACAAAACGAACTGACTGGGATCTCACAGTAGTAGTACCTTCCTTAGTTGGTACTATGAACTTCTTGATAATGTACTATGAACTTCTTGAACTATGAACTAATGAACTTCTTGATAATGTAGTGTCAGAAAATTCAACGTGGGTATCATATGTGAATGTGGGACAAAAAAACAAATCGAAGGACTGGGGTCACACTGAATTGTCAAATAAGCCTATCAAAGGCTGCCAAACTTTTCAACAAAAAAGCTAATGGCAGTGGTGGATTTTTATGATAGGAAAGGGATTGCTACGATTAATACTACAGTATACATGAAAATTTAAGGAAATTGAGGAGAGAAATTCAAAACAAGAGTTGGGGAATGTTAACCTTGGACATTCTTTTGATTTGTGACAACACCATGACCTTATTCTGCAGCACAAACTCGTAAGCTTCTGGACAATTTTGGGTCGGACATTTTTAACCAACAACAGTTCTGATTTAGACCCCAGTAATTTTCATTTGTTCCCAAACGTAAAAAATGGCTTGAGTCATAGCACGTTGCACATGACAATGAGTTGAAGGATGCCGTCAATGAGTGGCTACGTACACAGGCAGAACAGCTTGTTTATAGTTATGATAAATGTAGGTAGTAATTATGTTGGAAAATTGTGTAAGGTATGCTCTGTGAAATATAGATAATAAAAAGTTGGTAAATGTATTGTAATTTTTTTAAATCTTAAATGGAACTTAATTTCGGAACAGCCCTGGTAATTTGCAAATTAAAAATTTTGATATTGTAAAATTTATGTACAATATAAAATAACCTCATTGGCCATATTTGATCACTGTTGTATTACTGTGTGGGGGAGTGACTGTTGGTACTGAATCAGGGAATGCATAACTTATATATAGTATTCTTGCAATTTTAAAATAATTAACAGTTTTTCATTTTTCACAAGGTAAAAGGAACATACTTTCAGCATGCTGGTAGAGAAAACTTTGATATTTTCCAATAGTCTCATTTGTCAGTCTGTGATTTTTATTTCTGTGTGATTTCATAAAAGTAAAGGTTTTTCAGTAATGTATGTGATTCAAATCAAGTGTGATAGAGGATCATTGAAAAAAAAACAGGCAATTTTACAAGGCATACTAGGACTACAGCTCGTTCACATGACAAAGAGTATATTTAAGCTGAACTTGTGATGATTTTAAAATTCTGAGTTCTCAGTGTACCACATTACAAACTATATTTACCATCTTCTCCAATGAGGAACTCCTTCACACGACCTTGTCGTAAGTCAAACTGTCTGGTTATGGTTTTCTCTCTGTTTCCTTCAATCCTAAAATGTAAATTATCAAAATAAATAATCCTTTATTTACTATAGTTGAACTGGACAAATTTTTTTGATGAAATACAAATTTTTGAAACTTAGAAACACCAGTGGATTTAACCCACTGTAGAGGTGGGAGGAACTTTTTTTATCTAAAATGTAATATTTTGGCAAGCATAAATATATTTTGTTAACTCGATTCATATCTAATAGTTGTGCATGTGGAAATTTTTAAGTAAAGGGGTATTATACTATGTAGTTATACATTGCAGCATTACTTATAAAAAGTACTAGGAATTACATATATTTGTTGCATGGTTGTCATAAATATAATGTGGGTGACAGTACAATAAGATTAATTAGTTTTGTTTCTAACGGGTACAAATTTTAAAAAATACAACTGAGTGGTAGTATAGTAATGTACTGCTAATTGTAATTTTACAGCTTCAAAAAAACATTACTAAAAATAGTAAATAAATATTTTTTGAAATTGAACAATTACCATTAGCAGTACCTACTAAAAAAAGTAGATGACTAGTATGCTGTTTTTTAACTGCAATGTTCCGAAAAACTTATGTGCTCATAATTAGTCTGGAAACCATTGTCGTTTTGAATTAATAATTAAGTTAATAACACTAGCCAAAGTTATTTTTATCTCTGGCAGTTTTTGAAATTGTTAATAATAATTTATTTTTTTTACAAATACATCTTTTAAAGTCAAAGGTTATTAAATCAAGGGTTTATGGTAATCTTTTATAAGTCTGTAAAATATTTCCATAATTGGATGTACCTTATGTCTTGGATTTGATATAAATTTGGTGTAACTGTTATTAGGTTGTTTTTACTTTTGTTAAAAGTACAGGTGTCTCCCCTACATTTTTTTTGTAAATTTATACATAAACTCTCGGAAATAAAACAGTTGCATGTGCTGCATTCTGAGGTGAATCTAATAATCACTTCTAGTTTTAATAAAAGTATGATTAATCAATCATCTGATAAAATAAAATGTTCTCCATAAGATTTTTCAAAATGTAAATTTTGGGGGAAAAGCCTTAAAGGGTAATGACAGTTTAAATACCTGATGACATATTTGGGTATAAATACCTATTATTAATATATATATATTAAGCAAATCAGTTGACTAGAACAGATGGATTGTATTGTATCAAAATTCGTAATTTTTTTTTAATATATAGATAACTTGTATTGTGCAATAGTAAAAATAAGCAGTTTTAATCTGATTCTATATCTTAATAAAACGTGGAGGATAACTTTACAACATTTAATTTAAGTACAAAAATTATTTAATTTTGGATTGTATTTAGTTATATACTTAATGTGCTTAAAAATAAATCAGCAGAGGAAATGGTATTTAAATCATGCAACTTAACTTGCGTGGGATAGAACATTTGCATCATTATTTGTAAATACAGTATGATTCTTTAACTGTATGTCAGGCATATTGAGATTTATAAATAAAAACTCAGTTTTAATCCACCCTGTTTTGGACTGAAACTGTGTTTCTATTTATTAACTTCAATTAATTTGCATTGTTTTGTATTATTCTTTTCTTTCTTAAGGCTATCCTACACGCGTAAATCTGTATGACACACATGTATGCACAAACAAAACAGGTGAAGATCTTGTCCCTAAACACTCAAATATGTAGGAGAAGATACTTCCTCTAGTTTGTTGGCACCAACATGAATTGTAACTACACTACAGGAAATGGTTAGAGTAGTCTAAAATGTTTGTACAAACTTATATCCACTGTTTTGTATGAAACAACATGTCATCACTAGATGCATGAAATATGTTGGCTCCAACTTGTTTGCGCAAACAGTTTTCTACGTTTAGGCATAAGATCTGTGTGTGAAACTTGCATGCACATACATGTTGCTGTGAATCAACCCCTGTTCACAGCAACATAACATCATAACATAACATAGCATCTTTATGGTCTGACGCCAATAAAGATTTTGCTATAAGAAAAATTAACTCTTTAAGATCAGCATTCAGAAGAGATAGTTTTTAAGATTCTCTTTTGCAAAAACCCTTAATTCATTCAGCAAATTAACATACAAAAAACTGTCACGTTTTTTGAACCACTCTTTACACCACTTGTTACATTTATTTTTCTGATTAAAATTTGTGTATTACTACTATGGCAGCACTAACTTTTTGATGTGACATGATGAACTATTGCCACAACACTATTACATACACTATCTGTATTTAGGGCTGTGATTTGTATGATCCAACATTCCACGCTCTCAATTTTGTGTAGACAAAAGTAACAGCACTAAACACTAGGATTTGTATGCAAAAACAGGGGAAATGAACAAATTGTTACAATTTTGTTGAAATATCTGGGGGCATTACATGTTGACAGAATTATCGTTGTATTTCTACAACATGTATTGTCCCTATACGCTCATTTTTGTCGGCAAAAAATTGTTGATTCAAACATGTTTAGCACAAGTCCTATAGTTTAGTGCACAGAGATATGGTCATACATACATGTTTGTCATACAAATCGTCACGTCTATGGCCTGCTTTAGTGTACTTTTTACTTTAGAATGCAGTAGCCTACAGTACAGAGAAAGTGTACAACAAAAATTGAAATTCTCTGTGTGGATAGACAGCATACTTCTGTTTTAAAATCAGAAGGTTTTATACTCCCAAATACAGCTACTGAAATGAGTTGCAAGATGATGTGTATATATTATTTGATTGTAAAACATGGAAAGATGATTGGAAGAAATATATGAAGCTTTGATTTAAATTAAAAGTGATCTGGAGATAAAATTGTTGTAGAAAAACTTTTGAAGCAAATACTTGTTTTGAATGGAACTTGAACTATACAAAAACATTGAGGACATTTTTCAATTACAAAGAAGATCCAAATCAGATCGATGAGAAAGTGAATTGAAAATCAAAAGAAGATGTGAACCTGATATATAATAGAATGAAAGGTAGTTGCATGGGATGGTTAAAGCTGTAATGTAGATCTGTGTGTGATGCCAATATCTTTATTTAAAAAGAGAATTAATGATAGAGTTCATCTACACATACTTATAGAATATGTCTTCCTTCATATTTATTAATGAGATATTTAATGATCACATCTTTGAAAATAAATGGTATAGAAATATTGCAAAAATTTCTCACTGTGTAGTTATTTAAAAAGAGTTCAAGTGAAGCTACGATTCACCCAAACAAAAATTATGGTTTTAATTTATATTAACATTCTTGTTTTAGAGGTATGACCATGAAAAAAATTTGTCTGAGTTCATTTTCTTTTTGGTTTATTTCTAAACTGCTTATTTCTTAATTTGGTAAACTTATTTCAGTTAAATGAATAAAGCAAGTGCAATAATGTAACTATGATTTGAGCAAAATCTGTTTTCAGTGTGTAATAACTTCAAAACTGTACTAAATTTTTCAGAGAGATAACATATGATATTAGTTTGTTTGAGTACTTAACATTTGTAGTAAATTTACTCACATTTGTTAAAGCCTACTTTTAGAAAATTCAATTTTTAATTTTTTTTAAAAAGGGCTGTAAAATTAGTTTTTTTGAAAAAAGTAGGATGCTTCCCATTTGCAGTTAAACTACAAATACAGTCTTTTTCACCATTATTTTACATAGATTTTACACCAGACTTCTACATAGATTTTAGAATGAGAAAGTAAAAATATACTATTCAAGATAAAGTACAAAACTTGTTCTGAAAGAAGTTAATGTGGTTTTATGTAAGAATTTCAAATGTTGCAACTTAGGTCTACCTTTACATTGGCTACTACAAGAAATGACTTCAATATAATTTACCCAACAGTAGTAGAGTCCATGTAGAATGTTCCGTTGTGTTCATTTTGTGTTATGTTTGCTATACTACAAGAGATGGTTCTGCTTTTAGGCGTATCTAACATGTAAAGAGTTTTCCAAAGTTTCCTGCTCTGAAATATGAAAACAAACAAACGTTTATAATGGAATTTCAGAAATCTTTATAAATTAGTTTAACACAGCACTGTGTTGATTTAAATAAGATTTTTATTAATTATAAAAGCTTGTATAAAGCGTGGTGGCTGGTACCCTGTTAATTTGGGGGTTGCATGTTGCAGGTCAAATTGCCATACAAACTACCTAACAAAATGGAACCACTATGTAAAGCACATATTTTTCAAGAAATTTTTTTATTTAAGTTATATGGTGGCTTCATTAATACACTTAATTTCACGGTTTTAGTTACTTAAAATACTTAGGCCTAATTTAATAATTAAAATACATTATTTAATTAAACTTAGTAAAGTCTTCTATATGAAAAAGAAGTCCAATTGTCTCTTTCTGATGGGCAAATTTATCAATGGCTTTCTCATTGAAATCTGGAATGGTTCATTGTTAAATATTTTTCAAATGACAGCATTGCCAACAATCTATCGTTCTTTTGAAATTTAGTTCCTAAAAAAGGTTTTCATTGTTAAAAAAAACCTTTCAGCTTCAGCACTCATCATTGGACTTGTTCCTAGCAATGACATAACCTAGAAACAATTGCTCATTGAAATTTGTACTGCTGTTAGCTGTCTGTAATCTGTGTGCTGCCCTACCACAGCGCTACAAGAGGGGTTTGCAGTCCATAAATACACCAAAAACAGTAGGCGTTGCCTAGCAACGGGCCACCTTCCCTGCCCCAATACTATTTCAGTTCAAATACTATTTCTTCATGAGGCTAATACTTTACAGGTAGTGACTGTCAGGTTGCAACCAAGTATTAGGCTATGTCTGAATAGTTTTACAATGTTTTTTTGTTTTTTTTAATGGATTATCACTATGAACAGCTAAATGTAGTGTGTAAGCTAATTAATAACACATGTAACATACATTTAGAAACTTTTTGAGGGTTGTGCAATCTTGCAACCATAAGACTTTATTTATGGACCTGGTATAAGGCCAGTTGGCTTGTATGGTGACTTTTGAATTCTTTTGTGTTTTTTATTATTGAAATTTGTATATTTAACTGTATTACTGCTATAGACCATACATATTTATTATGAATAGGCCCTGCATATTACTGCTAATCCTATTATTGTCTTTACTGTTAATTAGTTTTACGTATAGTTATCCACTAGGGCATATTGTTTTAATTTTTGGTTAGGGACATATTAAACTATAAAAAAAACATCAAATTTCTTTGATTATAGATATCTGATGAATTGAATTTCACGGTTCTTTGATGGACTAACCATTTTAACAAACATTCCGGCGGAGGCAGCTGACGTGAGCAGCTGATGGGCTTAGCGACCCCACCATACCTCTAGCTCATTCTACTCTCACTCATTTACTCCACATACATACAACACACAGCATCCACAAACACACTCTCTCACACAAACACATACACACCCGCAGGGGGGTGCAGACTAGCTGCACCTAGTGAGAGGACCTAGACGAACCTCGCGGCACTCGAGTCTAGCAGACACTTACACTTACAGCACTACACTTACGATGTAAACACTTCACACTCACACGTACATTTAGGGATTTGCTGTGCTTGTTCCGTTACGTCTGGGAGTGGCGATTCTGCTTGGTTTCATTTGGCGGGGCCAAGTATGTGGAACCTGATGTGTGCCTAGCACCGCCGAGGACCTCTGATGGGACAGGTTCTGGAACCGAGCAGCCTATAGGCGCTTGGCAAGCGCATGAATGTTGAGTTATGGGTGTCGGAGCCCATAGCTGGGTCTATCGAAACAAATGGTTGCATTCTGTGAGTACATAGAGGGCGGCTGCCAGTGGTACTTGGGTTTGGGGAACCGTAACTATGTACCGGAACCCATTCCTAAAATATTCTGGAGTGCTGACAGACCATGTATTTCGGCTCCAGGATATCTGGAGGTCCCCCCCCAATTTATTGGGGATTATCGCTTTAGTTCGAGTATCCTGGGCTGCTGGTGGTCGTTTGGGTGCACCCTGTGCCAGTTGTTTGAAAAATCTGCATTCATGAATCGCTCAGCAAACTAAAGTATGGAACAAAAAAAACAAAACGCCAAAAATGTGTTGAAGAGGCCTCGTTCGACTACGTCGAACAGGTCTGAGAGTAGCAGTGGGAGTATGGACATCGAAGAAAAGGAGATGGGTGCTGCAGTTGTTCAGCTCCCTTCTCCTAGATTTTTAGTTTTCAGAAATTCTGAGGAAGAAATTCTGAGGAAAACCTATCGAAAGTGTCTCCTTTCCTCATAAACAAGCGTCTATTAGGAAGCTACAAAATGATACGCTGTTAGTTCAGACTAGTAGCGACAAGCAGAGCTTGTCGCTCCTAAAGATGTCTTCCTTTTTTGATCGGATCAAGGTTTTTGTGGAGCCCCACAGAACCTTGAATTTTGCTAAAGGAGTGGTAACGTGCAGAGATCTTCTTCACCTAGACCTTGAGGAGATAAAGTCTGAGTTGGCATCAGAGTCAGTTACGGATGTTTATCGCATTCTGCATAATGAAAATGGAAAAAAAGTACCAACTGCTTCCCTCATCCTGACTTTTGGTAAACCCACAATCCCGGAATACATATTTGCCGGATATCAAAGGCTTTCTGTTCGAGCTTACGTTCCAAACCCGAAAGATGCTTTAAGTGTAAGGGGTTTGGACACGTGAGTTCTACATGCAGAAAGCCCGAAATATGTGGTAATTGTGGTTCGAATGGCCATGGTAGTGACAATTGCACGGATGACCCAAAGTGTTCAAATTGAGGTGGCGATCATCCGGCTCGTTCCTTCAGCTGTCCCAAGTATAAGGACGAGAAAGCAGTTTTGACTATCATGGCAAGGGATAAAGTTTCATTTTCAGAAGCTAAAAAAATATTCAAAAGTTCCAGAATAATTGAGGGTAAGTCTTTTGTGTCGGTCGCGTCTAGTAGCAAGACCTCATGTAGAAATTGCGATGAACTGACTAAAACTGTTAAAGCACTGACTGAGCAAGTAGCTCAGCTATTATCCGTAATTTCAACTGTTACCACTCCTGCTTCCAGTACATCTGATCAATCTTTGTCTATCTCTTCAAAAGAAAATCAGTCGAATATCTCTAAAAATCAAGCTCCAAAGTCACTTGTGACTAAATCTTCAAAACCTACTCTTCCTGAAGCAGTTCCATCTGCTTCAATAATGATGGTCCGAACTAAGTCACAAATGGTAAAACCGACAGTAAAGTCTGTTTCTCCTGGACTAGCTTACTTTTTAAAAAAATCTAATACATACCCACCAGTAGTTTGGTCTAAGGATGCGGATAAAAAATTGGTTAAAAATACCTCTAAGCAAGATAAAAAAACTATTAAACATATTGAATTAAAATTTTCCCCACTTAACACATCTACCCATCTACCTTATGATTGTATACCAACTATTTTCCTTATAAGGAACTATGTTGTTTTTTGGAAGAAAATTCAAAATTTGTACAATGTATTTGCACTTTTTAAAAATTTTAGTTTTTTAATATTATTTAGACCAACTTAGTATAATAATATTATTATTGTTAAACTTAGTATAAAATAATAATGTATACCGTTATCTTCAAAGTACTAATTAAATGTGTGCAAAGTTTCATTACTGTATTTATTATAGTTTTTTTAGCTATATGTGCCTAAATGCAAAAAGCAGCACTTTCGGAAAAAAGCAATTAAGTTTTAACTACGAGTACACTTTTCCTCTTGTTAAAATCTTCCTGGCTCTACTCATTTTCATCATCTTCTCTTCTACTTTACCCTTTCCGTTAATGCCTATCCCTCGTTTTCATCAGTGAACGTTAACAAAATAAAGTTCTTCTCACACTGTTCCTCTTATTTTCTCCTTGGACCTTTTCAATTTGCTTTCTTTGTTCTTTGTGTATCACATTTAGTTAGACCATTGATCGCTAATAGGCTTATTCCAAAATATTTTCCTGTTGCAGCGCGCCCTTCATTGAAACAAAGAATTGTATCTATGAGTTACTAGTAGCTTAAATGTTTCTGACAATTTACACAGTACTGTTGAACTCTGTAGTAAATAATTGCAAGTTTTGCGCGAGCACTACAGTTTTCGTGTTGACAGTAATGCCGAGTACAATTAAATTGTTCTATGTGTAACAAACATGAAATAGAGAATATTTTAAGTTTATAAAAAGTAAAGTGGCACAAGAAGGTACATTATGAGGTAACATTATGAGTTATTTAGTTCCATTCTCTATTCTTGTGTTTCATTCCACTACTCACCTGTGTCAGGACGAAGCGTGGGTTCGAGACAACGGGTTTACACTTACCCACGTCGGTGTAGTCCAAACACGTGACTGTGTAAATCAGACAAACAGTCAAAAGAATAAATTTGTTCAACAGCATTCTGTCTGCCTGCAAAATTAATTCCTACGTATAAATATTATATACCACAATAAAGAAATAAATGCTGTTTAAAATTAGTTGGGTAAAGATAAAACACCATTTTAACAATATTTAGAATGGTTTAGGCGGGGTGGCCACTGAGCGGATAGGGCTAAACTTGACATATTGTTTTTAATGTAAGTTCGGCCACTGAAAGCGTAACGATCTTAGCGAAGTGAAGCAGCGTCGCTGGGCTCCGCTCCGCGTAGCTTATACTGTAACTAGGTTCGGTTTGAAGCTGACTCCGCTTCCCCCACCACATTGACCACGCCTCCAAACTTATTTTTTCTCTTTTCCTAGATTACAGTTTTTAAACATAATTGTTTCCTATAATCAGTTATATTAGACTTAAATATTATTTTTAAAAGATAAAACGCGTTCTGTAAACTCCACTTCCGCTCCACTCGGCTTACTTAGCTCAGCGCAGCTCCGTTTTGCATTTGGTGACCGCCCGGTCTTATGCTCGGACTTTAAAACGAAAATGTCTAATAGAGATAAATAAATAGTGAGAAAACTTTATAAAAGCTTTCTCACGCTCAGAAAGGTCTATTTGCACCCAAAATTCGGTTCGGACTTATAGGAAAACAAGGTATAATTTCTCCAAATTGGTTCATTACATTTTCTTTAAAGTATAGTATGAGGATTCGTAGCTAAAGTCAGCGTATCAATTAGAAATTAAAAAAATTACGATTTGAAAGTAGGAAGTAGGAACACAAATTAAATCCGATAGCGATCCGTTTATTTTCTTTCAGGTTGTTTGTCAATAACTCCAGAAAAGACTCACTCACTGTTACTGTTTGGATAATTACTGCTTTATCTGAGTTTTTTGTGAACACTGTAATAATGATTTCAATGTCAGAAATTGTGTGAGATATTTTATTTAGTTGCCACGCCAATTCTTGTTTTTACCTAATTATAATTACAGTATGACTTTAAAATGGCGGTTTTAAAATCAATGAATGTATAGGTTTTAAACTTGATAATAATAATTTTAAAATAAACTGAACAAAATATGTTCAAAATACATCCCATCTGCTGGTTTCCTTTTCTGCAAATGAGCAAACCGAATATAATATAAGCGTGTGTTGACAATTGTTGTAAACCACAAGACCGCAATGTCCTGCCTGCAACCACAGTGCGCTTAACGCACTGATACACTCTAATCCTTAACCGCTTTGTTAACCTATCCTCGTTGATGCTAGTGATAGAAGTAAATACAAATACAGTAATATCAGTACACTGTTTAGGGACAGTTGTGGCCCACAAACATTTTTGAAGTTAGGACTTAATTAGGTGCACTGTTAATAAGTTTCATATGTTCGCACGAAAATTAAATGCTCATTCGGGTATTTTCGGAAGAAGTCGGGTAGACTTGAAGTGAACTCGAGTCTACCAGTGAGGTGATTATTGAACATACAATCTTTGCTCAGTGGTGTATTTGCTTGTGAAATTAAGTGACCTGAGTTCAAAATCCCCTGTTGACTTTAATTTTTTTTAAAGATGAAATTATTGTATTGGATATGACAGTATAGTATGTCACTATCCTTTAAAAAAACTATTTTTCTTGCTTTTGCTATAAGAAGCCCATACGGTGTATGAATTATCCGATGGTGTCTTTGGTTGTAGGTATCGATGCAGACTAAACGAATTCGATAATTTTTTTTTTAAATTTGGCACGAAGATAAAGATTCGTCTATATCTCAGTAATGCTTGTAAATTAAAAAAAAGTACAAGCACTTTTTTGGCTAAAAATACTTTAAAATTACCAAAAATCGTCACTAATGATGTTGCTCAAATGTAGACGTCGATCATTTTAACAGAAAACAACGTTATTTCTCAAAATCGGTTTATAAGATTTTGGTTATATTTGACAATTTATACGCTTGAGATTAAATTAAAAAATGAAAAAACCTTCAACTATGGTTAGGGGCCTCACAGGGGGGCTGCAGACTAGCTGCACCTATTGAGAGGATTTAGACGTCCCTCGCGGTACCCGAGTCTAACACTTAGCCTACACTTGCAACACTACACTTACGACTTTAACACTTTACACTCACACTTACATTTAGGGCGGCGATAATAGCCTCAATGTGCTTTTCGCCTTAAAATAGCAAAAAAAACTATGGTCAGAGATTATTTTGTTTTTACGACTAAATTTAGCCTACTTCAAAAAAAGAAAAACTTGACAATTGTCCTGCGCTATGAATGTTCTCAAGTGATTAAAATTCAAGCGAAATTTACGGTAGTTTTTTGGGTATTAAATGTACATTTGAGGAAACGTTGGTTAAATTCGTTCTGATTTATTTTGAGAAAATCTTTTTTTTTTAATGAACGGAGATTTTAACAAATTACACATATTTGCTAAATTTCGTCAAGTTAGGTCTGTCTCCAGCGATGAGCACATACATAAACGAACAGTTAACGTTATTGTAAAGTCCACTTTTTTTTAACTGAAAACGAGTGTAACTTAATCTTTAATTCTCAAGATCGTGTTTGCATGTTCATTACAATTAATTCTTATACACAGTGAGAAAGCTGGTGAAAAATTACGCCTAAAACCAGAATGAGTAAGATGGTTGCTGTTACTTACGTGTGTGAAGAAGATTTCGTAACTACAAAATGGCGTGTTGAGTTAGGTTCGGTCGGAACACCTGAATTCGGATCCAGTTTGTACCGCTAAGCTTTAATGTCGGGGCCAAAGACGTACCGCGGTGCGAGATTGATGAGCCGGTTAGTTAGCCGGGAACATAACTTTGTACGGTCACTACTATTCTGTTTAGCTTCCGCTTGATGAAAACGAATTTAAAAAAAACTAACAAAAGTAAATAAAGGCAGACCAGGGGGCTCGTGCGAAATTCCGCACTATGAAAGTTTTAAGTAAACACAGTCTTTTGAATAAGTTTTGTCGTTGAAGTAAAGGCGGTAGTTGGAAAGGAAGGGAAACATGTTTAAAAAATAAATCGAAAGGCGATCGGTTTGAAATAATAATCAAAAATTTATGAGTCATTGTAGTATATACATTTCAATATTTGTTTTTTAATAGCAATTTATACAGGGCATTACAATAGCTCGTTGTTAACGATATTTAATGTAAGAATGTAATCTTCTTGTACTTTTTGTATTTAATTTTATTTAATAGACACAAACGTGTTAGTTGATTTAGTTACCCTTGAAAAGGCGTGAGTAAAGACGGCATTTGTTAGATACAATATTGACGTTTTAAGTGTTTGTCTCTGCGACTTGTTTTAAAAACAGTGTCCAAAAACATGTGTATGATATTCGAAATGCTTGTCCCGGCTCGTATGATGGGCAGGGAAATGGGACTGTCAGGAGGGCAGCATAATCTACAAGTTTAATGACTTTAAAGTAAATATTAAAATTACTCTAAACACGTTATGCAAAAAGAGGCATTTGTAATGGGATTACCATTAACATGATTAATAACTTATGTTCGTAAAATATACAAAATATTGCCTGATTTGTGAGGCCGCGCATGCGTGTCATAATGCCGTTTTGCCTATGACAGTTAAAAGTGTCTGTTATGTTAAAATTTTCCACAAACAGTATGTTTCAGCTCAAAATCGTTTTGCAATGTCAAAAGCCGGTTAAAAAATCTTTGAACAGATACCTCATTTATGCCTGTACGCATAGTATGTGCTGAGAAAAAGGGATGTTAAAACGTAAAATAATATATATATGATTTGTTAAACATCCAGCAATGTGCACAGACGACCAGACGTTCAAGTAAAAAACATTTTTTCGGAATCCTGAAAACGGATAGCTGTATCAACATTTCAAGATTAACTTTTTCGCAATTATTGTTGTGTATTGTGATAATAGGTGAATAATTAAAGTAATAAACACTATTTTTGTAATAATTGTTTTAAAAGAAAACAGCAAATTTAACCACCAATTAAACAATTTTCCGGAGGACCGATCTGTAATATACAGATTCGATTTACTTCACAATCAATTATCTATGCCTTGGAGGAACCGTGAAATTATAACTTCCTTTTGAAAGACCTTGCATATCTATAATTCTTAAGTTTTTATTCTTGCGTAACGTCCATACTTTATGCAAGTTAGGCTAATGAAGACGAAGGATCAGGGTTAACGGTAAGGGTAAAGCAACTGCGGCTCGAACTAAGAACCTTGAGGTTTGCATTTCAGAGACGCAGCAGAATGGCCGGTGCTTTGCCACATCGACAACCGAGCATCGTAACTAAACATTATGAAGGTTTATAATCCTCCTACTTAGTGTTTAGATGCTTTAGAGACAGACGTAATATAAATGATTAACGATACGGAACTATTAGGGAATAATCCCCTTGGCTGTCGTGTTATTAAAGAAATAGATTTACTCGTATATACGAAGAAAGATGGTTCAACACCAGCCTAATATCTGTCAACAATAGGACAACTCTACTAGGTCATAAGTAATACTGATATAGTTTTGCACTAAAACAATATTTATAAACATAACTTAAAAAGTTTTGTCCGTTAACGGTAGTATCAGCTGCCTAGAACCTACGATTTTTAAAAGCGCGTGTTCTGAGACGAGGCAGACTGACCGGTGGTCGGCAAACTTGTCATCCAAAAAGTTTTGTCCGTTAACGGTAGTATCAGCTGCCTAGAACCTACGATTTTTAAAAGCGCGTGTTCTGAGACGAGGCAGACTGACCGGTGGTCGGCAAACTTGTCATCCAAAAAGTTTTGTCCGTTAACGGTAGTATCAGCTGCCTAGAACCTACGATTTTTAAAAGCGCGTGTTTTGAGACGAGGCAGACTGACCGGTGGTCGGCAAACTTGTCATCCAAAAAGTTTTGTCCGTTAACGGTAGTATCAGCTGCCTAGAACCTACGATTTTTAAAAGCGCGTGTTCTGAGACGAGGCAGACTGACCGGTGGTCGGCAAACTTGTCATCCAAAAAGTTTTGTCCGTTAACGGTAGTATCAGCTGCCTAGAACCTACGATTTTTAAAAGCGCGTGTTCTGAGACGAAGCAGACTGACCGGTGGTCGGCAAACTTGTCATCCAAAAAGTTTTGTCCGTTAACGGTAGTATCAGCTGCCTAGAACCTACGATTTTTAAAAGCGCGTGTTCTGAGACGAGGCAGACTGACCGGTGGTCGGCAAACTTGTCATCAAAAAGTTTTGTCCGTTAACGGTAGTATCAGCTGCCTAGAACCTACGATTTTTAAAAGCGCGTGTTCTGAGACGAAGCAGACTGACCGGTGGTCGGCAAACTTGTCATCCAAAAGTTTTGTCCGTTAACGGTAGTATCAGCTGCCTAGAACCCACGATTTTTAAAAGCGCGTGTTTTGAGACGAGGCAGACTGACCGGTGGTCGGCAAACTTGTCATCCAAAAGTTTTGTCCGTTAACGGTAGTATCAGCTGCCTAGAACCTACGATTTTTAAAAGCGCGTGTTCTGAGACGAGGCAGACTGACCGGTCAACTTGGCTCGAGGCAAACTTGTCATCCAAAAAGTTTTGTCCGTTAACGGTAGTATCAGCTGCCTAGAACCTACGATTTTTAAAAGCGCGTGTTCTGAGACGAGGCAGACTGACCGGTGGTCGGCAAACTTGTCATCCAAAAAGTTTTGTCCGTTAACGGTAGTATCAGCTGCCTAGAACCTACGATTTTTAAAAGCGCGTGTTCTGAGACGAGGCAGACTGACCGGTCAACTTGGCGAGGCAAACTTGTCATCCAAAAAGTTTTGTCCGTTAACGGTAGTATCAGCTGCCTAGAACCTACGATTTTTAAAAGCGCGTGTTCTGAGACGAGGCAGACTGACCGGTCAACTTGGCGAGGCAAACTTGTCATCCAAAAAGTTTTGTCCGTAAACGGTAGTATCAGCTGCCTAGAACCTACGATTTTTAAAAGCGCGTGTTCTGAGACGAGGCAGACTGACCTCTGAGACGAGGCAGACTGACCGGTCAACTTGGCGAGGCAAACTTGTCATCCAAAAAGTTTTGTCCGTTAACGGTAGTATCAGCTGCCTAGAACCTACGATTTTTAAAAGCGCGTGTTCTGAGACGAGGCAGACTGACCGGTGGTCGGCAAACTTGTCATCCAAAAAGTTTTGTCCGTTAACGGTAGTATCAGCTGCCTAGAACCTACGATTTTTAAAAGCGCGTGTTCTGAGACGAGGCAGACTGACCGGTGGTCGGCAAACTTGTCATCCAAAAGAGCCCAATATAAATAATAGAAATTGAAGTTTATTCAAAGAGCCATTTTTTAAAAACTTAAGCTTTGCTTTAGTAGAGACATTTTTATAGAAATAATTAGAATTAAAAGTACACTCTCGAACTTGCCTTTGCTAAATATGTATTAGTTTAACTAATGGTACATTAAATAAAACTTGGTACCATTATTATATAAAGATAATATTTATTTTAAAATATGACAAGTTAAATAACATAAAAGGTTTTTTTAAAAAATGCTACAAATACTCCACTAATGTGAACAATGGCCTTGCATTTCCTTGGAAAATAATGGTATGTTGTCTCAAAATCAGTATAAAGACGCTCGAATTTTGAGCTCCTCCAGCAACTGCATTTCAGTGTTACCAATATCAATATTAAAGGGCGAACAATTTATTTCTGTTACCGTGGCAATTTATTTTGTTTATTCAGAGGTTTTTTAACAAAGATTAACGTCGCGTTGCTGTTTTTAAAGTCTTTCAACCTGATGAGAAAAGCTTCCTTCATTTTTAACGGTGTTGTTCTGAAATAGCAAATGTCAATATTGGACATATTTTCTCGACAATATTTCAATAGGCATGGAAAGTATATTAGAGTTTCTCTTTCAAAATCTTCGGCAAAAGGCAATATTTTGTTTTCGAATGAAATTACTTTTTCTAACATCGAAAAAAAATTCTGTAGGCTTGCGTTTCAAAAAATTTACTTGTCTTTTACAAGGTAAGTTAATAGGCTAAATAATATTCCGTGCGTGCGCTTAAAGATTTTGTTTGCCAACCACTGACCTCACCGACTCTCATAACCTAAAACTCAACACAACGATATAAACAATTCATATAAACAAATTGTACAGTATAAAAGTTCGTTTTTATTTAATGCGACACAGCTGTCCCGCTGACGTCATGGAAACGAATTTAACAGTCTTATAAACGAGAGTTTTAACGTGCGAATATTTTTGGACGCACTTTATAACATAAAAAAAAAACAGAAGTAACATAGGGTAAATGTAATGGAAAAGTGTTTGGCTGTGATTATGCAAGAAGTGTGATTTTACATACCTGTTTTATTCCAATAATATCATTTCCAATGAGGTTATGTTTATTACTTTTTTCTCGAACTTAATGAAAAACATTCAAATAAATAACTATTAATTCTTAATGTTGATTTTTTTAAAATGATATCCTTCCAGGAATCTACAACTGTAATTGTGTTATACGTAAAAAAAGGTTTTCTAATTGTATCAGCATAAACAGTGTTATGAGTTGTTTACGATATTGAAAACTTGTCTTTAAAATACACGGGGAATGATTATGATTTTTATTTTAATTTGTTGTTTAACTGACGGTCAATGCTCAGAAATCAGCCTCTAGTTACTAAGTTTTTTTAGTTCAATAATATTTATTGACAATTTTGCAGTATTTGCACCGTCAATAGACATGATTATTATTGCATTTCCATTGGAAAATGAGCTATTATAGTAGCCATCATGGTAAGACCCAGACCTGGGTCCTTGAAATGAGCGTTTATTTCATGGTAGTACGTTACATATACCACGTTTTGAGAAATCGTTAAAATTTATATATATATATATATATATATATATATATATATATATATATATATATCCCACAATTTTGTCCCGATTTGAATTCAAACTTGGCACACACAATTGAGATTTTGTATAGCTTGGTCAAGTTTGTTAACCTGCAAAATCTATTCAGTAGTTTCCAAATGGCGACTATTTCAAATTTTAAATTCTGATTTCATTATTGTAATCTGCATTACAATATTTCATTATTGTGTTAAAATCTGCATAACCTCGCAGGGGGTACAGACTAGCTACACCTATTGATAGGATTTAGACGTCCCTCGCGGTACCCGAGTCTAACACATATTTACACTTACAACACTACAATTACGACTTTAACACTTTACTCTCACATTTACATTTAGGGAGGCGATAATAGCCTCAATGTGTTTTTCGCCTTAAAATAGAAAAAAAAAAAACATAGATGCATTTAGAATTTCTAAAATCTACTCAAATTAAGAATTTAATTTGACAGCGGTTTAGAATCCATTCTGTTATTTTCAATGTAATATAAAATGATAATATATGCAGATTTTAATGCTGATTACGATGGTACAATCTGAATTACAAAATATGGTAAAATAAAAATATTACTTTTGAAAATTCTCTTCCATCACGTCGGCGAGACAGTTGCGTGCTGCGGTTATTATGTTTCATTTCGTTGAAAAAGACAGTGGTAACTGATTTAATACGCACTCGGTTGTATATAGGTGTATTTATCCTTCACACATGATGTCACGTTTGGTGGCAATAAATCTTTAGGACGTTTATTAGGCTTATAGGACAAAGTAATGTCACCTTATGCCTGATGTCTTCCATTTTATTTTTCATTTTTCACTTTTGTACTAAACATGAATGAAGTGTACTAAACCTTTGGCCGACAGAAGTGAGAACTTAAAACAGTGTGTGTAATCGGTGTTCATTGATGATTTGTACTAGTCCAATTGTATTAATGTTAAACTGAAATTACACACTACTTATATTAAAGAAAATTGTGAAATCGACTTATCTACATCATATACAATTATTGAGCCAACTGTTAATGCTCTAATTATTGGGTTGGCTAGGATGAGCTTGTAATGCAACGGCGTTCGTTAACGTTAATCATTCCGATCGGTTTTATACTAAAAATAAGGACCTTCTTTATAGAAACTACATATATGGTGTATCTACAGGTTCATTAGAACACTAGGGAACGCTCACACCTCATACCTTTTCATTTTAAGGCTATAAAATAAAATAAAACCGATTTAAAACCGATAAAACGTTTGTAAAAAAATCCCAGGAGCGGTATTATTGTCTCTGTGAGAGTGCATCACAATGGTGACAGAAATAAAATAATTGTTTCAGTAGAAAAACAGCTGATTGTTAAAAAAAAATTGTTGAAAGTAATATTTAAATTATTACTGTATTCAAGCCTTAAATAATTACTGACCAAATCAGTTTTAAAAGTAGAATCGGTAAGAAAATCTAGGCCAGTTCTAATATGTAAATGTTATTAAATAAAAAACTGCTTTTAGTAAACAGTAAATACTGCAGCCTAATTTAGGTATGTTATGTAAGATCCGGCTATAATAGGTATCATTTGTAAATATTTCAATAAGGTACATTTTTTTTATTTTAAGGCGAAAAGCACATTGATGCTATTATTGCCTCCCTAAATGTAAGTGTGAGAGTAAAATGTTAAAGTCGTAAGTGTAAGTGTGTTAGACTCGGGTACCGCGAGGATGTCTAAATCCTCTCAATAGGTGCAGCTAGTCTGCACCCCCTGTTGGGATTAATTTTATATACTTTTTTATAGGTTATATATAGTTTTAAGTACGAAAGTAAAAGTAGTCCTATTATATTAAGTAACTATAATACAACGAATGACATCACTTTAAAATAATAACTTCTTGCTCTACAGTATTGTGTATTATTCGTTTCTTTATCACATTAATTGCGAAAGGTCACACGGACCCATAGTTTAAATATATTTTATTAACGAACTAGTAGTCTTTTTATAAAATGAGCAAAATTTATCTAACTGCAAACGCCATAACAATTTTGTGATGAACTAATCGGTTATGTATTATTATTATTATTATTATTATTATTATTATTATGGAGATAACTATAATTTAAACATATATTTATACACATAATTTTAAACAAATAAATATCCAAAAAAAGAGAAATAGTCAAGAACTAGTTTTATACTCTCCTCCGTCGGTTCAGTAAACAAAAATCATAGCACTAAGTCAAAGAATGCACATAGAAACAATCTTCTCATAGATACAAGGATCGTTCAGAAAGAAAGTAGGCCCTACAGTTTTGTTCAAGCACTGCTATCGGCGTTCTGCGTGTGCGCGTTAGTCTTTCTGGTTCATTGCCTCTTCACTGACGCTATTACGGTTGATTTGTGTAGTGTTTCCAGTTTTCTGTGTGCGTTTAAAATGTTTGACAATTCATGAACCCGCTGACTGTGAGATTCGTTCTGTCGTTTGGTTTTTGGACGCAAGGAACCTTTAGCCACCAAAGTTCCATGGCGAACCCAAGTTTTGTTACTAGTCACGATTTGGTTAAGAAGTCCACGCCGAGTCCACTTTACAGAGTAAGAAATGTCAAAGCACTGCCAAGTCAAATCGGTGGAATTTATAGACATCAGTAAGCAGGGATTTTTAGAACCCAACGGGAACACAGCTTGTAATAGTATAAGCTGCCTGAAACAATCTCTTGCAAAAGAGATGGTGACACTTGCGGAAATTAATCAATTTGCATTGTCAATATGTACTGTCTGTTCTCACATTCCTTGCCAAACTATCGTTGATAACAACGGGCTGCTCACTTCGTGCCTTATTCATTAAACTGCCTAACCTATTCACTCATTGCATTTTCATCGTAAACATGTTGGCTTTAAGTTTCTTGTGTTCAAAAATCGAATAATAGAACGAATTATTACTATCATCACAGTCGGCAGGATTATGAATTGTCTGGAACATTTTAAACGCACACAGAAAACTGGAAACACTACACAAACCAACCGTAATGGTGTCTGTGAAGAGTAACCATGCGCGATTACAAGATGTTTTATTCGATTGTAAAAACATCTCAGTGCTTCTTGATTGTATTGGACTCACTGGGTAATCTAGTTGTGTGTCGTTGCTTACACCACTGTAGGCCTAAAACAATCGAATGACTCGTCAATCGATGTTGCCGGAAATGTTTAATAAATATTCCATTTTTCCTATTCCGTTTTTCCTTTTTTATATTATAATAATAAATAAATTTATCTATATCTATCTATATATATATATATATATATATATATATATATATATATATATATATATATATATATATATATATATATATATATATATATATATATTAATAAATAAATAATACAGTAAAAAAATGAGGGTGTAGTTCACTTTAATAAATAGTAAATACTACTGTCCAGTTAAAGTCAAGGAAAACACTGTTCTCAAAGCCCGAGTCGTAATCAGCAGTCTGTAACCATCGCCCTAACAATTGTTCCCCGCAGGGGGTGCAGACTAGCTGCACCTATTGAGAGGATTTAGACGTCCCTCGCGGTACCCGAGTCTAACACAAACTTAAACTTACAACACTTCACTTACGACTTTAACACTTTAACACTTTAACACTTACATTTAGAGAGGCTATAGGCCTAATAGCCTTAACGTTCTTTTCGCCTTAAAATAACAAAAATAAAAACCAAAAACTGTCAACAATTGTGAAAAATCTCGATTGTTCAACCCGATAGGTACTCGATTGTTTTGTTGTGCGATTGTCGATTGTCTCGATTGTAAAAAATCTCGGAATCGCGCATCGCTAGTGAAGAGGGAACGAACCAGGACTAGCGCACATGCGCAGAGCGCCAATAGCAGCGCTGCGGTGGCGATAGAACATAACTGTACTTACTTTCTGGATGCATTTAACTTCGTTTCAAGAATACTTATTGAAGAGGGAACGAACCAGGACTAGCGCACATGCGCAGAGCGCCAATAGCAGCGCTGCGGTGGCGATAGAACATAACTGTACTTACTTTCTGGATGCATTTAACTTCGTTTCAAGAATACTTATTGAAGAGGAACGAACCAGGACTAGCGCACATGCGCAGAGCGCCAATAGCAGCGCTGCGGTGGCGATAGAACATAACTGTACTTACTTTCTGGATGCATTTAACTTCGTTTCAAGAATACTTATTGAAGAGGAACGAACCAGGACTAGCGCACATGCGCAGAGCGCCAATAGCAGCGCTGCGGTGGCGATAGAACATAACTGTACTTACTTTCTGGATGCATTTAACTTCGTTTCAAGAATACTTATTGAAGAGGAACGAACCAGGACTAGCGCACATGCGCAGAGCGCCAATAGCAGCGCTGCGGTGGCGATAGAACATAACTGTACTTACTTTCTGGATGCATTTAACTTCGTTTCAAGAATACTTATTGAAGAGGGAACGAACCAGGACTAGCGCACATGCGCAGAGCGCCAATAGCAGCGCTGCGGTGGCGATAGAACATAACTGTACTTACTTTCTGGATGCATTTAACTTCGTTTCAAGAATACTTATTGAAGAGGGAACGAACCAGGACTAGCGCACATGCGCAGAGCGCCAATAGCAGCGCTGCGGTGGCGATAGAACATAACTGTACTTACTTTCTGGATGCATTTAACTTCGTTTCAAGAATACTTATTGAAGAGGGAACGAACCAGGACTAGCGCACATGCGCAGAGCGCCAATAGCAGCGCTGCGGTGGCGATAGAACATAACTGTACTTACTTTCTGGATGCATTTAACTTCGTTTCAAGAATACTTATTGAAGAGGAACGAACCAGGACTAGCGCACATGCGCAGAGCGCCAATAGCAGCGCTGCGGTGGCGATAGAACATAACTGTACTTACTTTCTGGATGCATTTAACTTCGTTTCAAGAATACTTATTGAAGAGGGAACGAACCAGGACTAGCGCACATGCGCAGAGCGCCAATAGCAGCGCTGCGGTGGCGATAGAACATAACTGTACTTACTTTCTGGATGCATTTAACTTCGTTTCAAGAATACTTATTGAAGAGGAACGAACCAGGACTAGCGCACATGCGCAGAGCGCCAATAGCAGCGCTGCGGTGGCGATAGAACATAACTGTACTTACTTTCTGGATGCATTTAACTTCGTTTCAAGAATACTTATTGAAGAGGAACGAACCAGGACTAGCGCACATGCGCAGAGCGCCAATAGCAGCGCTGCGGTGGCGATAGAACATAACTGTACTTACTTTCTGGATGCATTTAACTTCGTTTCAAGAATACTTATTGAAGAGGGAACGAACCAGGACTAGCGCACATGCGCAGAGCGCCAATAGCAGCGCTGCGGTGGCGATAGAACATAACTGTACTTACTTTCTGGATGCATTTAACTTCGTTTCAAGAATACTTATTGAAGAGGAACGAACCAGGACTAGCGCACATGCGCAGAGCGCCAATAGCAGCGCTGCGGTGGCGATAGAACATAACTGTACTTACTTTCTGGATGCATTTAACTTCGTTTCAAGAATACTTATTGAAGAGGAACGAACCAGGACTAGCGCACATGCGCAGAGCGCCAATAGCAGCGCTGCGGTGGCGATAGAACATAACTGTACTTACTTTCTGGATGCATTTAACTTCGTTTCAAGAATACTTATTGAAGAGGAACGAACCAGGACTAGCGCACATGCGCAGAGCGCCAATAGCAGCGCTGCGGTGGCGATAGAACATAACTGTACTTACTTTCTGGATGCATTTAACTTCGTTTCAAGAATACTTATTGAAGAGGAACGAACCAGGACTAGCGCACATGCGCAGAGCGCCAATAGCAGCGCTGCGGTGGCGATAGAACATAACTGTACTTACTTTCTGGATGCATTTAACTTCGTTTCAAGAATACTTATTGAAGAGGAACGAACCAGGACTAGCGCACATGCGCAGAGCGCCAATAGCAGCGCTGCGGTGGCGATAGAACATAACTGTACTTACTTTCTGGATGCATTTAACTTCGTTTCAAGAATACTTATTGAAGAGGAACGAACCAGGACTAGCGCACATGCGCAGAGCGCCAATAGCAGCGCTGCGGTGGCGATAGAACATAACTGTACTTACTTTCTGGATGCATTTAACTTCGTTTCAAGAATACTTATTGAAGAGGGAACGAACCAGGACTAGCGCACATGCGCAGAGCGCCAATAGCAGCGCTGCGGTGGCGATAGAACATAACTGTACTTACTTTCTGGATGCATTTAACTTCGTTTCAAGAATACTTAGTGAAGAGGGAACGAACCAGGACTAGCGCACATGCGCAGAGCGCCAATAGCAGCGCTGCGGTGGCGATAGAACATAACTGTACTTACTTTCTGGAGAATACTTATTGTGTATACGACACGGAGACGTGCATACAGGCCGACAGATATCCAAGTAAAAACACCTCAGGGGATCTGATATAACTGCACCTATTGGCCCGAGTCTTACACTTACAACACTGCACTTACAATTTAAACACTTTACATTCATACTTACATTTAGGGACGCGATAATAGCCTCAATGTGCTTTTCGCCTTTAAATAATAATAATAATAATAAAAAAAAGAAATCAACGTTTTATATATTGTAAAAACAAAATTTCAATGAACAAAATGACGTCAAACAGCGTGCACTCATTTAGAAGCAATATTATAGCGTGGTGTTGTTAATAATTGGGGTGGCTTCGAACAGGGAGTAGGCCTAGATATCTAAGCTGACGTCTGTGTCAAACTTGTCGTCCCCTTTCTCTCTCCATCTCTGTCTAATCTCCTCATTATATGCTTGTCAAGAAAGCTTATCACTGAATAACTAATTACTCACGGTGATGTTCTTACTGTAAGAGTTAATTTAGGCAGCAATTATGTTATTTTGTTATTTAAGGTTACGTTGTTCACTTCTTATTTATGTTACCAATATTAGCGATTTTCCATTGGAGGAGCCATTATACTAAAACACAGTACCGGAGCGTGAATATATACATATACACAGTATTGATTTTGTACTACAGCAAGCAAGACAATTTGTCACACAATACTGTACGTATGTTAAAACGCAGTAAGATAAAGTGCACAGCAATCTACGGTAGGAGATATTAATACAGGATTGAGGACGATCGTCACAAACAGCATTGGTGACCTCGTACAAGAACTGCTCATTTACTTGTTGATTGTTTTGTAATTTCACGTATGTAACTCACAGTTTCAATGAACGGGTAATTATATCTCTTGACTGGGTACTTTCATTTTTAATGATACTAGGAAATAATTAAAAATTCCTCACATTCATTTTAAAAAGGAAGGACATTTCTAATAATGAGCTGTTATACATATACGCTGTTATAACGTATATAATTTGTCCATAGCGTCTAAACGCTACTGTAGTAATTTTGTAGTAGTCTTCTTTGCAGAATTAGAAATCAATTTAGGTACTGCCTTGTAGGTGCTAAAAATAGTACTGTATTTAGTATATTTCCGTGATGAGTAGTCTTAAATTTAGTGACTTTAAGTGGGTCAAATAACGATATAACAGGAATTCTAATATTAATCGTTGTAGTTAATATTTACAGCAGTAAATTCTTTTTAGGGTCAGTAGGCAAAGATTCTTATAAATTATCGGTCGTGCCTGTCTGTTTGTCTCTCACTCGTAAACAGTGCAACCGATCGCTATAAAATTTCGAATTTTGTTTGTATTAATTTTTATATTTATTAAAATTTTTGTAAATTTTTTGTTTGTAAAAAACAAAAAAGGTTGTCCATGATTTTTTAAAAATATTGTATTCATGGACCTCAACAATAGCGACTTTTGAAAAATTTACCAACAGCTCTAGAAGTTTTTTTAAGCAGCTCGATCTTTTTCAATGCGAATAAATGTGAGTACAATACAATTAAAAAGTCATTTTTCGTGGACATTAAATACGTTACAAATAAAACCTGTTACAAGTGGTGTTCTGAGTACGGCAGTGCAGACGACTTAGAAATCAGCTGATCAGTTCTCATTAGTAGTTTATATTTAATATATCATTGCAAGCATTGAAGTACAAGCACGTATGAGTATTTTAGGTGAGCGCAATTTATAAGGACAAGAAACAAGACGCCTACGTGCTTTAAAAGCATCTGCTTAACCATTTTGCATCAAACTTTACAAAGGAATTATTGTTTGAGTTTGCACGCGAGTCAAAAATTTTAGCAAAAAGTGTAGGACACAAATGAGGTATATTTTGAATAAAATGTCGCTGATGAATAAACTAGCAATTTATTTATTTGTTTTTTTATAAGTTACACGTGAGATAACTTATAAAATAGAATGTGATGTCATTTTCAAATATTGTTTTATGTAGAATAATTACTTACATTTTACGCTTGCATTACATAGGGTTTGGAATTTTTGACAAATCTTTTACTTGGGCAGTATTCTTAATATCTCTTATTTTATGTACCAACTTCTTCGACCCAATAAAATAAGGGAGAGATGTGTAACTAATTTTAAAATAAAATATCACTCAAAGTTTTTAAAAACTCGACAGTCCGAAATAAAATTGGTTTAAAAAGATCCTATATATATGGTTTACGGCTAGCCTATATTTGTATTTTGTTTAAACTATTTATTCAGTTTACAACTTTTTTGCCAGATTTTCGCATACTTTTTTAAAAAAAATCTCCACTAGTAATGAAACAACTCAATATTTCTAAACCTACATTAATATTCCGAAACCTCCATCAATATTTCTAAATCTCCATCAATATTTCTAAACCTACATTAATATTCCGAAACCTACATCAATATTTTTAAATCTCCATCAATATTTCTAAGCTCCCACCAATATTTCTCGACCTCCATAAATATTTCTAACTTTGTCTTAATATTTACAAATCCTATTAGTATTCCTAAACCTCCTTCAGTATTTTTAAACCATTTGTGAATTGTGTTGCGCAGAGGCAGATGGCGGTGTTAAACTTGTAGTACTTTGTTGTATTCGGTATTACATAGTGTAGAAAAATGCGGTAATAGCTTTATTTTCCTATATGTTACAGTAAAAAGTAGAAACACGAAACAAATAGTATTTTGCAGAAATTGACTGCTTCCATCAAGTCAGACGCGAGGTAGATGATGTTATGAAATTCGTTCATAAAACTTGTTTTTTTCTTATAAAACTGTAAAACATTTTGTGATTTTGTGAAATAATGAGAAGAACCATTATATTTGGACTATTTATTAAAAAAATAAATGTTAAATCAGTTCGAAACAAATATAAAAAGATAAAATAACGCAGAAATTTGATACGGACATGTAAATCGACGGCAGATAATTTTCAATAAAAAAAGAACACTTTGTATTGCGCTATACAAATAGGTTAAAATTTTACTTTTTTAATGATTTTTATGGGTTTTCTTAACTGATTAAAGATAAATTGTATAATCGTAACACTTTCTCATTAAAACTTCAAAACACTGTAACTCTGCTAAAGTAAATTGTAATAACATCGTTATTTTTTACAATTGTCACTATTTTCTTTTGCAAAATGTCTGCATTGTTAGAACAGAAAGAGCATGTTGTATGCTTTTTCGGAATTTTCCGTATGTCGTACCAATCGTTCGACTCACCTTGTTTATGAAGGAGACAATTTAAAAAAAATCTCTCTTTTCTATATTTATTTGTATTTATTATTCTTAGTTTTCGTGTTCAATGTTTTTTTAACAACATACTTAATTTTTACATTTTGTTTATACACAAATATTACATTATTTATTTCTGAAAATTCCTTGTTGGGTCCAGTTTCACAGCACTGCATTTTGACAAGAGAATTTAACGCTACATTAATGCCAGCACATAGCCGTGCACTTGGTTTCTGCCCACTGTCACTGTACTATATTTGTACAAAAACATCGTTTCTAACTTTTACTATTAACATTGTATTCAATTTTCGATAACATTTCTCTAACACACAGACAACCTCTCATTATCTGATAAGAACAATCAACGTCAATGATTATTGTGAAGTCACAAAGTATCAAGTTTTAAGTCGATGTTTTTAGGAATGACTGATATTGCTACCGCGTCCCTCTCAAGTACACAGCTGTGTCGATATCAATTACCAAGAATAGACCCATATTAATTTACAAGTTGTCAACGTAAAACTTTTCCATACAATTTCTCTAGCAACTAAACGAGTGTTTACTTTTGAAAAATTTGTATTATACTTTTGAGACAAAGTTGAACAGTCTCAAAAGGGAAGACTTTATTATGAGTGAGCATATTTGGAAATTTAATTAAGTTAAAATAAATTGGACGTTCGTCCAACCCTACTGAATATACATAAAAGCAGTTTTGATTTAAAATTTTCTTAAGGTCCATTCTTAATGAATTTCTGGACCAAGTCGTGAAGTTCCTTTTCACCAGCGTACTTGGCTATCACTTTCTTGTACTGGTCGGCATAATTGTCTCTGAGCTTGATCAGTATTTTGTGTAAATAAAGTTTTTCTTTATCGCTGCATTTAGGGCATATTTTTTGTTCCTCACGAAACGTAATTATGGATTCTGCAACAAAAAACAAAAAGGTCACCTTGTTTTGTATCCGGTCTTCTCACTAGCCTACATGTTATTGTAGTGCGCTCCCTTCATCTTAGGTATAAGCATAACCGAGTTATTGACAAAAAAAGGGAAACATATTTTTTTTAAAAAAAGGCTATAAATTTTAAAAATGTAGTTTTAAAATTATAATCTTAAAAAAAGAAATTTTTATTTTAATCAGAATCAATTGAAATTAGAAGGAAGGACATTAGGTTAGGTTTTCAGTTCTAGAAGGAAGGACATTAGGTTAGGTTTTCAGTTCTAGAAGGAAGGAAATTCTAGAAGGAAGGACATTAGGTTAGGTTTTAAGTTCTAGAAGGAAGGAAATTCTAGAAGGAAGGACATTAGGTTAGGTTTTCAGTTCTAGAAGGAAGGAAATTCTAGAAGGAAGGACATTAGGTTAGGTTTTCAGTTCTAGAAGGAAGGAAATTCTAGAAGGAAGGACATTAGGTTAGGTTTTCAGTTCTAGAAGGAAGGAAATTCTAGAAGGAAGGACATTAGGTTAGGTTTTCATTTCTAGAAGGAAGGAAATTCTAGAAGGAAGGACATTAGGTTAGGTTTTCAGTTCTAGAAGGAAGGAAATTCTAGAAGGAAGGACATTAGGTTAGGTTTTCAGTTCTAGAAGGAAGGAAATTCTAGAAGGAAGGACATTAGGTTAGGTTTTCAGTTCTAGAAGGAAGGAAATTCTAGAAGGAAGGACATTAGGTTAGGTTTTCAGTTTTTTTGTTAATAGCTCGATTTCATGTCGCTCACAGAAAAACTGAAAACATAATTTTATTTGTATTTAAAAAGAAGACAGAACAGTTTTGTACCATGGGGATTTTTGTGTGTAAATTTAATGATTTTTGAGATATTTAATATTAAATATTTTTAAAAAAACGCCATTAAAAATTAAAACAATTTCTTCGGAACACTCATAGAACTTTTCGTGCAGAATTTGTGTACAAAATTAAAACAAAATATTTTCTATTTCCAAAGTTATAATGCTTTCTGTTTGTAAAAAAAATGGCGGATATCTGGAAAAAGTGTGTGAAATTTTGCAGTCAATAAATAAAATATGAAGTTTAAAAATTGAAATTAAAACATAATTTTATTTCTCAATTGAAAAACTTGTTTGATATAATGTAAATTTATTGAATTTACTTGTAATTTTATTTAATTAGAGAATTATCCATTTTTTCTAAATAAAATTTTTCACAAGTTGATCTTTATTGTAATTATTGAGCTGTGTCATTTTGAAATAATTAAGTCACATTTTAATTTATAATATATTTCTGAACAATGGATATTTAGTAAAAGTATTATATAAAAAAAAATCAGTTTTACTTCGTGTTGCAGACACTTATGAAAAAAATATTTTTTTTTCATTTTTGTCGATAACTCTCATTCTTTGATCTGCAGAAAAAACTCAGTTTTGATTTTCATTATAAATCAAAAACAGTAAGGCTCTTATAATTTTTTTTTAATTTTAAGGGTTTTGATATATTCAACGTTAAATATTTTAAACGGCTGTCATTTTGAATAATACGAAAATTTAAATCTTTGTTTGGTAGGTACACTTGAAAATCGAAATAGGATATACTAACGGCTTTTACCTAATTTTAATTCAATATTTTAACTATTTCTTAAGTTTGAATGAGTTTTTGTAAAAAAAATAATAATAGCAGATTGACCACTGAACTAAAGCAAATTCGAAAAGTTACTAAATTTTTCCATTTAATTGGATATGTATAATCTGATCCTGTTTAACGCATTATCATTTTTGGTACACCCTGTAAGCAGGATGTTTAAAAATGTCACAGGAATTGAGGATCTTATTCCTCACACAAAAAGTTAATTTATATGAACATACTTCCTAAAATGCTTACTTTTCTGTCTAAACGTTATTTTGTGTTAAAAAAATCGTATCTTTTTAAATATAGGACTACACATTTTACATGCTTAGTGTTATAAAGGCCCCGATTTGAGAAAAATAATCATCCATTTTCTTTTACTCATCTCAAAATTTCGACTATTTAAACTTTTTAACATCGAGTACCACGAAAATCGATAATTTTACAAAATCCTTATAATACACAAACATGTATGCTATCTTCTTAACGACAGACAATGCTTTCTTTATTCTGTCAGTACCTTAAAAATAATTTATAAACAGAAGATGGAAAACATTAATTCTCGACAATTGTATATGTTTAAATAATAAATAAAACATTGTAAATTGTGATAAAACAACCAACATATTGAACCTGTGTTTACGTGTTCTTATGAAATCGTAGCTTTATCTTCCATAAAAAAGTATATTGTGTACCTTCTTGCTAAAAGTTCTCACACACCAGCGCCTTACGAAATGACAACTTTTTCCTTTATGCGGAAGTACAAGATATTGCATATCGTCTCGCTATACGTACTCTGGTATCTCACGCTAAGTGTTTTACGAAGTCGTAGCTATTCCAATGCAAAAATGATAAAAGTTTTCAGCTAAAAAATTCGAAAGCCTTTCGGACATGTAATGATAACTTTGAAATAAGGTATCGATCATAATTCACAATATAACAGTAAAATATAATTTTTAGTTTAACATTATTCTAAAAGGCATAAAATAACACATTATTTTATGTGTTAAATAATAGTGTTAACATTATTTAAAACACTTAAAACAATAATTCTATAAAGCCTTACTTTTAAGCTACTAACTTTTTAAGTCCCGTCCTTCAGGAGTGCAAGGTCCTTCGTCCATAACGCACTTGAGGTAATTTAAGAAAATGCGTTCATTTTTAAGTACGGCTTCAACGTCCACCCTCTCGATTAAAGGTTTCTGATTATCCGCCTGTTGAGCGCCGACCAAAGCGCCTAACGCTAGAAGAACAATCGCACACTTCATAATGGTATGAGAAAAGTGAATCGTTCAGTACCATTGTTTCACGCTATATATAACTGAACTACACCAAGGGAACTGTGATGTAAAGTGTTATTTAATTGCGTACGTTTAAAGGCACGCGAACACAGTTCAATTAATATACGCTGGAACTGGTCCAAAAACAGGAAAATTATCGCTTTACCTTGAATCTTGAAAAAGTTATATATGACACGTGTCAAATTAAAAAAAATACAATGTTGTCACAAAAGAAAGCTGATATAATTCACAGATTTGTTCTAATCATCAAAAATAACACGCTGAAAAAGGTCGAGAGGTTTAAAAAACTTCTAAAACTAGTCAGTTTTTTAAAACACGTTTTTGTCTATAAATACAAAAATATGTAAATCAACAAAAAATCTTTAATTTTTGTTTTAATAAAAATCTGTCGCAACTAGAGGGTGGAATATGAATGCTTGAATTTGAAGGGAGGTTTAGTTGCTCTAAATGAACTTTGTTGTTAAAAAAAACTACAATATATATTCGGAATCAGTGTCTCTAGTTTCAAATAACACTCCACACTATGTAAACTAAATTCAAAAATATTTTTGACTTTATGCATTTTTTTCGCAGTAAGTACCCCTACATATTTGTTGTTGTCAACCTAAACACATTTCCTGGGTTTGGGCCGCTATTCCTGTACCCAAAGACCACTTTTGTAAAATTTTGTAGTCATTGTCCACATCTTGTACGAGTAAGAGATGCTTGTATTGTATACAACATAAGAGACAATTGTGTATATTGTACAATGTATTGCATATATTGTATTGTCTTGTATATATATAATGTATACATTTGTATATTATATTTAATTTAAAAATAAATAAATAAAAATAACTCTAAACTTTTTTTCTAACAAAACAAATAAATAAAAAAAATAGTTTTCTAATGAACTACAAGAATATTTTTAACTATCGAAGAGTTAACAGTGAAACAGCATCGCCACTGATAAACCCGCTCTCAGCAATATTTTTGAAGGCTGTTACATCTACTCTTACTTGGGTAGTTTTAGTAGTTATAACCTACCATTAAATAACAAGTTGGCATTTGTTTAAAATAAGTACGGTGCAGTGATTTCAACTCAATCACTTTAGCTGTACTAGAGATATAATTAGTAAAAAAAAGAAAAATTGCGGATGGTCGGTAAAGCAGTGTTTCCAGACATATATTCTTCATTTTGATGAGAGGTATAAACCTACAAAAATGTTGGTTGTCTGTGTCGAAATAGGCCTATGTACAGTTTGACCAAAGGAAAGGTTAGGTATTTTAAAATGAAATACAAAAATTGACGCGGAATATATAAGTATATTCCTCATTTACTCATTTTTTTAGAATGACTAAAATATGAGTGAAATATAATAATTGATGGGTTTTTAATTTTAATTAAATTTTTTTTTAATCAAAACATTTGGATTTTTTAAACACTTTTAATTTAGTTTAAAAAAATATGTCATTCAATGACGTCCAATTATGTCAACTCAACTGATTTTACCGTAACTATGAATTTTCTTTAACAAAACTAGAACGATTGTATCACATTACCAAGACTTACAGGAAAAGTCTTATATGTTTTTGAAAATATGGTTTCACCATCGTAATCACTGTTAAAAATCTGTGTAAATTAACATTTTTATCGTTTGTTTTATCGTGGCGCTTGAAAGAGAGCGGGTAGGCTTGTGGTGGGGAGCTGTGTAGGGAAGTTTATGTATACACAGACCTTCTATTATATTATGTTTACGGCAAGGTAGACTAGACTGTTCTTTCCTTCTCTTACCAATGCAGAAAACCACTTAGACTTTTCAAAGTCAAGCACCACTATAAAACAAACAAGACATAATTTGAAAATTTAAAATGTATGTAGATTTTAATGCTGATTATTATGATAAAATAAGATTTTCAAAAGAAGTATATGATAAACAAAATTTTCTTGTTGGCTAATAGTCAACGAAACACGTCAGCGAAACAGTTGCGTACCGCGATTATTTTTAATGTTTCTATTGAATTTAGCTAAATTTGATAAAAAAAGGAAGTTAATTGTTAAAAAAGTGTATTTTTTAAAAATCTATAAGTCATTCTGTTTTTAAAATTTGGACATTCATCATGATTTGTGTAAACGAAGCAGTTCATGGCGTTCGAGAGAATGGATTACTTTTCGTTCTCAAGTGCCAAACGTATGTCGTGTATTGTTTTCATATACACAAATGATGGAAAATGTCCGAATAACCAGTAATAATAATTGTAAGTCTCACCTGTGCCAACTGTTTTTCACTTTGTGTAATTGATAGTCATAATTATAAATATCAAACTCTATTAAAACCATTCCTGATCAATAAATAATCAATAAACAATCAGTCTAAATTAAAATTCTCCGTACAACTCATAAGAATAGTAATTAAGTTGTTTTTTGCATTTAAGAACGAATACACAATAATATCTTCGCTATAAATATAAAAATATAAGACGTAATAAATATGCAACGGAAATTGTTACGCATTTGGTGACGTGGGGAAAACATGGAGGTTACGTTCACTAAACAGCTAATTTTGTAAGACATCTGTTTTTCAGATAAAACCATTTCAAATAAAGTTATTTTAATGGTCACTGTTTACAACGATTACAAATAAAAATAATCTCAGCATCCATCTGATTCGCTGGAAGTGAATTTCACAAAATAATTATTTTTTATTTAACAGTTTTTTGAAAGTATATTATCGTAATCATATTAGCATTTTAAACCTTTTAATTATTTTGAAAATATAAAGCAATATTTAATTTATTTGTTTTAACGGGAACGTAGAAAGGTCTAATTTATGTTGATTTTAACGCGTGATTTATGATTACGAAAGTAAAAACATTGTGTTTTGAAAAACGTGTAAGGCACAAAGCTTTGAAACAGCCGCCATTTTTAAACTGCTGAACAGATTTTGCTGGGTAATGAACTTGTGCAAGTTATTACCAAAATCGATTTTTATGCCAAGTTTGAATCGAATCGACTCACATGCACATCCGTGCGCGCACTCAAAAAATTCGCTAGGAAATTGAAAGCGGGAACGCAGGTGTCAATAACCTTGAGCATATAGTCCCCTTCCATCCGTTGTTGGCAAGTACAAAGCTTCAGTCTGGTAATAACTGTTGTATTGTACACATCTTTTGATACGGTATTTGTCAGCTCCTGTTATCGTGATGGTGACTTATAGTTTCCTGATCACATACTTATCATACTGATCACAGACTTATCTAATTTTTTCCGGTTTGACCGGTCGGGGATCTGATCTGAGTATTTTGAAGCGAAACTTTTGATGTTAGCTTTTTGTGAGAGGAGTGAATAAAAATCTGCCGAAAGGAAAAATGTTATGGAAATATGGAAAAAACGAATTTCGTCTTCCTATTTCTGTCCTTTTTTCGTTTTCCTTTTCGATAACAATACATGCGTATTATATGAAAACGTTGTGTTGCTTTGGTTTCGGTATTTCTCTTTAGTTGAAGAACAGGAGCACGTTGTAACCGTTTATAATACATTCGAAATTAATATAAACTTTTATAATAATTGTTGTTAATATTGATAGTTTTTAATAAATTAACCTGATACTTATTATAGCCTATCCGCTACTCAATGACGTCAGCTGATTGTTACGAATTAATATAACATATCTGATCTTTTACTATAACTACAGTAAATAATATCTGAGCTAGGTTAACTTATTTATTTATTAATCAAAATATTATATTGGTAAACATATTTTCAAACTAATTATACATTCAGCAAAGATATCTTTAACAAAAGTTTCGCTTTAGTCGATAACTCCCCTAGTTCCATACGTATACTTTTTTTATTTAGTACTTAGGTAGATTAACATCTAGGCTTGTGTTCTTGTTGTATGTTTAGGTATTCAGTTAGGCACTACCGGACGAGATTTTGTCCACACTCTCGAAAAGTCGTGTATTTTTTATATACATAAATGTTGGCAAACGTCCGAATAAATTCTAATAACATAAATATTCCGTAATTAAGTAACAATTTTAAAATAAAAAAAAGTCATTGTATTATTAGGCAGATATTCATTTTTTTAATTTATTTATTTATTATATACATTACAACTGAGGATTTACTCATTTAGTAATTTAGTTTTATTATGAAAAACACTTTAAGAGATATAACCCATTGGTTACTCTCAATTAACAATTAAGTCCAGTGGCTTTGTTCTACCTCCAGCACCAGTGTCCAGAAAGTGCACATCTCAGGATGTAAATGTCTAGAGATGCGTCGTCCATGCCTCACTGCGTGCTTCTTCACTTCTTCGTTGACTAGTTCCACTTTGAGATCTTTGTGTAAGTTACCACTCTTCACGTACCACGCAGCATTTACTATGCAGCGAAGCACTTTGTTCTGAAATGTCTGTATTATATTAATATTGGTCTTCTTTGCACATCTCCAAAGTTGAATCCCATCTGTCCAAACCGGTTTCAGCACCTGCCGATATAACAACAATTTGTTATGAATTGATAACTGGGAATTTCTCCCCAGCAGCCAATACATTTTTCCTAATTTGATATTTAATTTTTGTTTCTTCTTTTAAATATATTCCTTCCACTTGAGTCTAAAATCTAGAGTCACTCCCAAGTACTTAGCGGTGTTTGCATGTGGGATCGGAACTGAATTGATTATTACAGGCAAATGTTGCTTAATATTCAGACTGGTGAAATTTACATGCTTTGATTTTGTTTCATTTAGTTGAATACGCCATTTGTTTGTCCAATAACTCACGACGTTAGAGGCTCCCTGGAGTTTGTTACTTCTTCAATTTTTTTACCTGTTACAAGTATTGCTGTGTCCTCCGCAAAAGTAGCTACCGTTGCACCTTCTACTATAGGTAGGTCTCTTGTATATAGTAGGCCTAAGTACAAAACTGGTCCAAGTACACTTCCCTGTGGGACACCAGCCGTTATTTTCTTTAACCCAAACTACTCTTCCTCCTGTTTCACCCGAAAATATCGATCAGCCATGTATGATTTTAATATTTCATAGAACTACTTTGGCAGGTTCCATTTGCAGTTCCATTGCAGGTTCCGTTTGGCAGAACTCTTTGCAACTTCTATTCGATACCCCTGTGCCACACTTTATCAAATGCTTGTGCTACATCTAGGAAAATACTTGCACAAATTTCCTTATTTTCAAGTGCATTTTCAATGACATTTGATCTATGCACGAGTATGGGCAGATATTTATATGACCTGTAACTTAACGGCTCCTTTTCCCGTAGATTAAACATATCGAAATTGATATTTAAATCTGTGGTATATTCCAAAATTATCTCAAAATTGCCGTTCTCTTGAAAAAAGACAAAGATTGATAGTTTGTTATTACAGGATAGATATTAAATGATAGACATTACAAAGTAGGTATATAGTGTGGTTTAAACATGTTCTTGTTGAATTTATTATCCATGAAATTACATTCAAATTATGTTGCCTGCAGAAAATACATTTAATTATGTTAATTTAGTGCTCATTATAGTAAGCATTTATTATAAGTAATTTTTTAATTATGAGTTGTCAGTTTTTATCGAGCAACTATAATTATTAAATTACGTTAAGGATTAATTCGATTAATGCATTATGTATTGTACATCTTGTGAATCGGTCTTTACCGATTTATGTAAAGAACACAAATAACATAAATGTACGGACCACGCCTTGTGAAGTTCATGAAGTAGAATAAAATACAAAAATAATTGCGGCACGCTGCATTTTCGGTGACGTGATGGAAGCAAATTTCCAACAGTATTTGTTTTTATTTTATACTTTATTGAAAATTCTATTTCCTTATCGTAATTATCATTAAAATCTGCACGAATTTGCGTGGATATTCAAATCGCATTGAAAATAAAAAATTGAATCTGACGAAGATCAGGGTCCATTTTCGTGTTTTCGATTTAACTGGAGGGTTTAATTAAAAAAATACGCTGATCTGATTGAAAGTTGGCACGAAATCGTTGGTAATAGCTTGGATGAGTTTTTTACGCAACTATATCCGTTCAAAAGTTTCAAAATGACGGCAGTTTCAAACTTTAAAAATTAATACTTTCTTATAACGTATTTTTTTTGAAAATCTAATTTCACCATCGAAATTAGCGTTAATGTGTGCATACATTTGCGCTAAAGTACTTTGGCCCACAGAAATATAGTTTTAAAAATTTTAAACAAAATTTGAAACCAGTAAGTTTTTCTGCAAAAAGAAAATATTTGGACGATATTACAAATTTAAGAAGCATTTAAAATGAAAAATAATCATAGGCCTTAGATGTCTCGCTACAGTATAGAAATAAATTTATAAAAAGAATTTCGTATCTTACACTTTACTATTTAACAATTTAACAAACAAAAAGATAACAAACAAGTAAGTTTTGTGAAAGTTGTATTGCCCAATTACACGAACGTATCTTCCAGCAACTTAAAAAAGAATCAACATCAAGTATTTTAATTCAATACTTTTGCACACATTTTTGTGTAAATAAATGCTATTTTTTCGTGTAACTAAATTTAGAATCTTCTAAAAGTCATAATTAAAAAAATAATTGAAAGAAATTTTAAGCTGTTGCTTCATTTTTTAAATCATTTTGCATTTATGAACCTTAATCTTTCTTCACAAATAAATTGCCTCTCTTCCATAATAAATTCTCCATTATTGCGTCATAAATTATCGCACACTTTCTTCCCTTAATAGGTAAGGTTGGATTCGCAGGTTATCCTAAGAAACGCTAATATTAAGCTATGTTAAATTTAACGCTTCCGCGAGACAGAATGTGCGAAATTATTTATCTTTTAGTCGCCTTATTTCAGGATTGTGTCTGTGAAATAAATCATACTTGTAGACAAGGGTATGTGATATATGTAAGATTTAACATGGGTCCTTAAATGCGTTACTTAAACTGTAAAGCTTTAAAAATGTCGTTGGTTAGTACAGTCGTGTGAAATCTGACGCGTCGCAACTCTTGCGTTTAAACAGTGAAGTCCTGTTCACAAATTACTGTGATTCAATAAAAAGTACTCAGAATCTCGTTTATTCGGAATTTGTGAATCTATGCGCTGTCCGGATAATTGAATATTCTGATTAACCGGTTATAAGGTAAAGTGCCTTTAAAAATAATTTTTGTTGCATAGAAGTCTTAATATGACCTCAAGACACAGTAATAAGTAAAGTACTTTTATCAATAATTATCAAATAATTACAAATAATTGTATAATTATCAAATAATTAATTTGTTAAAAAATATTTCGAGTTTTGACACAAAGAAAATTAAGAATAAACTAACTTGTCTAATCGTCAAAATTGAAACTGTTTCAAAATTGAACTTTTGAATGGAAAATTGAACAATTTGTTTGCTCGATAAAATTTAAGTACTTATTAATTGGTAGCTAATTTTTGTTCATAGGCGCTTTCAAAACTCTTTTATTGCTGTCGAATTCATCACAACCCTTTTGCGCCTTTTTATCCCTTCCAGCTGTCTATGTCGCATCTTCATTAATCATCTCGAGATTTTTATGGGGGACAATATTAGTTTTGTAACTATACTTTTTTAAATGTTACGGTAACGAGGATAGAACTTTCAGAAGGTGATGTAATAGTAGCAAGTTCTTTTCATTCTTAGTAAAAGACAAATCGAACGTTGGGTGTTGGATATACCATTAGGCCGGTATTAGCACGGATCGCTTTACACTTTAGAGTTAGCTAAGCTATGTAGAGTGTGTTTTGAGTAGATTAATGAAAATAGTGTGAGCTAAAGGTGCGGGATCTTAAGCCGTCAGCTGTTCTTTGCAGCTGCCTCCGCCGAATGAGCACAAATATAGTATATTCCAACATTATTTCAAAATCGTCAGAGCGTTTTCTGAGATAAAATGACATTAAACGTAAGTGCAAACAAAGATTGATCATTTCATATTGTTAGATGGGTAACATAAAATCGTTATCAAATAAATGTGTCCCTGAAATGACTTGATTACATTCACTACACAAACACTCGCCTTCGTTTTGTCGGAACGAGAACTTATTTGTCAGACGGTTCGGGAAAATGGAAAAAGCCGAATTAAAAAAAGTGCAGAACGACTGCGAGCGTGGGGCGAGGATGTAGTTTGGTTTAATTAACATGGGGCATAAAGTTTATTGCAGTCTCTATTTGACATGGGATTTATTGGCAAGACTGATTGCTCTGTTCTATGTTCACTTTATTTGCCGTCCCCATCCCACAAATGTTTAACCTAACTCTATATTGGCCTGATCTAGTTTCTGATTAAATATCTTTGTGTCAGAGCTGGCATTTGGAATTAACAATGTATGTATAAAAGTGGCGTATAAATGTTTAGCTGACGTGATGGAAGCAAATTTTCAAAAAAATCAAATCTCAACGAACATTTTGATAATACGAAGACTTTTTCATTTTACTATAACAAGAAATAAACTATGGCTGCCAAAAAGTTCACACCTTTTTAAAAATTATAGGCCCTACTGTATTTCATAAACGTAATCGGCGTTAAATTCTGCATCAATTGACTTTTAAAATTTTCATTTTACGCGGAAAATGCAAAAGTGAACGCCCTAAATCAATTTGATTTTAAATGATTTTTTAAAAATTTTAAATTCTTATTTATAGGATTAACCCATAGAAATATAAGCAGGTGATACGGTATGATTTGCGATAAAAAACGTATAAAATACAAATAGCCTTTAAAATTCAAAATAGAAATATATGTAAAGAATAAATATTTCGATGATTTCAAGAATTAATGAAAACGTTAATTAGTATAAAGTACTAGTAAGGCGGTACATTTTTCACTTGTGTGATTATGTAAATAAACAACATTATTGAACTCCAGATAATCTTATGTGAGTTACAAGAGTCAAAGTCAACTCGTATTAATTTTACTTATGCAAAAGAGAAAGAAGTTCCAGTACTAATAAAATTATTCCATACAGAATGAAGTTAAATATATGTAAATGAACCTAGATTAAAAGCTGAACAGGAAGTCACAGATTACAAAGAAAACAAGGGAACTTGAGATTAAGTTCAAGAATATGTACTGCTATTTAGATACAATGCAGGATTAAGTATAAGTAATAAATTACTTTTATTACAATAAAGTTTTCAAGTCAGTATGGAGCTATGGACGCAAATTTGGGGATGTGCCAAGAGAAGTAATATGAAGAAGATTCAGTTTATTTAAAACAAAATACTTCGGATAATGATAAATGCTACGTGGTACACACGTAATGAAAATATTCTTAGAGAGAATTGTTTATGTATCAACGCAGTAACAGCAAAGCATGAAAAACAATTCCAAGCCCACACTAATGCTAGTGTTCAGCAGATGCTAGCACATAGGGATTCAGCACGAAGACTGTGTAGGACTAATCCCTTCGACTTCGCGAAGTACTAAGAGGCTGTAGCTGACAATTAGAGCTATTAAGTTGAGTGAACACCTGACGCACAATGATCTATTTTAAATTATAACTACTAGTACTTAGTTGCAGTTCTCAATAACAATTTGAAAAAATGAGTTACAAGAAGAGCTGTTTACTGAAAGAGAGACAGAATGACAGAGAGACAGAATGTTTTGTCAGCTATTTTCGTTTCAATCTATTTTTGGCGAATTTTTATTGATCGGTTATAATTAAGACCCATATCCAAGACTTTGAAATATTTCTTCCTGCTTAACGTCCATACTATATGACACTTAAAATCAATGTTAATGGAAAGGATAAGCTTAAGGAAGTAACTAACAAGTTCATGGACTCAGCAGACTGAATGGTGCTTTAGTCACCTCGAGTACAATCACCGATAATAATCATTGTATCACTTACTTAAAAAATAAATATAAACTGTCCTATAGGTGAGCCTTTGGTAAAAAGGATTATAAAGTTCGACTGTAATTTTTAAGTACTACAACAAAACCTATCTCCCAAAAACTAGTTCTGAAGATGAAAAAACTAGAAATAAATCTTTTTTGTCAATAAATAAATAAGCCTTTTTTGTCAAAATAAATTAATCGGGTTTCGTTCAAATTTTAGACATGTATGTGAGGATAACTAGAATCAGTGTAACGAATTCGAAAAAAAAATTATTGTTCGACCAAAACAAAATGAAATACGGACGACGTTCAGAATTTATCTTGTTTTCCGCAAATTATTTCCGAATTATAAACTTTTATTTCAAATTTGCTGTGCTGATTTGATTGCAAATTTACATAGGCCTATATGAATAAAATTTGAACAAAATTGCTAAAACTGTGTTAAAATATTTTCTTGGGGGAACACTGGAAGTTGCTGGTTCTGTGGGTTTAGCTTGCGAGACGGAAACGGTAGCGTTAGCGCAAATCCTTTAAAGAATGAGGGTTTTCTGTCCATCCGCCTTCCAATCCCTGGTCAGGTCATTCAGAATGAAGATTGTAAATGTGACTCAAGAAGGATGTGGTATTTGAATTTAAAACTTTGTAAAATAAAAATAATTTTTGCAATTGGAAATTTTAACATCGGATTTATGGAGTTTCATTTCAAAACGTATGAATAAGAGAAGTGCTGGCGATCCGTATAGCAATATACGCCTAATAATTATTGTCATGACTTTCTGTTCAATATATCCTATGCTCCAAAGGAAATTCTTAAAATTTAAAGAGGGGTTGGAGTTCTTACGCGCTAACCCCACTCCTAAAATTATTTCGGAAAACACGTAACACGGAAAACAAAAATTAAAAGCCTGCCATTTATGGATTGTTAGAGGTTATCAGGTGGCACATGGCACCGCGATTAAAGGATCTATTGAGCAAATAAACTTCTTGCATTTCAGTAGTCAGTTTATTAAACTGGTTCCATAAATACGTTCGAGCATTTCATGAGCTAGCTCATTCAGCTGGAGGTCCGCAGAGTCCTGGAAACCAAACGTTTCTTACTGTAAATTTTGGGACCTGCAATTTCTTCTCCCTTTCTGTATAGCGTACGCGGTTCTCCTTAGTACATTGCTGACCTGTTGAAATACGTCCTCAGACAACGTGCCTCGTAATGAGTACCATGGTTTGCCTACCCAAAGACCCTACATTCCCCTTAAATCCACATAGAATAATATTTTTACTAGAACACGCTTACCATGTGTGTGCCACTTTTTCAAGGATAATGCCACAGATTCCTGAAGTCTTGACAAGCTTTAAAGTTATGTGACATAACACGCGACACGCGTTTGTTTTATCATTGTTTACATTTTATTGTTATTTTATACATTTAAGTTTGAAATTGTTTTATTGCGTCAGTTATTATAGGCGTTTCTCAATTAATATTCAGTGTTATTTGCGATCGTGAAGTTTTATACGAAACAAGAATGCTGCGTCATTAGAGGCTTTCTGTAAATAACAGTGATTATTTTATATAACTTCACTTGACTTTATGTAACTTAGTCTTCAATGACTTTGCGAAAATAATATTAAACGTAGTGAAGAAAAACTTTAATTATGTTCTTTGGTTAAATTTTTGTTTATATACAGGGTATTCCGTGAAGTTCTGCCGTGGCAATGATCACTCTCTAGGAGACATCTTGCATATCGTGGCAAGCAGCTATATGTGTAATGGACATGGCGAAATCTATTTTCCAAAAATACACATTGAAAATATGATTTCACCATCATAAACAGTGATTTTTTTAAAAATTACATTGAAAATACGAATGGACTGTGAACAATGTCAGATATAATTGTGTATTTCGAATGAAATTTTAAAATTTTAAAAAGCTAATTTACGAAAATTTTAATGTTTGAAAATATCGAATTTTCAAAAAAAATATAACATTATTTTTAGGTTTTGAAATGGTTGAATGGATTTTGCTGGGTAACAAACTGAGTGGTGAGTTTGAGCCAAATCTGAACAAAATGGTAAATGTGAGAGCGCTAAAACACACATACACGCGCACGTACACACGCACACACGCACACACTCGCGCATGTACGCACTGAACACCGTTGATGCTTGTTTTATATTTTCTGTTTACTCTCAAACCATTAATAATCTACATTTCAAATTTGGTAAAACTAAAATCAGGTATCCCTAAAATATATATACATGATGAAATGAAATTTTATTTGAGAAAATACGTGTTTTCCTGTTTTTTGTAGATAATTCTCAAATCGGATTTTTCGGTAGAAAGTAGCTACTTAAGACTACGGAGACAAGTTACAGTCTATATCACATTAAATTAAATTTGTTTTCTAAAATATTCGGTTCGGGAATTTTTAAAATAAGTTTAATAGATTTTTTTGGTATTTTGTTCATAAATTAAGATTTAATCTGAAGTTGGTATACCAATAAAAAAAAATATTAAAAAAGAAGGAAAAAACAGATGTTGCAGTTTTTAATTTGAACTTTTTTGATTTAACAGTAAATTGATATAGTCTGTTTCAAATTTTGGTACATTCATTTAAGTACATTCATTTAATCAAAGTTTGAGCAATAACTGACGGAGAGGTTTTGAAAAATTAGGTCGATTTTCTAGATTTTTTTTAGGGGGAGGGGAGTTAGATGGTGATCTATACGATTTGCTTACGTAATTGAAATTTACATTAAATTTGATCGAAACCGGTATGGCGTATTAAAAAAAAAATTAAAGTTTAGACCAACAAATGGATTAAAAATAAAATGTTTTAAAAAAAATACGATAAAAAACAAGTGGATAAACTAGAATTATTTGTACTAGTTCACAAAAATTGATTCAGAGGTTTAGTTTCCAGCGGTGTGGTAGACAAAGAGGTAGTCGAGTAAAACCGACTTTTTTGACTGACAAGACATTTGAATGGAATATCCAACAAGATCTATTTTTTCGTGATCAAAATACTAGTATAGTATCAAAAATAGTAGTATAGTATATAGTATGTGTATATTGCGCATGTGAAGTGGAATTTGCGTCTTCACTAAACAATTAAACTGAACGTAGACGGTTTTGCATAATGTTTTTTTCCACAATTTAGTTTAAACCTGCTTTGAAGCTAATAGCAAGTAGAACGCGGAAATAACGAAACATGCTCAACCAGTAATCCAGTTAAGCCTAGGTTGTAACCTTCAACCAGACTTACTGAAACCTGTTTATATTTTTATTGTATATAAAACAGGTTGGATCGGATCACTATTGCCGTATAGCTGCTGCTTTCAATATTCATATTTCTATTTATAACCTAAATATAAAAGACAAATTCTCATCCAACATACTAGGTATTTCTAGAACAGAAATAGCTGAAGAGCTGATATTTTGTACGCAGTGTTAATATACAAGAGGTGTTATCTAAGAAAGAATTTAAAATCCAACCAATAAAAATTACTTCAGAACTTATCATTGACAAGTATTACACGTATTTGTAGTTCAGCTGCCAATTCTCAGTCTCCGGCCGCTTATAACGCAGTCTAAGCCTATCCATTTACACAAAATATGTATAAAGAAAAATAAAAACGGAAATTTTCAAAAAACGTAATCTTT